>JAWWLV010000180.1:28621531-28663192 GCA_035041135.1 Platyrinchus mystaceus | reverse complement strand
CAGAAAAAAAAATTGTAGTTAACATGAACACAAAACTTATTTCTAGAAGTATATTATCCCACAGTATGTTAAACCAGCAAGTAGCAGAAGAAATATTCATGTGTTGTAGTGATATTAAGGCATTACTGTGTCTTTTTGTCAAATAGTATTGTTATGAGTCTACAAAATAATTAAAAAAACCAAAGCATTAAAATAAACATTAAAATAATACATATTTATTTGAAAATAAAATTTATTAATTTTTATAAAGTAAATATTTTGGAAATATTTACTTTTATAAAACTACTTATTGATTAATTCTAAAGAAAATGTTAATGATATCTTGCACACCAGGTGGCTGAACAGCAAGACCAGTACAGAAATGTAGGTTACTTAAAATTAAAGATTTTAGTAAAAAAGTAAATATGAAGAAAAATCCATTAGCTTCAAAGAAGTAATTTTTGATGGACTTTGCTGCCTGACCTGATAAATCTGTGTTGTGTCAGTTTTAATTCAACAGTTAATATTTGACTAGACTAAATTAAATTACAGGATGATAGTTCACTCATAGATCTTCTTACCGTTATGTTTGTCTATCTTAAAGCTGTGTCTTTCATTGTAGTGAAAGAAGACAATTATTTGTGTACAGATCAATCTATATTTTGTATACATTCTTTATAGTGCCTAATACAGTGTGGATTGGAGCAAAACAGATCTCCTTTCTGACAAAATCCATGAGATGAAGATTCCATAACCTTAAAATAAAACAACATATACTGGTACTTGCAATATTTTCCAATATCTGTATATTATACAAAGCAGGTAGGAACTGTGTGGTAGCTGTTAAAATAAATAGCTCATCTACTGTCTTCTTGCTTTCTATTTGCCCCATATCTGCATGATGTAACCACAGGTTTGCAGGAACTGGGAATGCAAACAATTAACCTCATAGTAACTAGTTTCCATGCTGCAGAGCACATCCTCAGTGCAGGAAAGAACCTGTATTGAAGTCTTTAGGTCCATGCAAATTTAAGTTATATGCACTGTAAGGTTGAAACTTAATCTTCTGCGTTTGATAATATCATCTTCATCTTGAACTGAGATCTGTACTTTAAAAGTAAAATAAAATTTTTTAAAAAATTATATTCTGTAACTAAAGCATATATCTAGAGATATTCTGCTCCTTTGAACAGAATATGCTTTACAGAAATAAAAAAGATTGTGATGTTCAGTTGGGAAATGTTTATTTCATGTAAATTCAGAACAGTACTAAAAGTGATAGCACAGATCACCTGCATAGTTTTGGATGCTCTACTTTCTATGAGGTATTGGCTAGAACTACAAGATGTAAATCTGGATGCCTCCCAGCTATTCTGCTGAAGGGGCAAAGCAAGAAAAAGGTACCTTAAAACCCTTATTAAAAAAATCATTGCAGTAAAATGCAAGATAAAAAAAACCCTTTAGAAAACAAAACACAAAAAAACCCCAAACTGCAGAACCAAAACCCAAAACCACAACATCCAGGTCTGCTACAAACATTTTTCCTGAGGGGATAAACACAAAATATTTTAAAAAGAACAGCCTTATACTTTTATGTAGGAGTTAAAGGGAAAGAGCTGGCCTTATCTTCATGAGAGAGGAGGCAGATTACGATTTATGTCTTAGAAGATCATCTTTCTTCCACTGAGAACATTCCCTTGCCACAACAAAGACGTTTAAAGTACAGCCAGTGGGTTCAGCAGGTTACAAAGATCTGTGTAGGTAACAGGACCAAAATCATGTAAGATTGTTAAGGATCCACTGTGGCCCCTGTACCTGAACAACAAAAACCTGAAAACCCAAGGGACAGCCCAAAGACTCAACATCAGACAACACTCTTCACTTGCCTGACAGCCACACAGCCACACTCTGCCTTTGCAGCAATAACAGAGTGCTCTCTCTGGCTTCAGGAAAAACAAGTAAGGGCACCACAGTAATCACCCAGTAGTTAAATGAACTTGTATTATTGTGGCAAAGTACAAATGTCAGTGTAAAAACTTTTAGATAAACACCCAAAAGCGTGTCAAAACTCCATTTTTGTCCACCAAGCCTACCAGATCTCAGTGAAGAAACTGAATCTTTCGTGAAGCTCCCTACAGATAAGAATGGATCTCAAGTTCCCAAATGAGCAGTGACTGCTTTTCCTAGTTAGGGCATCAGCTAGCTCATTGTCATCCAAATCCAATTTCACAGACACTCTGTGAAGGCGGAGAGAAAGGAGACCTTTCACTGATAAAGTTTAATGAAAATAAATCACAGAGCCCCAGGTCATCAGCACACTGATGACAGTAGAGTCTACACTGTATGCTCTCTCTGCTGGTGACATAATATTTTGTGTATGATAAGTTCCACTGGATTCTTGGGAAAAAAAAAATCAATCTTTGGCCTGGAAAAAAATCCTTTCAAAATTACCCTTAAAAACCCAAAGAGAAACTAAGGATGTCTATTTAAAGAAAACAATGTAACCCAGTCTGGACCATGGCTAGATAATAGGAAGAATAAATATTATGGTTACGTCTCCTGTATGGGTCACTGCTTCAGAACAGCGAGATCTGGATTCATGACACTGTTTTTCTAAGGACATCTGATATACAGTCAGGGATTATAAAAAAACCACAGTGGAAGACATTTCATGTAATACGCTCTCTGGATTCTTTAAAGCCAGATTGCACTCTGAATTGCAGGGCTCAGATGTTAACACATGAGTCTAATGAAACATGGCCCAAACCAAGCAGAGTGGAAAAAATGCTTCATGCCTTTTACAGATCTTATTTGTCAATAAAGAACTTGCTTTTTATGCCCCCTCAGCTTAACTTTTGAATCATGGTCAGTTTGATATTCACTACACTTAGGCATCAATATATATTTCTCCAGTTTTCCAAGACTATAATCCTCTTTTGCAATGTAGCTGCTGCCTCCTTCAGCTTTCTTTGACAGTTTCCTGAGACAGTATGTTCCATATCTACTGTTTCCTCCATATCCACAACATCTCAACTTGTTATAAAAGATGAAAAGTTAAATCTGATCATTGGTCCAGAAGGAGATACTCACCTCCCTACTTCAGGAGAAGGTGAGTACTTAAACACTTTTGAGGATTTCAGTCCTCCCAGATCTCAGTCTTCCATCAATAAAATACATATAGCAGAACTTTGCAAAATGTTTTTGAGGTTACAGCCGTTTAATATTATGAATTGCTCACTTAATATAGTAAGGGAAATACATTTTACATCTTTACATCTAAGTTAATCAATAGAAACAAGAATATAAAAAATTGCCAACATTTAAGTTTCTAAAAACAACCCTTATACTCAACCAAATAGAAATAATGCTATATTCAGACCTGAACCCAAGAATCACGTGTCAGAACATTAGACTATGCTTTGCCATAATTATGTTACAATACTCCATAATCCTTGATTAAGAAAAAACAAAAACACTCATCTGAAATGTGTAATTGGTTCATGAAATACAGCACAAGTACCCTATCTAGTTCCTACTTGTTCTTGACAAATATGTAGCCCTTGAGGAGAATGCTTTCTTCAACTCTCTAAACTCCCTGAATGCATAATAAAAAAGAGAATCAGCATAAAAAAAGATGAAATATATATATACACACACACACACACACACACACACACAAATGACCAGGTGAAAATGAGTAAAGCCTCAAGAAAATGGATTTCAAGGCTAGCTCACAGCACTGTGGTATACACTTCACTGCTTTAAGAAGAGAATGTTTGGGGTATCTAGTACCTAAGGCTACAACTTTTAAAGACAATGTAAAAGGTTCAGATAAAGATCACATGATTCATTTATCCAGTTCCTTCTTCATGAATTCCTCTATCTAAGTAATATACAGGAGATGAGTCAAAAGTGTGTATCTTTAAATGTTTAATTACAATTCTTTTATAAAGTGATTATTCATTATTATAGTTTTCATCATAAATTTTCTCATAAAGTTTAAAACAAATATAAGTAACATTAAAATCTACATAATTCATTTTCAAATTGAGAAGCAAAACTCTTTTTTATTCATTGCAAATGTAATTGTATCATCCCTCATTCTTGTTTAAATGGAAAACTTATATTATTCTCTTTTAAAGGAAATTATTTTTACAAGTGTACTTAATGCATGCTGTCAAGACTTAGAAATAATAGTGCAGAAGTATTTTATATATGATATGAAGATATTTTAATCAAGTGACAGCACTTCCATTGGCATTCAAGATTAATCAGAAAACCCTGATGCTGAAGACTAGGAAAGATTTGGAAACTGAATTTACATTTACTTTAATACTTCTTTATTTTCTCAATCAGATCTCAGGTTAAATGGAACAGTTTGCCTAAACATTAGATCAGGATAATCTTCAAAGTTCATTTCAGTATTACAGATATTAACATATAAACCAGATTGATTTTCCTTATATGCTATTTAGAAAAAAACCCCCACAGGTGAACTTCCCAAAGAAAACCTGAAGACCTTATTCCATTTTGATTAATCATTAAATTGTAAATCTTGTAAATCTCCCAGTGAAGCACAGTGCAATCTCAGGGTTTTGATTTCTACTTGAACACAAACAGCTACTATAAAAGAATTTATGCTTTTTATAAACCACCTGATCTGTCACTGAGGTAGACTGACTTGGGAAAGGCAGGGACTAACAAAAAACTGAGGGTTTGGGTTTATAAATATCACCCTTTATTATTTGAATGGAATATGACTTCATTTTTCCTAAATCATCACCATTCGGTCCTGATAGGATTTACATCATCAAATTTCCTGTAGATATTTGGAAAGACATGAAGTTCTAGTTTAGGTGAGACAGGAAAACGTGCTGAGCCTGCAGCACGAGGACAGGGGAAAGGCTGTGCTGTTCCCTACATTGCTTACTTAAAGTAAATAAAGTCAAAGCAACACACTCATGTGACAGAAAGGATACAGGCCAGAGGGAACAAGGGCTGTCTGCACATAATCATCTTTATGTGACAACTGGAAACTAGATATTGAGCCAAAATGTCACATGACATACTGTTGTCATGTTCAAAAGCAACTCAAGTTCTTCAATTTCTGTTTAATTGAGTTTTCCTCACATATGGCAGCTAACTACATCAGGGTCAACCATTATTATGAACTTAAAATAAAACCTTCTTTAAAAAAGTGTGTATTTCAAATATTCAAAATATACAAAATTTTCCATTTCTTTGTAATTATATTAACATACATCCTGAAATACTGTTTTTAGGTGCCCAGTGACCATCCTGGTTAAGAGAATATCTGCAGTCCTGGAAAATGTCAGTGCTATATTACTGTCAGAGAAATAAAGAAGAACCATCTGAGTTAACATGGGATTTTCTGTAAGGAATTCTGGCCTCATTTCTCCCACATGGTTTCAGTGTAGAAGAGGCAGGTTGAGAAAATTTGTATTGATTATGTGCTTGAGGTAGTCAGGAACAAAACAGGGCAGAAAGAAATAGAGAGCCTCTTACAGCTGATTCAGTGTAAGAATGGGAAATGTAGTCACTGGTACCACATAGCTTTGAACATCTAATGCTGTTTCCTTTGTATTCTACAGGAAAAGGCAAACTTCTCTACAGGGCAAGTCAAAACACCTGAATCCAACTCCCTCTATGTGAACTTCTAGAGGAGCCTCTTGGTCATCACCAAATATAAATTTTAAAAGCACAACCAAACACAAAGAAACCTGCTAATACAATCACCCCCTCTTTTCCCAGTTACTATTTTAAATTTTTTCTTGTTTATATATGGGCTAGCCTGAGATTTCCTTGTCTCTCCTCTTTAAGCCATTTTCAAATTCATATCTATAATTGAATTATTCTTTGGCCCCAAAAAAGGAACCTAGCATCTCTGCCTGCTGATGAGGGCACTAGTCATCATTTCCTGCTATTTGATCCAATTAATATTTACCCCCAGTTAGAACTGATAATAAGTTCAGAGGGTGTGATGCTCCAGAATGTACTAACTTAGCAGTCAGGGCATGCTGCTTCAGATAAGACAAAGGAATAATTCTAATTGTGGTTTTCTATCTTACACATGCATAAGTATCTCAAAAATTAAACAAAGTACGTAACTTCGATGAAAACTACTCCTAGACTGCGAATGCCATTGAAGTGTGAGATTCTTTTTCATTTCCAAGGTTTCTTGTCTTTTATTAAAAATACATGTCATCTTAAACTTGGCATTTAATTTCCCCAATATTATATAAAAGTGAGAATCCAAGAGAAAAAACCAAACCACTTGGATTGACCCAAATACATTTCTTCTCAATTTCTAGGAGTGTCAATGAACAACGACAAAATTGACAATTTCAATATTTCACAAAATGGTAATTAAAAAGGACTGGAAGGATTAGATCGTTTGAGTTCTGGCTTTGCAAATACCAACAACACAGGATTGTGTGAGCATATTTATCAATTCTGTTTCTCAGTAATGTGGTCATCAGCTTTTAACTCGACCACTGCAGCCCTCTCACTCGCCTTGACAAATGCAATCCTGGCCCACTTACATCTATTCACAGCATTTCTAGAGAGATCATTATCTTGTCATCACTTTGATCATATCACCCTTTGCTTAACATCCTTTCACTGGCTCCTCGCTTTCCCTACCATATCAAATACCTTTCACTTGTCTTCGATTTCAAAACCCCTTGCAATTTATTCTCTCCTCTCTGGCACTTCTTATGTGCTATCATTATGGCTACTGAATCATTAATGCTGCTTTCTGAAATTAGAAGACCATTTGTACCTTCCCCTACACTATCCCTTAGACTACCCAAAAAACTATTGTAAACCTTCCCATCTATCCATCCTTAGAATATATCTCTGATACTACATCTCCAGAAAACTGGGCTAAATCAGGTCACTGGTGTGCTGAGCTGAATGAGAGTATGGATTTCCACACCATCAAAATCTTAGCTCAGAATCATCAAGGTTGGAAGAGACCTTCAAGATCATCTGGTCCATCTGTCAACCCAGCAGCACCATGATCACCCCTAAACCATATCCCCAAGTGCAAATCCACATGCCATGATTCAAGAATTGGTACAAAATGTATGAAGGTTGGTACACTGCAGCAAATTAAAACATTCAAAACTAGAACATGTTGTTCACATAGAGACTGTTTCAAACTTTATTTGATGTCTGTACCTTAGCCCTGATGAATTTATTGCATGACACCATGAAGAATAAATTATCTTATGCAACAACAGTAGAGAAGAATATAGACAAGCTGAAACACTTAGAAAATGAAATAACTTATTTTCTAGTACCTGCAGTACCAGAGGGCAGGACTTCCAGTCCACTAAGAGACATTCATTTAAACGTCTTGCAGCCTCAAGTTCCCATGACAGATCCTGCCCTTTAATAAAATCAAGTTATTCCTTTTAAATGTTATTGGCATTTTATAGGCTGTTAAAAGAAACAGAGTTCAAAATGTTTATATTGCTCTGAGTCTCCCTGATTGTGTCCCATTCTGATAACCACCTGCCTGACAAAGCTTTGACTGGGGATGCATCTTCTGCAAATAATTCAATAGGAAACAAACATGTTACTGTTGTATTAAAAACAGAACGTGTACTGGGACCTAAGATTATTGGTCAGTGCAGGAATTTTCAGGCATCTGGTCTGTAGCTCACATTGCATGCAGTGAATTATATCCCAGTAATTGAGAATGATGAATGATTTGACCCTCTTAAATATATAATGAGGGAAAAAACCCAGCACAGTGAGAGCCAAGATTTAGGCAATTTTAGCCTCCAGGAAAAAACAGTTGTAACCCAACACCACCTACAAATCTCAGTGGGTACTTTGGTGAGGTAGTATGTCATGTACCTTGAGTAATACATCTTGCATTGTGGGCAAGAAAAAACACTAATATTGATCTTCTACACTGTGAAAAACCATATGTAATGCCAAAGAATTTAGAGGTTTCCACAGTGAGGTTAAAAAAACCCCTTAGTCCATTGCTTGGGGACTTCTTTTTTTTTTTTTTTTTTTTTTTTTTTTTCTGCACAGCATTTTTGTAAATCTGCATAAAGGCAGGGGGTATTAAAATAAGCATTACAAAAGACTGTTAAATTAGTCCGATACAATTTAATGTCACAATGCAAGATAATACCTCTTTGTGCACCTATCTCTGTAGTACGATGGTGACTTTACGAATATATACAGCTAGCAGCATATTCTGAAGTTAAAAAGCATGATAATTAGTAATTTCATGCTGGCATTTCACACTGGAATATTCTGCTGCAGTAAGAGACTGTCTGGGACCAATCTCCCATTCACACAGATACGGAAGTCAGAGGTCAGCTCACTTCTGTTATGGTTTGTCTCTCTTCCCAGCTGGCCACCCTCCTTCCTGCCGTGCCAAGGGGAAACAGCAAAATCAGAACCTCTTGAGAGACTTTGGAAAAGACACTACCTATTAAAGCTGCAGAATTCAGTACATGAATGACAAGGCAGTGATGGAAGTTGGGCAAGTTGGCCTTGATTTATTATTTTGCAAGACTAGACAAAAAGAGGGAAGAGGAGTGAAAGAAGTTCCGATACAGTCCTAAAGTTTTTATTTAAAAATACCACGCAGTATTGTTGGGGAAATTTGGTTTGTATAGTAAGGGAGGGAAGTGGAAGGCAGGAAAGTGATGAAATGATAAAAAGAAAGAAAAAAGATAAAACTGAAAAGAGTTTTAAAATTACTAAGGTGAAATCCCCTTGGTACTCTTGTTTCTTTTACCTATTTTGCTTATTTGGGCAACCAGCAGCTAAAAGCAGTTTCTGGGCAGTTTAAGTGCCCATTAAAGAAATTCACGTGTGTCTTTAGATGGTGGTTCAGAGACATGCATGCTTAACACCGTAGAAGAGAAGCATGTGAGCAGTCTGCATTTCTGTTTTGGCACAAGGACTGGATTTAAATATGAATGGGCAGATCTCCTGCAGCTGACAGAAGTGCCCACTCATTCCACACTGCTGTAGAGATGTTACCACCAACTCCAGGGTCCCATTTTTCAGAGCAGCAATTCAGAAAATGCATATTTATAACACTTTTACAGCCGAACTAGTTAACAAAGCACAAAACGCTTGAATTACAGAGGAAGTAGCAAAAACCAATCGGGTAGAGCCTTAATTTGATGCATCTGTATTGTGTGATGGGCTCCATTGTGTGGGCTCCATCCTGCTCCACGGCAGACAGAGCCTGCACTGAAAGCCCTACATTTGTGCTCTGAAAGACAGCAGCTGCTTCCCATCTCCCATAACATCTGAAGAGAGTTTTACGTTCAGAGCACTCACCAGCCAAGAACCCACATCTCTGATACTGGCTGAGGGTATTTCTCTGAGTTCCCAGACTATCTGCTGCTCAGGAAAACTACATGTGGCAAATTAAGGAAGATTTGCCAAGGAAATATATTGCCCCGCTAAACACATACTCCAATAGAAAAAGACAGCACAAAAAAATTACCGATATCGCTATTGCTGTGATAGATTGGTGAAACTTTATATATCACACCCTTATTTTCAAAACCAGGAGCTAATTTCCACAACTGGAGTGCTAGTTTTCTTCTACAGCATTTTCTATTGTTCTAATAAAACCAAAACTCAAGGAAAACAGAGACAAGCAATCTTTTCTAACCCTATTCTTATTCAACAACCTCTTATTATTCATTGTTATGGTAAGCTTTGTCTTATAATTTCCGATATGCAGTTGATTCACCTCTTTTTAATGGAACATTTTACCTAAGTCTCTTGCAGTACACAGCTATGAATGAGTCAAAGATACATCTCACTTTTCACTTTCTAGATGGGGCAATGTTTTTTTTTCAGATCTCGAACCTTTGTGTCAATAATTCATCCATTAACCACTTTTCTACACAAACATCAGAGTTCTTTCTTCCCAGCTACCCTTGACACACATATCTGTAAAATACATTCAATATCTTTTTCCTTGTTGGTTTCAGGTCTGTAAACTCATCTCATTTCCCAAAACTGCTCCTTGCAATGGTTATAGAAAAAGGGTGAAAATTATTTGAAAGGAGAGAGAAGAGATAAATATTTTATTTACACTGTTGGAACAAACTTATGCATTTGTGTACTACCATACACCATTTTTCCACTTATTTACTCTTCTTTTCTAGAACATGCATGTTTACTTGTTGCTATACAGAACCTGACACTATGGAACTTTCAAAGAGTAAGTGTGATATTTATTTACTAGTACAATGAAAACAATGCTGATGATTGATTAAAACACAACAGTTTTTTGTAAATGCTGCCTTTATACTCTTGGTCCCAAATCTGGTATCTCCCAGTGTTGAACTTAAACCTTTCAGAGACAAGCACTTCTGAGATGTTACTTACCAAAGTTAGCTACCTAATTTCCAAGTATTATGAGTATTACTATGCTTTCATCACAGTTTTTCTATTGCAAAGATACCTTGTTATAAACCCAAAAGCAATATTGTCTAGATATGAGAAAAGCAAGTCAGATGCTAACAAACAACACCAAACAAAAGCCTAAACAAAACCAACCACCTGGTAATTTACCCATTTGTGCATTTTACCCAGAAGATTTTGTAATTCATAAATGAATGAGAAGCTAACAGAGTTCTATTTCTAAAGGCTTTTATGCTAATTGAGTTTGCTCTAAACATTTTCATATATCACATCAAGTATTCAATGAGGTGCCAAAGCACTTTGTTAACAAACTTATTTCCCAGATGTGGCTAAAGCAGGGACAGAAGGCTTGAATGTTCTAACATACCTAACAATTCAATTACAGTTATCTTATGGTGCCATCACATATTTTTCTTCAACAATCAAACAACCTCAGCTGGAAACTCCAAGCAATAACATAAATAAAGGACCATCTGGCAAGAATAATTAAGGAAGGCTGGAAATAAAACATTAATTAGTGCAGTAGTCCAAATGACCTTCAAAGGCCTTATTATGAAATTATACCCAAAACAGATAATCATTTATTTCATGTTACAGTTATATTTAACTAAGCATGAATAAATAATAATATCATTTTAGGATGCTATTACTCTGTTATTGACTCAAACTGCTTTTGAAATTGTCTTATTTTTCTATAACAATAAAATTAGAATGGAAAACAACCTACATCAGTTTAGTATGGCAGCCTTGGTTTTCCCCTGTTTCACATCAATGAGACAGATGAATGATGCTTGCCTCAAAATTTACATAGGAAAGGAACAGAATGGTTTGCCAGGACAATATGCATGCAACTAATTGCTTTTAAATCATTTACACTAGTTTTCTCAATTTTGGAAGAAAAAGAATGGAAGTCTACAATTACTTTCTTTCTGATCTATGAAATCAAATGAAATGCCAAATAATAAGGCTTCTTAAAATTTCTTCTGTACAGAAATATGCATGACAAACTCAGGGAAGATATCTTCTCATATCTTTCAAAATCTTTGCTACTTTTAATGATGATCTTCAGTTAGTTGTAATTAAAAGAAATTAACATATTTCAACGTAATCTGCAGATAGGTAATGATGATCCTCAAACCAATACAATGGGAAAATGAGTCCTTGAAAATATAACATAACCAGGTTGTTCAAAAGAAAAGGAAAAAAAAAAAAAGCACTCAATACTTCCTGTGTTTCTGTACCTTTTCCAAACTGCATTTAAAATATATGCATGAATTATTAACAAAGTTACATCTGCATATTTTCTGAGTTTGTTCTCCTAGTTGCACATTATTGGAAAAATATGATAAGGCAAAGGATTTTAGAGAGGACTAAAATTAAGATACATTAATTCTTTTATTTTATTATTATACAGAATTGCCATCCAGCCAATAAGACCAGAGTCTTCATTATTTGGTGGAGTCACCTTCTCTTTGTTCCCAGGCTACAGGTCATCAAACAACTGAATGGATTATCTTGGACCAAAGCCAGTAGCACGTCCTTTAGTTAAAAGCCAGACAATGACAAAGCTCTTGAAAGTCTCAGGCATCATCTGGATAAGCAGGCACAGGGGATAAAATAATCCTTAGGGAATCTGAAGACCAGATCCACTTATGAAGATCCATTACAAACAAAAGAACTACAGGAGTCCCCATTACCACCCAAGGCCGAGGAAAGCTGGATGAATTTTTTGCTGATATATTGGTGTTTCCACTATTGACTTGTGCCTAACACAGCATGTTGTTCACAACACCACACAGTGCAAAGAGTTAAAGTGCCATTCTAATGGTGATACTGAAGTGCTGAATTTCAGGTTTGCTCTTTTATCTTTCTTAAAGTCTGTAGCTTAACCCCAAAAACTTTATTAGGATCACAGCTATGTTGCTAATATGTGATGATGTTGGTTTTTAGACTGAGAAATTATGATGGGATAAAATATCATGTGAGTTCACCACTGCACCATTTAGGTGGTCAGTTACTAGTAAAACCTGCATTATTCTGTCCAAAATTTACTGCAAAACGTGTAAGAACGGATAAAAACATAAAAACCCCAAAAAACATAGAGAAATAGCTGTCTCTACTTTACTGGCCATACTATGGCAGTGGGACATGAGAGAGACAAATGAGCAACAGCTGATAATTAACTTTGCTGAGAGAAAACGCAACTGGACAATTTCCATCTATAAGGAAAAGTACTGAAAGGAAGGAAGAAAGCTCACTTTGGGTGAACAGGAGAAAGAAGGGTCTAAGAATGCAAAGGGGACAGGCAGGCAGTGCTTGCCATTATCAAAGGGACAGAGGGTAGAAGTTACTGTTGAACAAAAGAAAAGTGAAAGGCCATGGGGCAGGCGGTAATAATTTTAAGATCAAAGGAGGAGGTTTAGATTCAATACCAGCATAAGCTACAAACCAATTGCAAGTTAGTGAGTTGGGAACAAGCTTCTAATGAGAGAGGGAACACAGATTCAGAAAGAGGAGCTGTTTCTCTGTGAGGGAGACTACCTGGTTACCATAGAGATCTCCAGAGTTCTGTGATGCCCTCCCCCTGTGCTAGCTGTAGAAGTGCATCTCTAGTTAGGATGCTTCAGACACCGTGATTCTGCAGTGTATGGGGGAAGGCAGATGGTTTGAGAGTCTGTGTAATGACCTGAAAGAGTCCAAGTTTCAATATCAAGCAAAGGACAGTGAACAAGAGAGAGACTGGTGCTCTATTCCTAGTTCCTGGCCCTGCATTTTTAGGTAGATGGCTGCAGTGTTGTTTTTCCTGTGGGTGAGTAGATGAAGAGTTATGTGTATGATAACAGGCTTAGGAAAGAAAAGTACTTATTTTCCAACAAAAAGCTGAGGTTACATTAGGAAAAACTGAAAATAACAGAAGAAAAACCATGCAGGATGGCCCAATGTAACAATAAATATTTTTTCATTATTCTCATTGTCTTTAATCCTTGCATCTCCTGGGTAGCCTCCACAGCACTTAATTTCTTCAGAACTGCATGAAAATTGAGTCAGCCATATTCTCCAATGCCATTAGCTGAGACTGCAATAACAATCAAGGCTAATGTCCCCTCAGCAGTTCCCAAGAGCTCTGCAAACAAATGCTCTAACTCAAGTGCACCAAACACATGTATGCCTCAAAAAAATGGTACACACGTGGCTGCACTGCATCCTGAACAGCAGTTGCTTCAGAGACATCTAACCATTCCTTCTCTTTTCCATATTCCACATACATTACTGAAGCTGTCTTTGTGGATGATGGAATTTCAGTCTGCAGAAACACAAAACAGGACTGACCTGACAGAGAGTCTGCTCTGCATCATAAAGAAATAAAGTATGGTGCTGCAGCCTTCTGGGGGCAGGGGACTCTCAAAGAACTTGCAAAAGAATATCACATTCAAAAAAGCCTTCTCATCTCAGAAGATAGACTCAGATGACAGGAATGCAAGAAGTGCCTCAATTATGTCACTCTTACCTATCTGAGGGGAGAGAATGGCTTGTGACAGAGAATGGAAATCCATCAGATAATCTGCATAGCCTTAACTGTTGTGTACCACTCACCAAAAACCTGTCTAAGGTGGTGCTGAGGTGCTATTACAGAGGCATAAGGCATGCTTCTGGTGAATTTGTGATAGCACTATTTCAACTGTAAATCTTACTAGATTTTATGAAACATACAGTAATGTTTGTATGAAATATATTTGTAGAAGGATGAAAGGAGCCTTTTCTGATTTCCAGCGAATCTTTTTGCAATGTGTTCTGGTATTTTTGTGGCTCTCCTAGTAAAAGAGAGATCACTTCCTTGGAAGAAATGTGTAAAGGAAGCTTCTGACTCTTTCAGAGAGATTTGCCAAAGGCACAAAAGAGCATACATTATTTTCTTAGAAGTGATACTTTATCAAGACTACTTTTTTCAATGTGAAAGAAAGACTTTTACAGTTGCTTTTCAAAACTCTCTGGCCTAAACAAGATAAACAGCTTGAGTATCCATCATTAGCAGGTATAATAGTTCTGTAGGAGATACAGCTTGAAACTTGGAGAGCTCTGCTCTCCAATTAAAGCTAAGAAAAGGCAGAAAAATAAAACAGAATAAAAGTTCCCTTAGGAAACTTTTCTAAGAAAACCTATTAAAAAATTTCACTATTAGTAATTTATATTTTCAGACTCACAAAAGAAAGGGTACTGTCAGAACATCTTTGGCCTCTCATATCAAGACAACACTGAAAGTAAACAAAGTAAACCTTAAGATTTCACTGAAAGAAAACTTTTTTCTTTTTCTATCTTCTAGTTTCCAGAGTCACTATTTTACATGTTTAATTTCTCCTTTTCTCTCTCTTCCTTCCTACTCAAAGTCAACAACTTCAGGTTTTCATGATGACAAATGTGAGTTACAGCGAAAATGGTATCAAACTACATTTTTCTTCTGTCACAAAACAGAAATTATTGACACTTTCAAGTTTTATGTTGCACATTTATCTTTCCTTCTTTAAAACACACAACTATGAAAAGAGAAACTTAAAAGAGAATCTTACCAATATAACCACCCCATATTAATTTTATAATTGTATTGGGGGAGGGAGGGGTGTTTGTTTTTATAGCACAACTAAAACTTATAAAATTTTGAGCCGTGTAAAATATTCAGAACTAACATCTTTTGTAAACATGTCATTTGGTCATGTCTGAAAAAGACAAAGAAAACACATATAAATGAAGCCATAATTCTCTACAAGCAAAATTGAACAAAACTGCTATAAGAGATGATAACCACCGTGTGTAGAACCACGGCCTCACCTCACACCAAACACCAGCACAACGAAGGTTCTAGAGAACAACTTCCAATCACTGATCCTCATGACTCTACAACATGGTGACTCCACACTACCCTGGGCAGTCTGTTCCAACGCTTGACAACCCTTTCTGTGAAGAAATTTTTCCTTATCAAAACCTCCCCTGGCACAACTGGAGGCCATTTCCTCTCACCCTTCACTCTGGAAAGATTGTACAGTTATCTTTTCAATGAATGAGAAAGTAAATCCTCTATATCGACAACAGACAATTTTGCATCTATTGAAATTAAATAAGCCCGATAGGAAACCATGGACTTCGAAAACAATAGCACAGCAGGGAAACACTACACAAAACTAAACAATTTACAGTGTATTGTCAATATAATTGCAGTGAATATGTAATGTAAATCAAAGGCATCACAAAAATTTCTTACTATAGTCCCAACTAAACATCAAGCATAGTTTATGAAGACAATTTTCATCTTCAGTTTGATCAGGAAGACAAACTATAACATTTTTCAGTAGCCTGGAAGTATACTAATTTACTCTAAAATTCTTTCCTCTGCTGTCATCACTATATAAGGAAGGCAAAGGGAATGGAGTGGTCAGACATGATACCAATAAAATTAAAACATACTTAAATTAATTTTCCTTATGCAAAAGATGATGGTTTGTGAAAATGTTAAGCATTTCACAATAGTCACTCAGTTCTGTTAGAAGAATATGAACTAGCAAACCAAAGCTGGATGACTGGAACTAAAACATGATATGGCTAAGGATTCCAAGTACAGAAACAGTAACTCTGTTGGGTTCAAGGATACTCAATTATACAGATTTTCTACACACTATTTTCTCACTAACCAGTGGCAAACTAAAGTCACTGTTCCAAGATGATTTCTAGGAGCTATAAATGACTGAGTTTAAACTTCTAGGACAGTGGAAGTCAATCTAAATCCAAGCACATGTGTTGCTAAGCCTTTGAACCATCCTGTTAATAGGTCACTGCTTAATATGGTGGACTGAACAGAAGCACTGCTGCAGGAGCTAACAAACTGCTTTTTGTGTTGCATGAAATGGAAAATTCTGTCTAGGTGAAGTCGTTTAGAGTACAGCAATAATCATTTGCCAAAGATAATAAAAATTGATGGTAATTATGGCATATCACGCATCAAAAAACCGGAATTGTTAGATATGCTTTAACAGCTGAATTGTTTCAATAAGAAGTACAAAGTGGTTTTATGTATAACTTTTTCCTGACAAAACAACTATTAAGCATTTTTCACACTTTCACTTAACATCTACATTTCAAATGTCATTAACAATGACCTGGTATCAAGAATACACTAGATGGCATTTGCCAGAGCTGACAGTAACTTGGGAATAAGAGAAGCAGTGTTCTCCCATCTCTGCCCAGATCAAACTTGTGAACTGCAGTGTGGTATTTAGCACCCCAAAACTAATTTTCTCCAGCTGTAACTGGAATGAAAGTTCGCATTTTTGTGTAGTAGTTTGAGATATTTCATTGAAAAGTGAGGCATAAAAAAGTCATATTTTTCTTAATTTCTATATGATCTTGTAACTTTCTTCAGAAAAAAGAATTGTATGACGACAATTGTATGGTAAGAATTTTGTATGACAAATATATATATATGTAAATGCAGATATAGGCACACACTATACTGTTGTAACAATTATATATGGTACAAAATGAAGTGTCTTATGTTAATTTTTGACCCAGTTTTTGCCTCTACTGTTTCTGTCAGAGTTTCTCAACCTACATCAACACTGCTCTATTTTTAAGCATTTTTTCCCTTTCTTTCTTACCCATGAAGAATGAAAGGAAATGCAAAATGAAACCAAAAGGGACTGGAAATTTTCCCTCTATTTACTAATTAATATTTAAAATTTTGATTTTTTAACTTCCCAGAATTAAAATTCTGTAAGTATTATATTAATATTCCATATTAACTTGATTTTGAGAGACTGATGTCCAGAAAAATCTCTCAAGTGACAACTATTTCAATGTTCTTAAATATTTTAATATTATAAAACAGGATTTCTGCATCTCTTCTTCAGGAACAAGCCAAATGCAAGTATCAATAAAGTAACTCACAGAATAACATTAGGCACATATATCCATCTAGTCCCAAAATATACTTTGAAAATACTGTAACAGAACTGAAATGGTTGTACTTCAAGATAACAAAAGTTGTATAATTACCTACTACTCTAGCATAATATTTATTGCTCACAGTGGCACATAATTTCCCTTTTTTAATGCATTGTGTTTTAGCCTAGAAAGTCACCAAGATGAAACTGGAATTCTTTCACTTACATCCCAAAGGTCCTAAAAATTTTTTAGAAACAAAAATTTCGTGGAAAAAAATAAATGAAAAAGACTTGCTCGTAATGGAAAATTAAATACAGTTCTATATTCTACCCACACACAAAATATCAAGATTGTTTTAGTCTGAAACGATCGTGCATCCACTGATGGTATAAAAATATCCAAGAGGAATTAAATATGCAGACCACAGCTAGAACATACTGAGAAATTTTAAAAAGTTAACTCAAGGGCAGATGCTTAAACAGAATACAGTCCAAAAACAAATAGCTTGGGCCAGGTCCCTGTTAACTGTAAGTGTTCTAATTACTGAGACAGATGATGTTTCAAATGAATGTAAGCCACTTTGGCTGGGGTACAATTCCTAAATGTTGTGTAATTATATTATGCCTTTTTACATTTACAACAAACTGTCAACACTAAGGAAAATTCTACTAGAAGTAGTACCACAACAGCTACATTGCTTTCAACAGGTAGATGGTGTGGCCTAATTTAGAGTGTCAGCTGGGGTTCCAAGTAGTCCCCCATACAGCCATAGAGTCCAGCACAACTGGTTTTGATCATAGAGGGAAGAACTTGCTCCTTCTTACTGCCTTGTGTTTTCACAAAAGGTGCAGGATTTTTCCTGGCCAAAAACATTGTGGTTCTCTGTTTCAGTGACAGTCAGTAAAATGTTCCTTGCCCACAGACACTGTATTAACTTAACTGCTTTGAAAATTAACAGGAACATACCTTCTGGACACCAGGGAAATATATTCTTCTGCCATAGGCAGACATTCATTACAGACTTCACTTAAAAATGAGTATGTAATCTGGTAAATATTGGTCACAGCAGTAGAGTTGGGATAACAACTACACATACACAGTCTTACAAATGGTCACTAGTTTTGACTTTTCCCAGGGAGACCAAAACTGTAGATATCCAGAGATTTCAACAGCAACAAGAGAAACAAACAAAGAAACCACTTTCATGGCTATCATGTGAAGATGCCATGATCTCTCTCTGGTATGTCATCTGTCAGTGCACTAACTTGAATGGAATCCATTCTTGATGAAGTTCCAATTTCCTGAGATCTTTGAATATCTTGGGGTTTGCTTCCGAGTCCTAACAGAACGCTTGTGTTCCAACTAAACTTCTTAAATTGCCCTGTAAGTTATTTTATATGGTGTTGAAAAAAAAGAATAAAATTACTATTCAGCAAGAAAAATTAATAGTTGGCACATTACCATAAAGCCTACTGCAGGATCTGTGCAAGGTAATTTGGCAAGAATATTCCTTCTGTCTGGAAGAGTTGATGGGCTTTCTCACATTAATAAAGGTACATGGATGGTGTGGCACTTGTACTGAGAGAAATATGCAAGTCAATAAACCACCCTAAAATTTCAGTCTTCACATTATCCCCTTTGTGAAACTTTTCAGAGAGGAGTAGGAGCCAAATTCATGTCTACCTCCTCTCATTTCCTGTTGGGATTAAATCACTTACTTTAATTCTTTATGTTGATTTTCAAGTGTCAGCCCGAAAAGGGTTCAGCCCTTAAAACTGTATAAGTTTATATGTATTAAAATGGAGTAATTGAATCACAACCTCCACAAATGTAATTCAGCTTTCTTACATTACATTCTTACATTTGTCTGCATCAGAATTTGATGTTGTCTAATCTCATAACACATAAACAAAAATTGTTTCATAAACTGGAGGTACAAGATATTTCGTTAGAAATTGTTATTTTTTGTAGAAAAATTACCAAGAAGACTAATATCTGCAATTGATTAAAGTGATGGGGAGAGTCACTGTTAGCAAAGGTAAGTAGCTCTGCAAACAAAAAATTTAGTTAATGGTAGAATTTTTAGTAAGTTACTTTCACAAATGAAAGTGAAGTTAAAAAGAAATTAAAAAGTAAGCACTCACCCATTTTCACATATAACATAAAGCGCCATGATCTTATAAGATCTTTGTTTCAAGTAACAGTTCCTAACTACATTTCCTGAGCTTCTTATGTATGTATGATCACTCTATTTCTTACCACAAGGAAATAGATTTATATTCCTCACAATTTCACAAAATTTTAACTGTTAAGGTAAAAAATGTCAACATTTAACATTTCAAAGTGATTTCTTTTCAAGAGTGCAAAAATTTCAGATGTAATGTACCCTTTTTTTTCTTAGAATTATAAATACACATTTTCCCCACACATTAGAAACACTGACTATTTTTTATAGTCAAAGAGAATCTTTTACTGAAACACTTTAGAAATAAACTTGAAATTTGGCAAAGTGGATAATAATATCACGACTTTTGCCTTTTTCCTGAGCAAAAAAGTAAAAATCCGTGATCAGATAAAAAAGATTATTTTAACAAAAATATAAAGGGCATGATTTATGCAGGAGCTTAAGCAACCCACATTCAGGACTTCTTAGCTTTGGAACAATGTTCTTTAAATCTTTCAAGGTCTTACAACACGTGGGTCTATATTAAACTCTTGCTTTTTAGCACCTGTGTTTAGCAGAGTGCCACGAGTCTTTCATGTCATGGTGACTCCTCTATAATTGGATATTATTTCACAAAACCAAACAGTGACTACTTCACTTGCCTGTTACAAAGAGTACTTTTATTTCTCCTTCACACAACTTTCTTTCCAGAGAGGTGTGCCAAAAGACTCAAATCCCTATACTGAGGATAATACACAATCTTACAGAAATCTCAATGCATGTCTCAGTTGACTTTGTTATTATGTTGCTGTAATATTCTATTACTAAGAGATTTTGATTTTCTCTGCTTGTATTAAAACTACATGTCACAGGGCAGAGTGAAATTTGCAATTTTGGAGTGCACAATACTTGAGGAAGATCAAGACAATGGTAGCAGACGTTTCCCTCATATAAGATTAGTATACAAGGATCCTCTGGAGCCCTGGCAGTATTTTAAAGTGTGTCTATTAGTGGTTGCCAAGAAAATACAAGGGGAGTGTTCTCTTGCAGAGTAAATTCAGGGCAGTTTATAACTCACTCTCCTGGAATATGCAGACTACTTTGCCCTCCCGCAGCCAGAGCCAGAATCAACACAGAGCAGGTAGGGTCACACAGAGCACTTGTGACAGTGTCTAAAGCTGGAGAGAGGGGGAAAAAAATCTCTCCCATCTGAGGCTTTCCCAAATACCACATTTTATTATGAATCTAATTATTTATACTCTATAACACCTTTCTGACAGAAAAAAATATATTAATGTTTATGAATTCACAATTTTATCTGATTTATGCAAAATACATATGCTTGAATTTGACAAGTTAATGAACTTATTCTAAGAGCTGCAGAGCTGCTGTCATTTAATTTGACTTTACTGAATCCTAGTGACATTGCTTGAGTCCTGTTCTGATGAATAACTAGTTCTGATTTTTGGCTTGTTTGTGTTTGCCTGCTACAAAGGCATATAAAAAGTAACCACTAAAAGCTGGTCTTAGAAGTTCTACATTTCTTTTTTGGAAACGTACTTTAAATAATTATTTTCAATGTAACGAATTTTATTTTATAGCTTTGCAATGTAATGCAATTCAAAGTTATCCTGAGGTTTCAGAGTGAGTTATAGTACAGGCCATCACATCCAACAGTCTCAGAAAGGGCAAACAGAACTAACTCCTTATAGTAGAATGTTTCCCCAGCACTTCACATTTTTTCAAAGTGAACTCACGTGATTAGCTTGACTAGTGCACCACAGATATTTAAATCCATCTCATTCTGACTCTTGATTCCCACAAACATCGGTGCCAACACATTAAATCATCTTGTGTTCTCTGTTAGCACTATGAAGAATCAATTTCTCTTTTATAGCGCATTGGTAAAATGCTAATGACATGACAGTGAATCAGATCCTCCTTGGTGTAAACCATAGATGTCTTTCTGTTAATTTAGAATCCTGCAGAGTTTCTACTTGGAAAGCATTTTCATTGCATTATGCTTGTTAATGCTGGCAGACTTAAAATATGATGATTTGATGAAACAGCTGTTTTCATGATTAACAGAAATGAAATTACTTATCGTGTGTGTTACTCTACAAAGGGACACTTGTGAAGAAATCCATGAGTGTGAACTCACATGAAATAAGTCACTCTCACAGCAGACATCCCATGTTTCTAACTCCAGCTGTCCTCATTGCTGTCTGCTGGAGGTTACCATGCTCTCAGTTGTGCCAGGGCTCTCAGCCCATTTAAATCAGAATGACCTGGGCTTGCAAAGATGACATCTAATTGTCAGTCAGCAACTCACTCTGTATATTTGTGAAATAAGATTAAAAATGCACCCTAAATTTTCCTCTATTACACCTTCCAGGCAAACCTACAGTTTCAACAAGCATTTCAAGTAATCTCGGAATTCCTCCATGTTGTAAAACCCAAGCAAGTTTTGTATGTACCTGAGAGAAATTTCAGTACCAGTAAATAACATTTAATTTGATTCCTTCAACAGAGACATGAACTGTAAGCTTTCAACCATACAGCACTGAGTATAGAACACTATAATTAAGAACTATATATTAGAAACAAAATTATTTTTGTGATTTCTTATTAGTTCTCTTTCTTGTGTTACTCAGTTTGTATTAGTCTGCTTATTTAACAACTCAATCTCATGGACAATTAAACAATACTCACAGAGGTATATGAATGTCCAACCCAATCAGTTCCACCTTATTAAACTCTTCTTTCATTGTTTTGTTGCATCCTGAATTAAACAGTCAGTATGGTCTCCTCAATAGGGCTGCACTTCTGAACATATTTTAGTAGTAAAAACTCAAACTTCATAGACTTTGCTATCAGAATAAACTGGATCTGCTCTTTTAAATATAAAACGAAAGTTTTAGGTTTAGGTTTTTTCCCAAGAATTTCCACAGTCTTCCCTTATTTCATTTCTGCAGTGATTTAACAATTGCAGCAACAGAGATCTTGAAATCACTGCTGTCACTTCAGAGCTATCAGGGTTTATGGTAAGATACAAACTCAGTCTTCCAAGCATCAGCTACAATGACAAAGTTATTTACTGCAATTTATGGAGGCACTAATCTTGTTTTCCATATTCCTATTGAAAACTGGCGACATTCACAGTCTTCCCAATCACCATGGCATGACATACAAGTCAGTTTGAAAACTATACCATAAAGCCTCGACAGCAACATAAACATTGATTCTTTCCAAAGGTAACAGCAGACAGAGACTAGAGAAGACAACTTTTACTTTCCTTCAGAAAAGCAATAATTTCTTTTAGGTTTTGTCAGTTCTATGGCAGACACAGATGCTTTCTTATTATATATTTATTTTGGCATATAACATTTTTCTGAATTATGAATCTCAGAAGGAACTACATATACATCTGAGAAGGTTATTTCACATGAAATATCTTTGGCCATACAAAAAATTAATTTAAAACCCAAGAAGCTTTAAAGCTACTTTCTCTTTTCATTATAGGTAAATGGTTCCTTTTTTTAAATTAAAATAAAAACTATGCCTAATCTTCTGATGTTCCTTATTTTGAGGACAATCACCTGAATTTCTAGAATAAGAGACACACAGAAAAGCGCCAAATTAAATTCTTTACAACTTCTCCTACATTCCTCTCATTTTGTAGATGAGTGATCTGAAAAATTTTCAAAGGAAAGAGATAACTCATATTTTGTTATAGCAGCATACATCAGTGACAGGTCATGCCTTTTTTTGCAGTAGAGACCTTTAAGTGATACTAAATGAAACTATTATATACATACCATATTTCAAGTGACTGCCAACATTAATGCATTGTTTCAGTAATAACCATGAATCTACTGTGACATATTTGGGCTATTTCTCTGTGCAGTTATAATAAACTTTTGTCCAAGAGCATTTAAGTCTGTAGCACTCATTATCCTTGTTGTGTGACCTAGAAGGGTCCTTGGCAATCAAAATTCTGACACAGAAGTTCACAGTTCAAATCTGCCTTTCAAGTTGTCCCTTGAGACTACTCGTACTGATCCCAAGTCTTTTCTGACAGCTGTGTTGAGGTTCCCTGATTATAAATTCCTATCTTCTAAACTTTTCACTGGAAAGGGCAGCTGCAAGTAATGGCAAGTTAATTGCAGCATATGACACAAATTCAAATAAATGCTTTAAAAGATTTGCAATCTATGCTTAAAAAAAAAACCAATTTGGTGGTAATATTTTCAGTGTAAATCTCCAAGTGCACAAGAGGTCTAAGTTGTTGCTAAACACTGCAGAGGGAGAAAAAAATTAAAGCACATTTTATGGGATATAGGTCTCAGTAATTGTCATTGCATGACAGGGTTTATGCTACACCAGTGAAAATGAAATTGTTCCACACATAACCTGGCAGCCAATACACAGTTCACTCATGAAAGGAGACCAACTCAAACTAATGACAATCTACTGTTAACATGTTCCAATATTTTCCTTAGCTACGTGACTGCAAAAGGTTGTGATATTTAAAGAAAAATAGGTGTTAATCCAGTACAATAAGGCAGAAACCTGGCAAAAATACTTGCCTGTATTGATTATAAACATAATAGAAGTCATACAAACTGATTGTAGTTATTTGGGACTTGCAATTATCTTCAAGTAAGCTATGACAACTATAATAGAGACCTGTCAGCTGCTGTCCTACCTCATGATCAGACACACCAGATCTCATAGACTAAGAAAATGCAAGAATAGATCAGTATGTGCGTAAAAGAAGAATGATGCATACTTCTGGAGAAGGTGACATTCTAATCCCTACATTAGGACCAAACCCATGGCCCACCAAGGAGCTATAATGATGATCTAGTCTGACTTGATCCGTAACATACTTTAAAGAATTGCCCCCAGTAGTTTATGCATCAACCATACAACATTTATTTAGTGATAGAATCCCTGAAACCTTTGAGAAATTCCATTTCAATTTATAGGACCTTGAGAAACTCTTTCCTGCTACATTAAAGGGCTCACCTTAAAGCTAGCATTTTTCTCCCTAAAGAGGAGATAAACTTTAATCAGATCACCTCTTAACCTTCATTCTGCCAACTACATTGAGACCTTCAGCCTCTGTATAAGCGTTTTTCCAAACTTCAGACAAATTCTTGTCTCTCTTCTGCTGATCCCTTTACAATTATCCAGGCAGAGGTATTTCAGATAAATATTTAAGGAAAGGAGCAAAAATGGTGAACTGATTAATGGATTCTAACAAAAATAATTTTTAAGAACATATGCTATTGATATATTCTCTAAATTATTTTAGGATTCAGGGTTAGGACTTTATGTTTCAAGCCTAATATTACACACCTTCAGTTCATACCTTTATAACTCTTTAGGGTTTTCTGTTTTAATGTCAAATAGCAAAATAAATAATAGACATTGTGTTGCTTTTCAATAAGCAAGTCAAATGCTGAGGATAAGAATAAAGTTTTAAGGGCTTAAAACAGTTAAGTTCTTCAGCAAAATCTCACCTTAAACTGATTTTTGTAATCTCTGTAGCATATTTTTAAATTATTCAGAAACTTACAATGTCAACATTAATTGATGTGTAGGTCAACTAACGTAAAAGCAAAAGTACACCAAAATCACTCTGTCTCACTACCTTTTCAGCTCTCAGTGGGCCTACATGCTTTCTCCAGTTACATGAACAAGAAATAGGTTCTATTTTTTTCACTCAAATCTGTGAAGGAAGCCTTTATTGGAAGATGAAGTTCTGATCTCGTTCACATCATTGCCCTGGTAGTTAAAGTGATATAGGAGGAGTCAAAACCTGTAGCAAATAGGGGCACATTTCCTTGTTCCTGTCCCATGTGAGTGCCCAGGAAACAAATTGACCCAGCTGGCTGCTGGCTTTCAGAGTCTCAGGTAAGTCCTTTGTAAACCAGCAGATGTACTAGACTATACATTGAGTGTGGCCCCACTTCTCTTCCTTTTTTATACTCAGTACAGTTAAAAAGAACTACAGGCAACAACAACCAACCAAAAAACCCACAAACCAACAAAAAAACCCATCCCAAAACAGAGCAAGAAAAAATGATGTCTTCCTCTCAAATCCTGCAACACAAGACAGAAGACAGACAATGAATAAAGAGATCAGGAGAGTCCCACCCTCTGACTGCCCCAAGAAATTCTGTGAATTTTAACACTTGGAAGTAGGACTTGGAAGTGAGAAGGATGCACAATAGTAGGCAGTCTACTCAGAGATCTAATACACCTCAGCCCCAGTTGCATCATGGTGTCTTCATCTGCAGGTTTGGAGAGGTGTTACAGAGGAACTTGGTGAATGCTGCGACTGCTGCTCTATTAGGAGGCACAACCCACTGAGATGATTTCATCAGAGCTTGTCAAAGGTGTATACTCTACAGAAAATACACAAAGCTTTTTCATAGTTATTGTCATTTAAAGATACTTTTAATAACAACTTTTTCCTAAACAGCATTTTTTAAAAAACTAAATGCTGCTCAAGTTTGCTGAGTGTAGATCTTTAATAGAAAATTGAAATATTTTTTTATGTATTTGTTAGAAGGAAAAATAACTAAAAAGAAGCCTTTCAAAGGATCTGAACACCTCAAAATGCCATTAATAATGCAATTACTCATACCTTCTTTATGGCCCTATGATTTCAAGGGAACAGTGTAGGAGAAAAAAAAGCTTTCAGGACGATAGTGCAATAACAGAACATCTGTAAATGAGCAAGTGTTTTTATTGGATAATTAGCAACTGGAAAAGTAGCACATGCAAATATTCTAATGGAATAACTCCCACTAGCAGGCATTTAAATGGCATTCACAAAATAAGCCAAGAGCACCTGAGGTGTTAAAGCCTTAAAATTGCATATTTTAGCAAAACAGAAGAATAAGTCTAATGAGTTGGGTGTATATTATTCTTATATGCTTATAATAATCCCTTAGCTAGCAAGTTTTAATTTTTTTTCAAGGTGTTATAAAAATTACCAGAATAAGTATTAGTCAGAGGTACCATTTCAGTTATATCTTCAAATACCAGCAGGACTAATCCCCAGGTAAAATAGCAAAAGCTTAATGCTATCATATTTCATTTCAAAGGATTTGAACAAGGAAATAATTTCAGATGATTAAATCAGTTCATTTTGAACGAATTTGTATGGGAAAATTGCACTTGTTACAAAAGTTTGTTGCATTTCTCATAAATACGCAGGAATCTTTCCATAAAGTTATAGACATATTAAAAGAAACTGGCCTTGCAGTCTAGAACACAACAATTAGTAAGGGAGTTGTCGAGCACTACAGATGAGTTTCTTTGTACTGACCTTGAACAAGGAGTCACTGTGAAGTATCATCACTGCACTTATACTGCTGGAAGAGTAGGAAGACTATGTCCCTCACACTTCATCATGCATCACTGAACTGTAACAAACTCTGACAGGTATAGAGTGTATCTCTAAATATTATGACACTCTACTAGTGACAGCTGGAAAAGAAAAGCTGGACACAATCACAGTTCTCACATTTACTGGAAAAGATGAGCTGCCATCCATAGCAAACATATTTCAGGAAGCACCAACGAATTTTAAAAATTTTTAAGTGTCTCATTTCCTGACATTTTAAAGTGCAGAAAAGCATGAGTTACAATAGCAGATGCTTTTACTGTCAGCAAATAGTCTTCGTGTCTTATGTATAACATTGTCACAGAAGCCACTGCTACAAAACCCTAAAAAAAAGCTTAAAAATCAACAGACTTCAATAACCTTGATCAGTTATAAAACAACTCATGGTAAAGGTCACTTGCCAAAGCAATAATGTTTGCATAATACTTACATACGAGGATTCAAGCTTGGAATGTCACAGAAGTATTCCAAGGGTACACTTTCTGTAAATTGCATTTTCCCATTAACCATAAGTATTTCTAAACTAATTTAATTAACTATTCATTTCAAAATCAGAAAATTACATTCAAGTGCTGCATCTCATATAGATGGCAAGTACACAAAGAAGAACTGTATCTTCCCACCAGTGCTAACTTCAGCTTACAATTCCTCTTGAATTTGATGAGTGTGCATTTAATTCAAAGCATACTGTGTTGTAAATTCAATCACTCTGTTCAAATATAAATGCTTTGAGATGTACAAATACCTACTCTTCTATAGTCTAGAAGAAGGACAGTTCAGCCATGGTACTCAAAGAAATATTCTAGTCTTTTGCCAAAACATGAAAATCTCAGGTCATAATAACTTTCCCTACAGCCAAGCAGGTATGTGTTGAACTCAATGTTCTCTTCAAAGCTGCTGCTTTACTTGCATGATAAAATATAGAGATTTTCCTTCATAAATAAGAATATTCTTTCTAAAAAGGATTACAAAACCACAATTTAATTCAGGAAATAAAAGTTTTTAATGCAGCTGTGCAATAAACTAGCACACTGGAACAACCCAAATTTTTATTCATTACAAAGTGAGAAATGAGCACTCAAAAGGCTTCTATTTATGCTTTTTAGAGGATTTTTTTTTATTAAATTAATTTGTGTTTGTATGGAGATACAGTTATAAACAAATTATTCAGAAGTTATAGAAATTATGGGTATGTCTCTGTTTTAGTTAATTTTTGCAGCATTGGAAACAGCTTGGTTTAATAGTATCAGTTAATTCTGTTATATTATTTCTTTTCCTTCTTTTTCTGTAATTTATATTACACTAAACATTTTGCCAATGATGCTTCATTCAGTTAATAAACTGAACTTTCAGTTCAGAAACTTTCTCAAAAAAATTCTTTTGGGATGGCTTTCCTTATAGTTTACGAAATGTGGGGGATGGAAGGTGGGGAGCAGGGAGGGAAAGGAACAAGAATATAACTGCTTCAGTCATTCCTTAAGTATTTAAAAGGAAAGACATTTCCTGAATGTTCTAATTCTGCTTTTTGGCTCTCTCTTTACTCAAAGAAGTTGAAGCTAAACATTTCAAACTCGAATCTGACTTACTGATCTTGCCAAAAATGGCAGAACATCTCACATTTGAAGAAAATCAGTTCCATTTTATTAACTTATGAACATTTCCAGCCAGCACACCAGAATATTTTGACAGCACATTTCATACTACTTGGGGCATGTGTTACTCTTACTTATAAATATTTAAAATTATGATCTGGATGCAGGAAAAGAAATGGGATGGTTCATTTTATGTCTTTGGCAAAAGGGATGTCTAAAGAGATATTTATTAGGAACACTTCATTTCAAGTTTCCTGAACAGCCATTTAATTTCATGTATTTTTCCTTCCTTTTCCTTTTTTCCACTAAGCCTTTCTTGTTCCTTAGCAAATTGAGTTAGAAGTAATAATAAAGTAACAGATAGACAACTAAATCAAGTGTACAGTAGAGGCAGCTGACAAAGTCAATCCCGAATCTTTTACAAGATCTTTCCTTTCCTTTAAGTTGTTAATGCTAAACTTAAAACTCCTAACACAGGCTTTTCAAAAGTGTTCAGGATCCATCAACTTGAACAAAGAGAGGTAAAGTGAAAGAGAAGTGAAGGATAGAACAGTAGAAGAGTGGAGAAGGATAGAAAGTAAAAATGTGTGTACAGAGACAAGGAAACAAGTAGTTAACACTCAGACCTTTACTCAAACTTACTGTATTTCATGTTAGTTCATCTATGACTTATTACTGTCACACCTCTGTCTTCATCTGTAAAAAAATATGATACCTACCTAGTCCTTAAAGTGCTTTGAGTCCTATGGTCTAAAAGTTCCTGAAGAGAAGTTAATCAAGTCAAGAGACAATGAACTATATACCAAATATGCACCCCCTGATTTTCAATTGCTTACTTTTCTCTATATGGATTAAACACTAAATGAGGAACTTACAAACTTGTTAATTCATACAGATTCAACAAACAGCAGTAGAACATCACAAGAGTTGATTGTTTTCAGACTCTCTGATAAATCTACATGCTTGGCTGCTTGACGTGTAACAACATTCTTACCAATTAGATGGCCACATTCTCTTTAAGCAGATGGAACAGAGGTTAATGATACTTGAAACTGCCATATTAAAGGCATTTTTATGGTGACCACTTTTTTTATTCACTTTAGTGCAGTGGAAAATGGAGTTTGACAGACAAGACAAGTGATCTGAGGTTCACTGGAACGCTGCAGTTAGTATTGTGTGTTCTTGGTTTTGACTTCCACACAAGAGGTCTTCAGAGAGGATTATAGATCCTAAATAAATTTAGCATTCTTTTATGGGGGGTCTCTCAAAAATTCAACATCTTAACAGTACTACTTAACAGTAGCTTCCTGATAATTTCATTATTTCAGTTTTTAGCTCTTACATTGAATAAAGATGTAATGCTACTTTTCAAGGTTTCTTTCTTGCATTTGGCAGTTGTATTTCACTCAAACTAAGGGGGGAAAAACCAAAAAGATTTTTCTTTTGTTAAAGCCTGACCATACTTGACTACTACACTTAGAATTCACATCACTGTGTACTGAAACTTTCTAAAAGGTGAGATCTCTATGACATTAAAGCTACGCTTGATACTACCCCTACTTAATGGTCTGTTAGACACTCTTTTATTTCCCTGTTTTAGAGGGTTTATAACTTCAGGACACTTTGAAATTGGAAGCTAAGCACATAAGAGAGTAGTCCAGAAAGAATTTTATTATTAGGCACATGCTCAAACCTCCTATAAAACAGATTTTAAATAAAGACTTCCTTTTGTGCCCTTATCCAAAATCAAAGATTAAAAAGAATTTTGTTGACACCTATCTGTAACAACAAAATGATTTTTAATATGAAAAATGACACTGCAGAATAAAAAAAGAAAGAACATTTTCGCTACAAAGAACTCGCTATGTATTGATCTTTCTTATTATTGTTTAATTAAATGTTACAGCAGTGGTAAAAACCACAAAAGACAAAGAGAGTTTATCTCATAAATAATTTCTAAATCAAAAGGGTGACAGATATCGAGTTCAAGGCTTTTTAACATAGGTCCAATTCTGAATAAATATCTTGAATGGAAGTGTTGCACAACTTTCTATAGGAGCTGAGCAGAAAGGAGTTGGCAAGGCAGAAAGAGGGGTACACACCAAGTTCCATTAGCATTTTGGTCAACACAGCAGTGTGGTTTTGGAGTTAATCCCCCGTAGTCCCCTCTTTCTGTCTTTGGCTCTGTTCACAGAGAAGTTTTCATGCACTAAATTATCTTTGGAGGAAATCACACAAAAACCTCTCTTTCACATGTGAACCATAGATGCTACAATCCCAGTGGGTCTGCAAGTGTCCTGAGCTACCTATGACTGGTCTGTTGGAAAAACTGAACTGTACATGGTAGGAATGCACAATATGGGAAAGCAGAATAAATCAGGATTGCTGGTTCTTGCTAGAAGCAAAGATATCTTAACCTCCCCAAATAAATATTTAAAAAATCCCTTAATTTTATCACCACCATGGAAAATCATTCATTAAACCTTTCTCAGAATGCCAGTCTTACCACATGGATGCAAATATCTCAAAAGCACTCTAACTTCCTGTGAAATTAAACCAGGCATTGTTGCATAATAGGTAATTTGACTCAAATCACTGTAAACCTTTATATTGTAATGGAAAGTGTAATATTTTTAAAGTGTCTCAATAAGATATGAAACATCCTGATCTTTTGAGTCACATAATGCAAATTTGCACATTAATGGCAGGTATAGAGTTCAACCTATGTAATCAGCTCATTAATGTATCCATAATTACTACTGTTATTGCAAAGAGTGTTTATTTGAATCAGATAGAATTTGGTGCTCCCTAAGGCGGTAGAGTAACTGGTCCTCTGAACGTACATTTCAACGGGACACAGGGATTGCTTTTTTATGCTTTGTTGCAGAATGATGAGTCTAAAATATATTTGTCAATATTTCATTGAATTGAAGCCTGAGAATGCTCCAAGCCTCTGCTAAACAAGTTTTTTGTCAGAGACCCAGAACAACATCTCTGGAAACAGTAACAGCAGCTATTACTGTCATCCCTGTGGAAGACGGGAGTCCTCCAGTGGGAGGACAGGAATTCTCCTCTCAGCATTGCCACTGACTGGTATTGATTGCTCTGTCCACGTAGAGCCCTTCATGTTGAAGAGATCTCATTTCTCTTACCCTACAAAGCAGAAAGTTTAGGTTGCACATTGTTCACTTCTGGCAATGCTAGGATTACAAACTCAATTTTCAGCACAGCAGTTCCAAGTTTTATTCACTTAGCCACTCAGAACAAACATTCCTCATTTATGAAATTGAACTGAAGGCACTTAGATCACAGTACAGAAAGTTCTCTTTTGTACTAGTCAGAGTCTTCCTACATGATGCAAGGAAAAGCATATTAATATGTAGGGGAAAAAAAATAAAATTCAGGTTGTTCACTTAAATGTGAATTTAGGAAGTCTCAGAGATGCTGAGTTAGCAAGTGCTTTTGTGCATGTTGCTAATTTTCAGCTGACAAGCAGCATTGAAAATTGGAGTGGCAAACATTTGCAAAGCAGTAGCTCTTTACGTAGGTTTAATGGGTATCAAAGCTCTGCTTTGACATCTTTTGAAGACCTGAGTCTCACTTCAGGAAGATGAAATTAATAATCTATCCACTTAGAACTCAGCAAAATCTGTTAATGGTTAATTATGTTACTGTATCAAGCTTTGCTTCTTTCCCGTTCACTTTGTTGCATCCTTCTAATTTGTCCTTCTTCAAACAAAAAATACCCCAACTCACCTACAGTTCTTTAAATACTTCCTTCTTAATAAACATATTGTTATGGTCAAGTGAACATTGCTTTCATGCATTTTCAAACAAGTAAAAAGCATATTTGGAAACTATGAAACTATCCATTTCTATAGATACAATATAAATCTGGTTGCTTTTAGGTACAACACAAAGGGTTTGGGTTCAAATGCCTTTATTCCTGTATCATAAAGTCCCACCGTTCTTAGGCTCAGATACAAAAACATCTCTTGCTTGTAGTTTACAGAGAAAGAGAAGCAGAAGCAGGAGAGAGGAAAGATACACTAATAGATTTTTTTCTCAATTATTCCATAAGCCCTACAGCTTCATCACTCATAAGCCTTCCTCAAATCCATAGGCCTTGTAAAATCCTTACACCCCCCCATAAGGCCCCTCACATAACCCTCACCTTCATTCTATACTTCTAATAACTCCTCAGATAACCCCTTCTCCTCCCTCCTGTATCCTCATCACTGCAGTCAGTGTGTGGTTGTGGTATATGATGCTGATGGCCCCAGCTGGAGGGCTGGTTAGGGTGCAGAACAGCTAAATGCTCAGCTCTCTTGGCTTTGCCCTTACAAATCTGAGCTCCCTTCATCTATGGGGTAGAATAAGTACTTACCTCGTGGCAGAAATGGTGAACTTTTAGGCATTGTATCTAAGTGAGGTAGTTGCAGTAGGCAACCGGGTCCCGAAGCTATTACTGACAGTCAGCAGACAGAGTATTTGCACAAGTGTATTTTTCAGGCCACTAAGCTAAAATGTAATATTGGAAGCTATGGAACTGTTTTAAAGGAAGGGAAATGAGCACGGTTATGAATTGTGGTGATTTTCAATATTGTGACAATGAAACTAAATGCCAGCTTTCTCTCTTTGTATTGCATTCAAAACTGCTCAGCTGAGAAGTGAACTCCGCAGCGGATGGCAAGCTGCTGTAATAGAAGCCTCTCACTGTGCAAAAACTGTTGTTACTTTTTTGATGTTTCAGTTGTCTATCCAAATAAAATCATCTGGTGCATATGTGCATGAGGAAGCATATGGTATGTAAATAAATAGCGGGAGGCTTATGCTAAACAAACTTCTACTTTCTCTCTTCCAACCTTTCTTCCTTTCCAAGTTGACCTTAAACATACTTGGAATGAATAAGTATTTCTCAACTATGTATTTATACATGATAAGAGACTATCAGGCCTAGTCCAGTGAGGTCAATATATATATAAGGTATATATAAGATAGTCCAAAATATCAAGACATTTTTATGACTGATAGTTAACACAAATAATACTTCCAGCCTCCTCAGCTCTATATATCTTTTCCTAGGACGTACATGACAGGAATGTGTCTAAATAAATGAGGAGAGACAAAAGAAGACATACAGCACTGCAAGATTAGGAGATGTCTCAGAAGGTCCCTTTTCCTCTGTGCCCTCCAGATTGCCAGCAGTCAGAGAGAAGGTTAGTGAATTCTTTCTCATTTACCCACCTGAGTGACAGCCAGGAAACTGTACAGGACTGCAAGGCTTTCTTAACTCAATCAGCTGAAGGAGAACATGGAATGAGCTAAAATAGAGTTTCTCCTCCTCTTCTGTGTTCCCAGTCCACCAAAGCATATTCATATTTTTATTTGCATGCTGAAGTTCTAATAAAGCCTATGTGTGGACTAGAGTTACTGAGAAAGATTATTCCTGTCCTTCATATGCCACAAAGTATTAGTGCTGAAGCCAACAGCGATATTGCTGAGAGTTCAATGATTCTGAGAGCCAAGATCTGTGTTTGACTGCCTAATGTACTGCACCTTGGAGGGAATTTGTTCTATCACCAGTTGCATTAAGCAGTTGGTTGTAATACATGTCAGGTGGAGGTACCTTAAAAATTATGCCTCACATTTCATATACAATATTGCTGCATGCTCAAAAACTTTACAGGTTTGAGTTTAAGTAAAAAATCATCTGCATGATCTTGTTGCCAAATCTGAGCATGGTAAGAAGAAATACATTTTGTCACTCTAAGGATGAGGAGGTCAACTATCCTGTCCTTTAAAGGAAGGAGACAGACACTGTGGTGGGATAGAGAGCTGGAAGTGTCCTCAGAGACTCAAAATGACTGCCACTGGAGCAGGATCTGCTGGTATTGATGGTTGCCTCACATACCCTCAGCCCTTCACTTGGCAGCAGGTACTTCTAGGCTTCCCATGGCTCTGAACAGGTACAATAAGCAGCAGGAATTCTGTCAAGCAGCTGATTGCTAGTTCAGATATAGATGTCTATGTTAGAGATGTTTAAAGTAAATTTCTAAAAAAAAAATCTTAGCTTTCTAAATCTTCCAAATATTTCATTTTATAGATCACAATTTAAAAATAAGACTCCGATAAAAACATACCAGGCCTGTGACAAACAGTCCTACTAACATTTGTTCCCTAGCCTATTAGGTTACTTTTTTTAAAGGAAAATGTTTTGCTCTTCTCAGCATTCATCTTTTCCTGTAAGACTAAAGGGATGCATATAGAAAAAACACCCATAAATAAAAACTGGTGTTACACCTCATCACACATGACTTCATTAGACATACATTAGAAATGAAGATTTGTAAATCACCTATGCAACCACTAAAAAATAGCTTGAAATAACTGAGAGTACAGCTCATCCAACTACTACAGACATACCTCAGTTAGCTTTGAAGTTAATCAAGATTTTCATGACACTATAGGTCAGCACTATGGAAACTAAGTGAGCTGAAGTAGCTAGCTGGTATTTAGGTAAATATTTTGGTAGCTATCCTTAATGAACATCACAGGGTAGCAACTCTGCAGTTTGAAGACTTGGATTAACTCATCTAACTTAGCATACCAAAACCATTTTGCACAGGATTTAACGTGGAAAAAGACACAGACAAGGCTATAACAACATTCTGTACAAAGGAAGACTTCACTCCCATTTTCTAACTTATTAATAACTTGTAGTGTCAGAACTAGAAAAATAGTAGCTCATGTCTAACAATATAACCTCAGGACAGAATAATAATAATAAAAAGTCCAACAGTTTAATGAACTACTGACTAACTCATCCTGAAACTTTCCTACACGTAACCATAAGAAAACATGGCCTTAGCTGGCCACAGAGGACAGTCCTGAATCACTCCATTGCACTTCCTCATCTGAGCCACCTGAGAGTGCACACACATGCTTTCAAGCTTCCAAAACAGAGACAGTTCTACATCCTCTCAAGTATTTCTCAATACAAGCAATACACTTCAAGATAACCGTGTACTACATTAATTATAAGAATTAGAAATCTATCACTAAATTGTTGATATAATTCCATGTATGAGAAACAAGATGAATCAGCTCTCAGAAAACGTGAATCATAAATGTCACCTCTGGAAAAAACACTGGCTAATCTGAGGTTTCTACTCCAGCCAGAAAAGATACTGCTTCAGTTTACATCCTGGTGATTCATTTTGTGGAAGGAAAAATAATTGATTCTGCTCTTTCACAAAAATGCAGTTTGTGCAGTGTCATCAGTACATCAACCATTTATATTTGTTTTACTGCACAAAGGAGTTTCAAATCAATTTCAAAGGCTGTACATTTGAAAAGCAGCCAGCTGGCTATTCAGAACTTTGAATGTGGTTGCCTTTATGGTACCACGCAAATAAATAGAATGTAAAGGGAATTTCCAGCAGTTAATTAGCAAATGCCATTGTTCTTCTAAACAAAAATTATTTCCACACAGTTGGATACCACTCCCCTTAACAGACCTTCGTCATGATACCTCTTTCATAAAATGTCTAAATATTTCTATACCCTTTTAACATATTTGTTTGTTGAAAATCTGGCTTTCAGATGGCCATCTAAATGTGTCACAACAGGCAACATAAGGGAACAGAATGCTTAATTTCTTTCAAATGCTGTAATAAGGCATTTGCTAAAGCCTGAAAAAAAGATTCAGAAACATGTTTTATTCTGAAAGACATGTCTATGGTACAGTGCAACTTCACGAAAAGAAAACAATTCAGTCTCAAATCAGTAGACCCGTGTCAGCACAGGGCCATAAAAAATTAGTAAAAAGTGTCTCCTATTATTGCCCCATCTCTGGAAGTGTTGAAGGCCAGGTTGGATGGAGCTCTGAGCAATGTGGTCTAGTGAAAGGTGTCCCTGGCCAGGGCAGGGGGGTTGGAACTAGATTATCTTTAAGGTCCCTTCCAACTCAAGCCATCCCAAGATTATTGCAGCTGTGTGATTTCCAGCTTTCATCATAACTCATGGAACTCCAGCTCTGAATAATAAAGAACTTTTTTTTTAATTGTTACTGACCCAAGCTCTGACACCAGGTGCATCAAACAGCAGTGATATGGCCAAGGGCTACTCCAGGCTGGCTTTGTATCCCTTGGAGGTTCTATCTTCAGTCACTTATGTGCCCACATATTTTTACACAAGACAAATAGTATATAGGATGTCAATCAATATAATACAGAGGAACTTGAAGAAAGTAGAGTTTTAGACCTGCCCTTACACTTACTTTTCTTCATATGTTTAACATTTGGCTTGCACTGACTCTTGTTCCAACACATGTTCCAATCCTACTCCCATAGCACAAGGACAAAGAGCAGCTTCATTCTAGTCAAGGTAGGAACAGATTTCTGCAATCACTTTGTCCCTGAAACCCTATTTGAAGCCCCATTCAACTGTGTAGAAAATTACTTGCCTTTCTAAAGGCAAGAGTATTATAAGAGGCCTGGATTCTTACCTAGTCTGAAATTTGAATAGCTGAGTTCAAATCAAACATCAGTGGGCCTGGCATGTGGCTTTGTGATACTGAGACTGAAGTGCTGCTATGGCTAATGGGGATTTGGAGTTACTCATGAGTCTGCTTTACTAGCTTTGTTTTCAAAGGAGACAAGTTTTATTGCTTGGATGTGCTGATACTTGTATATAAAAACCTCAGTGATAAAGTCAGTAAAAAATATGCTTTGTTGATCATGGATTAAAAAAACACAAACAAACATAAAGCAAGGCAGGAAAGTGTGAACTTAATCACACCTGTTACCTGTTATGGAGACAACACCTCATCTCAAAATCAAGCAATTTTTTTCCATTGACTGTTAGGTGCTGTGGTTTAGTGGTGGACTTGGAAGTGCCAGGTTAAGAGTTTGCCTCGATGATCTTAGAGGTCCTTTCCAGCCTAAATGATTTTATGATTCAATGATGCGTATTACTTTTTATTACTATTTTTAATGCTGTTTTCAATACTCACACATAATTTTTTTACCTGACTTATTTATTTCTATATGTTTTTTTGCACTTGCTTCTTCCTTTAAGTTTCTTTTAAGGCACAAGATCTAGATTTAAACTTTCAAAGTCTGGCCAAATGACAAAGGAGGAACTGTGTCAAGAATAATAATAAAAACAGGGCAAAAGAACAGGAGGTTTCCAAGGTATTCAAGAATTCAACTTGTATTCAAAGGAATATAATTAAATGTCATCAGATGAAACTAAGGCAAAATTAATATTATATTAGAAACATTATTAATAACTGTTATCTACATGTAACATAGAAACCTTGTCACCTATGAACTTTTTTATAAATATTTGGGTTAGTAAGCATTATTATTCTTTCCTTTGTATCTAAAGTCCATGAAATTTCAAATAATGTAAGCAAATTATTTTTAATTTTTCTAGAAAAATGTGGAAAGGAAATGAGAAACCATTTAGCAGCCAGACAATGTTATAACAGTAGGGAAATGCACATGTGGGCACACATAGATCCATACACACAGGTTCACAAAAGTGGTTTACGTTCCCTGTGTAAAGCAACTATTACACAGAAACCTTGCTTAAGTTTTAGATATTAAAGTTCACATTCATGACAGGTATTGCTACTACTAAAAGTAAGTATATGCAAGTTAGTAAGGATAGAAAGTGACAAAGAAAGAATGTCAAAAAACTAGCTACCCCTTTACTTTCTGGTCTAGGTTTTTTAAAAAAATTGACTTATTAAATGAATGGGTGTTTTCAAGATACATTAAAAAATATGAACTTTCTAAGACAAGTGAGGTGATGCATGCCATGTATTAATCCTGTGTTGAAAGGTGAGGTATAAACTGCCAAAGTAAAAATTGAGGAAAAAAGAAAACCAAACTTGTCCAAAACCACATTCTGTTTGGCCCTTTAAAAAAATATGGATCCATAATATATTACATAATTTTTAATCCATCTAGAATTTCCATGGTACTAATGCTTTTAATGCTTTTTTTCCAGCCAGACTGCTTCATAAAACATAAAGAAGCACATTGTGTTTGATCCTAAAAGCTGAAGAAATTTCAGAAGAATTGATTTTCTTTTTATATTTGCTGTAATCTAGTCATTTCTAATGTTTCACCATCAGCCAATGCATAAAATCAATCTTTAATTCCATGACAGGAAAAGAATTCTTAGTTACTTTCATAGTTGCTACAGAAACAGCAGCTATCCTGTATAGCACCACAGAAGTTGTAGGAATATAGCATGCCCTGCAATAAAGAAAATGCTGTTAAAAATGAATCATTTCCATTCTTTCATTAGCACAGTGTTTCTGAACAATGACATCATTCTGGATCATACACAGAGTTGTTAGGAGAACAATGCATTAAAAAATAAAGAAATGTAAGGATACAAAATGAAAAATTGAAACTGAGGACAAATAGCAAAGGTCAGCATGAAAATGGGCATAACCTCAGAGATCTGGTGGTGGAATAGTGAAATGAAGGGAAAACATGGAGTGAAAGTACAGGCCTGATTGAGACCATGATAAGCTCCACGTGGCTCTGATGATACAAGCTTGTTTAACACAAAGAACAGAAGTGCGATTCATACGCCTGAATAAGCCAGCTAATCTTGTTAGGATATGCATTCATACAAAATTAGTCTCTGCATCTCTGCCTGAAAGAAACATTTAGACCTTTTTAATTTTTATAGCCTGTGGCAGCGAACGATTGCAATCTTTTAACAATCAGAGTCTTTGCAAGTCAGATCTGTTCTTAAGGCTGCTGCAGTCCACACTTCCAACCCAACAGTGGTCAAACTGAACTCATCTGCTTTGACTCCTCCCTATGTGCTATATTTCACATTATTGGAATGTGTTTCTCTGTTAAAGCTTCCTGACAGAGATCTAACACACAGGCTGTTAGATCCAATCCTGCCCCTTGCATAAAAAAGCCTGATAAACTGTGGCAACACAGAAAGCCTGCTGCCCCAAGTCCCAACATGATCACATAATTATTGACCACATTCTCTTGACCTTTCTATTGCTAGTTCAGGGCCTTGTCTTCTGGTTATTCAGTGATTCATTTATAAAAGACTTCAGTACAAATTACACAGTTTAAATAAAAACATTTATTCAAGAGCAGTCTGTGTCAGAGGAACTTACTTAAAATAAAATCTGACTAGGGAATCTAAGTGTTTATTATCACAGTAGCTATGCTGCTGGGCTTTTGTAGACTATCTGGCCCATGAGGTTTCAGCAACAAGATGCAAAAAAAAGTAAGGAGCCGAGTTAGCAAAATCTACCTCAAACTTTCAAAGAAACTTAAAACTAATCACAGTGAAACAAATTAAAACGTTGCAAATTTTTATTAAAGGAGACTACTTTGCATGCTTGCAAGATAAGAGGCAAATTATACTCACTGTTAGAACAGAGAATATTTATTAACAGGAATAAAAGAAACTATAAATAAAAATCTATATTACTCCAAGTGTTTAAACACTCTTTTGTATATTTACTGTGGATATGACGATATAGATAATTAGGATATGCAGGTAAATTTTGCTACTAATTTAAAGGAGCAGGTTGATAGAATGTAAATTTTCACTAATGTTTCAAAGGGATAGAATTTTCTAAACTGATACACAATGTCTAACAAAAAATAAACAGTGGCAGGTGGGTGTCTCTCATAACACTGACCTCAAAGGAAACCCAAGACAATCTATAACCATAGAAGTCGATCAAAGGATTCCTCAGTGAAAGAGGTCAGTATTCCAACACAACAGAAAGATAGGAATTGTTCACTTAATATCTACACTTCCTTCATCTACCCCCACTGGACTGAACTTCTTTATCCTCTACCCCACTTGTATAGGCAGATATGAAGCATGTTTGTTAACCTGTGCCAATATTGCTCAATTGTTATCTTAAAGATCTGGCCAGAGAGAAGTAACACAGACTTAATCTCCCTTAATCCAAATGACCCTCCATGGATACACTTTCCATGTAAAACAGTTCCATTTGGTTGTTGTCTTTGGCCCGTTCTTGAACTTTTGACCCTTTTCCACTGTTTGCTGCGGAAAATTTTAACAAATGTAAAATAGCTGCAGTGAGAGAGGAAGAGAGAATAAAACAGGCTCAGAACATTTAGGAGAATCTGACTGCATGGCAAATGGATACATGATCAATAATAGAAAGAGAGAGAGAAACACATTATACAAACACATTGAGAAATATTCCAGATGTCAGCAACACTGAGCCTCAGACGTCAGATAACAACTGCAAGAGTACGCTCATGTTCATTTGATGTTCAGATTTACTTTGGGCTGAAGGTTGTTACCATTCTCTTTTTAGCAAATAATATTTGCTAATATGAATTTGAATAGTGTGGGTTTTTTCTGATGGCATTTTGCTAGTGACATGGAAAGTTAGGTAAGTTAAGATTGGATGTTTTCCCAGAAGCATTTATTCCTGAAGGCAACACTGAGTTGAATGTGGTATAATTTTATGTTTGCATACTTCATATTACAAAAATACGTATTATTTTCAAAGCTTATATATAATTTTAGGTATCTCTTTCAAATATTTTCTTGTGCAGGTTAAAATGTTTTTCAGCTGGAAAAGAAAATGGATCTAAAGAATCATTGCTAAAATGTTTTATGGAAGAAAAATTCAATAGAACATATAGTCCAAAAAGTTTAATAGAAAAGACAAAGCTGTTAAATCATATTACTAGTAAGAAAGAACAGGTGAAATTAATGACTAGTTCTGTACAATATTTTGATAATGGATCCTGATGAATTTACATAGCAACTTAAAGGCTTCCAAAATACATTATGCCAGTTTACTCAGCAGTTTGATTTAATTCCAGATTCCTTCTGATCTTTCAGAGAAATAAGGGATGTCCCAAATGAATAAGCAAGAGGATGTCCTAGAACCTTGATATATGCAAAGAAATCACAGCAGAAAGATAAAGTATCTGCAGTGGCTTTGATGCTGACAATGCCTTTCAGCAAAGGACTATCCAGACCACCAAGGAAATGCAGGCTAGGACCAATTCACAGCATGGGAAGCCCCAAAGTAAACCAGATTATAATGTCTCTATAATGGTAAAATGAAATTTTTAGCA
>JAWWLV010000180.1:28578056-28617652 GCA_035041135.1 Platyrinchus mystaceus | reverse complement strand
GTGTAGCATAAATGAAACTTGGAAATACCTTTCCTTGTGGTCATCCTCAACCCTTAGATTGATCCCTGTCAAGAAGGAGAGCTCTAAATGCTCATGTCCAAATTTAGGGAGGTCAAGAGGCCTCAGTTTCCCATTTCCTTTCCTGGACTGGTCCTGGCTAATGAGACAAGTGCTCTCCTAGCACAGGACAAAAATATTACACTTCTGCATCCTCTCTTTTTCATTACACCAAGTTGCACTGTCCCTTTTGTCCTCTTAAACCTTTTTGTATGGTGATTTTGACAGTCAAGAAGTAGTTTAATCTGTAATGATTATTATGTACCAGCAATGCACTCAGGCAAAAGCACTGCTTTCTCTAAAGAGTCATCAATCTAGAGAAATCATTTTGACAATTGAGTTCAAGTATAACAGCCAAAAGGCAGAGACCTAACCTTTTAGAAGTGCCAATTTTAACAAAAACACAACACAGCTGAGATGTGTTTCATAAGAGCATATTGAAGTATTAGGAAAATAGGAAAGACAACTAACGATGAATAACAGAAAGGAGAAACAGATGTATGTGATGGGAGAGGGAATGAGAACAGGGGAAAAATCAAAGATAACAGCTACACAATCAAAATCAGGAGGACAAGGAAAGAAAGATATAAGATGAATTAAATATGCTTATTAGAACCTCTTCCCATATTTTCTGGCAGAGACTGACATAATAAGAAAATGAATACAGCTGTACAAGTTTGTCATTTACTTAGAGAGATACCTTGTCAAAAAGCTTTGCCATAGCTAATCTTTTCTTCTGAAAGCTCTCTGAATAATATATTCAGGATATATAGCAGATATTCAGGCATAATTGCATTACAGCTAAACACAAAAGTGGTATTCTTACAGCATCATGATACAAATAAAGCAATATTTCTAGAGCAAGCTATGATTTTGGGGGGAAAAAAGCAAAACCAAACCAAACCAGTCACAGTATCATACAGGTGTAAACATCAGCAACACTATAATAAATATAGATACCTCTAACCTTTTCCCTTTAATATCTGACTGACTGTCCACGCAAAACTCTGAGCGACCTCTCAGCCTTTTTTTACCTTCTAGGGCACCACTTATGTTTCAGGAGAGATTGTATGTGCCAAAGACTGTCCATGCTTTCCAGCAGCCGAGCAGTACAGCACATCCTTTTATTCACACAAAGGTAGCAGAATTAGCGGTGTAGATTTAAGCACAAACTTAAGTCAGCAACACAGCTTTTTCCTTCTGGGAGAGTGACATTTCATATACCAATATCATGGAAAGACATAGCATTTTTTAAAATCTGGTTTATTTAGTATCACATCCTTTCCATTGAAAGATGAAAAAACACACAGAGCATCACTCTGTCAAGGATGAGTTTTCATTTTGAATAGAATTATGATTATAAACTCCCTAAGACATCAGGAAGACGTATTTTAACTTATTTTTCCAGTGGGTCCCAAGGTCTGCAGCTACATAATCTCTTCAGAGACTTGTGCTAAGTATGCTGGCCTCACACATGCAAAACAATGACCTGCTGCAAGACATGATTGTACTTGAATTTGCACAAGTTACTCCCTTGTTATCACACACAGCAGCCATTCAACATCAAAGGCACCTTCACTTAGGATTCAGCAAACATTTATCTTGAAGAAGAAACTGTACAAGTACGTTAATGAGACATAATAAATGTGCTCAACAGCTAAAATAAGACTGAAACTCTCCAGAACTTCAGAACTTTGTTCATTATAATCAAAAGCACATAAGCACCACTTGACAAACTTTTATCTGAGTGTGCTGGGGAGGTGTCACAGTGTAATTTTTTTAATCCAAAAAATTACTCTAATTTAATCAGACAAAAAAGACCTACTTATCATTTGATTATCTTTCATAAACAATTTTACTTTCTTACCTTTTCCCTTTGTTCACTTAATTACAAGATTGTTTTAAGAATGTATGAAGATCAAAAGCTGATTTTATGGCACTTTGAGGTGTGAAAATCAAAGACAATCATAAACAAAAGACGATTAAAAAACTGCTTTTTGCCCTCCAAAAAGAAAAAACTTATTTTCAGAATATGTTTTTTTCCCTGCTAAAAATAAAAGTAATATTTGTGAATGGCGTGAACTACAAATTGTGTTGGATTCTTTAAAACAATCACACCCACCTGATGTGGTGGTAACAGCAGAGGCAGGTACAGAGCAGCTTCAATATGAAGTCACCATGAATTTAACTGTATTTTGTCACCTGTGTTTCTCAACTTTTTTCAGCTGCTGGAAGGCTTATATACAATTTACTGATGGAGCATAACATTATCTAGATCAGAGCAAATGAAATAATTTTAAAGGTCAAAGTTTTAACCCCACTAAATCAATAGGAAATCCAATAATAGCTTCCATAGGATTTCCCTTCTAGCAATTTTATCTGTTTAAAATTTTAGTCTGCCTCCTAGGACATGTAGAAAAAGCATCAAATGTAGGTGGAGTTATGCCTGTATATCTCTCATGTGCCTGTTACCCACTTGTGCCATGGTATTACAGTAAGCTAGAGAAAGGCACATGGTCTCTGTGATAGTACATGCTACCTCATCCCACAAGGTAGAACTAAATGGCAGTAACTAATACTTTACTCAGTAGGCTGCTTACCTGCATTTTGAAAATCTTTATTGTATCTGATTTATTTTATCTGACGTGTATCAGTCATGTGAGGGCACCGATGAGTAGGTAAAGCTCGCTCTTAACATCAGCTCTGGGGAAAACACTGCCCTGAGTAAATTAGGTAAGAGTTTTCACACAGATACAAATCTGTGAACCAAGTCAATGTTTTTCATATAAAATGCAAAAAAACCAATTGATTTCCTACAAATACCATTAACATGTCTTTGACAGACTTCAGTGTCAAGTAGCTGCTTCAACTGGTGCATAGCAGTCCAGTAAACACTGCTTTTGGAATTCACTGCATCCAAAACTGATAACAGAGGGCCAAGTCCCATTGAGGGAGTAAGCCTAAGAAAAGCTGAATCTCTGATCAGAGGAACATTTGCAAACACTTACGCTGTTTTCCCACCTGGAGGACACTGAACCTAATAGTAGGAAAGTGCTCCATGACAGCTGGTTGCCTGAGGCCTCCCTCCATTATGGGGAGAAAAACAAAGCCAGTATTTTTAGACAGATATATCCTGCAGCTCATTTTGGTAAGAATCAAAGAGGAGAAGAAACAAATGAAAAAAATCCCCCACAAACAGAAAATACTTCCCTTTATCTTGGAGTAAGAAGTCCCATAAACTATGAATATCTGTACTGGAATACTGTAGGATTGAGCAGTAAATGGGCACTTGGAGAGCTTAAGAATTGGGATGCAATGAAAAAGGGAATACAATGCTCAAACTGGTAACAGAAATAGCATCCTGCAAAATATAGGGATTAGAGAAAGATCTTTCAAAGATAGCAGAAACTTTTCAAAATTATGATGTCAGTCTGACCTGAACGGGATGCGAGCAAAATAGAGGATATAAACTCTCCTTTGTAAGTCTTAGCTATGAATGAGAATTTTATACAGGTTGAAAGGGAATTTTTGACTGTATCAACTTCTAGAAAAACCTATTTACTGCTGAGATGATAGACTATACTTCTTCATGTCCTATTTTGCTTGCAATCCAGCTAAATCACCTTATTTCTTTATGTTACAAATATACTTTCTTCTTCCATCAAAAAAAAAATTTAATCTAAATGAAGTTGCTTACCTTCCCCTAAAAATGAGATTTTCAGCCTGTAGAGAAATATTTTGTCAAAAAAATGTTTGGTAACAGTTTTTATACGATGGCATTATTTCCAATTAATAACAGTCTTGTAAGTATATATGTATAAAAACCAAAATAGAAAGCAAATTGTAGATGTATTATTTGTTATTTGCATGCATTTCAATTGATAAAACAATTTAAAGCAATTAATAGAGCTGTAATTTAGCTTTTGTGTCACTCTGTGCTCGATCCTAATTTTTTGCCCCAAACCAACAAACATGGAAAAACTAAAGGCATATTCAAATACTGGTGATATCCCAGACATTATATTTCAAGAACACAAATGTTCTAAATCAAAACAATATTAATTTTAATTAGAATTTGCATTTAAGAGAATTTTTGCTCAAATTGTATGATTCTATGCAATTTTCATCAATGATTCAAGATGAAAGCCAAAGGTTACATGTAAATTAGTAATTATATAAAGGAAAAAGCATACTTAAATTATGTTAGCTTCATGTCAGAAAACAACAGTCATTCTGAAAGTAGTGAAAATACAATGTATTGTCCATCTGTAGGATAGATAAATCATCTGTCATAGGAGGATAGATAAATCATCTGTCATAGGATAGAGGAAAGCAAGAAGAATAACTCACAAAGATTAAGCATTCTACCTCTTATAAGAATCTACACATGAGCTAAAGAGTGTTGTTGCAAAAATCTGTGCTTTAAAATACTGGTGAGGCTGCTTCAGTTAGAGGAGAATCAGAATAATATGTATTACAGGGGGGAAAAAAACCAAACCAAAACCAAGCAAAACCACAGAAAACCTGCTCAATTTCTGATCTGCGTGTGCTTTTCCATTTTAAACTTAAGTAAGCTGTCTTGCCTTGCTTGCCACTCTTGCACAGAAACCAGAAGAATTACACAATGAAAGGGATGTCAGGTACAGAACAAATAATCCAGCCCAAATCATGAAATCGAAAAATACAAATAGTAGTTAATGAAAAGAAATCACAGGGTGGCTCAATCAGCCCGTTGGATGGACACCATGAATATGAACTCAAATGGCATAAAAGGTAGAGGGGATAGTTTTGACCCTAATTTTCAAGTATTTGAGAATGCATAAGTTTTAACTATGGTATATGACATCAGTAACATCAAAGGCTGCATTTATGCATATGAAAAAGAAGAAAGCTGCTACTTAAAAGCCTTTTTAATGCAAAAAAACAACTGAACTTCTGAATAATTACTTGCCTTTATCGTCATTTGGGACATAGTTTTGCAATGAAAGAATAAATATCAAATAAATGTAGATTTTAAAATAGTCTTTAATGAGGAAGTGCAGGTACTATAACAGCACTATTACAGATATATGCTGCTGTAATGTCATATCTTGCAGTAGTCAGTCTAAGAGAAGCTGTGGATGCCCCATTCCTGGAAAGACTCAGGGCCAGGTTGCACAGGACTTTAAGCAACCTGGTCTAATGGAAGGTGTTCCAGTCTGTGTTGGGAGTCCCAGCAGGAGCTGAACTAGATGACCTTTAAACATCTGTTCCAACCCAAACCATTTTGTGGTTCTATGACAAATAAAAAATGCTATTGGTTTGTACACAATACTCTCTCTGACCGTTGTTTTTTTTTAAACATAAGATCATACAGGTAAAAGAGACCTACAAAGACTGCATCACCCTGCAGAGACATATCCATGTCTTATAATTTCTGTTCTATATTGGCCCACCCCACTCTCAAAGGCTTTCAATAACAAAATAACTGGAATTTCTAAGATAGTCTGCAGAACTACATCACTGTTAATCATTGTAATTTATTATTTTTCACTGTGTCACCTGAATGTTCTTTGCTGCAACACGGACACTTCGCTTCCAGTCTTGTCTACAACAGACACAGATAAATTCATTATCCATTCCCTATCTTCAAGGTTGTTATCACATGTCTCCGTGATCTTCTACGTTATGCAACTATAAACAGACATACTTGCCAATTTCTCTCCTCGGAACATTTCCAAATTGCCCTTTTTGAACTCTAATGTCTTAACAGGCCACAGTACTCCAGTTCAGGCCATACTTAGTAGAGCACAAGAATTAGATGTCTTACTGTTACTACTTCCACCTATGCAAGTCAATAATATATTCTTTTTTGGAACTAGGTTGCTGTTGACTTACACACAGCTTGCAAACCTTTCTAAGCCATCAATAAGTTCTGAAGAATTGCAGCCCAGTCAGCTTTTTCCTCACGCTGTTTCTGTGAAGATGATGATTTCTACCAGGTAAAAACTTGCATTCACCAATACAGATATTGCCTCCAACTTCCAGGAGTTGTTTTGAAGTGTAAACCTGCTTGCAATACACTTGTGACCCTCTAGTATGCAGATTTAATAGATGTAACCTCCAATTGCATAACTTAGCTCGTTAATAGAAACACTGTTGAGTTCTAGAGCTTGGCCAAACCTTTGAAGTTCACCTATGGCTAATGCAGCCTAATGTGCACACATTACAGTGCACACATAGTTAATACCTCATTTCACTGACAATTAAAAGGGGTTTAGACCAATTCTGCACCTACTCCACAGTTGTCTAATCACAACAATGCTTCCTTGCCTTGCCTAATAAAGTATCATGTGATATACTTTTTATAGCCTTTATAATGTTCAACTGTAGAATCATAAGATATTTTTCCCTCCATTCAAAAGAAATTTTATCCTCCCTTGGAAGGAAAGCATATTCTTTTCATGTGATTTGGTTCATGAAAAAACATCTGAGCTTTTAATCTTTTTTTTTTTTTATAGGTGCTTACAAACAGCTTAGTTTTTGTTGACTGATGTTTATGGGAACTTTCCAACTGTAATTCGCTGGCTCCTCTTTTCCTCCTTTTCTACTGAAATGACTTATGTTCATTGTTTTCTGTCAGCTTACAGCACACTGGATGTTCTAATCAGAGGTGAAGCTTGGACATTTCATGCATGGCCAATTTAGTCATTAACACTATTAACAATGTGGACCTGCTTTCCATGTGAATAGGGAAGCAGACAAGTTCAAGAATATTACTAATGAACAATATTTAGGTACTAAGTCAAAATGTGATGTGTCTGGTAACTTGCATGTGTGTCACATATGCATGGGTATGGTATTTTTGTAACATGCATGCTTCCACTAGTCTGGAAACAACTTTGTGAAGGCATAAATTATTATGGAAGGCAAAAATAGTGTAGAATTGGTATTGTACATCATTAACATATTCAGAAAGCATAAAACCCAAAGAAATGGGTGATTGGTTTTAATTAACCCAAAAATGAGAAATAAGAAAGATTTCATACCTTCACAATGCATTTTAACAAATACTGAAACGTACAAAATAAAACACATTAAAATAATAAACTCTATTTGACAATATGTTTATATCTCTGCACAAAAAAAAATTAAGAGAGCAATTCAGTGTCCATTTCACTCATCTTTCCTGCCTAAATAAATTGCCTAGAGACAAGGAGGACTATTGGGGAATAAAACAGAACAGTCATCAGAACAGACTCCCCCAAATAATAGCAACAGCATCTTTAATGAAAAGCATATAAAGACGACCTGCATAGCTGATTCCGTTCTACAGATGGGGAACTGATGGCCCAGGCAGTGAAGAATTTGCAGAAGGGCACCTGTAACACCAGGAAGCAAATGATTGTCTTCCATACCCAAACTTCTCCTAACTGGGATATTCTATTCTCTGCCTGCCTTAGTACTTCTGACCATGGCTGCACAAATACAAAAACCTAAGAAAACACATCTATTTAGATATTATAAGTCTAATTAACTGTGATTTTCAAAATGTATGTGAAGCACAAAAACCTCAAGCTACACAACTCATGGTGGTTTTAGCTTTGCTAACTGCATGTGGGTCAATTGACTGTCAAAGCAGTCTAGGCTAATTTACTGATGTCACAATTTAACTGCCATGGTAGACTCAATCCAATAAATCCCAGTGATCAAATGATATTGTTTTCCAAAAATTATTTGTTTAACTTTGAGCAGCATGGATAAAAATAATGGTCTGTTCAAATATTCATATTCCCTATGGTACTTTTGCTACTACAGAACTTCACTGAAATAACATCACATTAATTTTAATTAAATTTTGCATTTCAAAGTATTTTTTCCACACATAGTATGTTTTTATGCAACTTCTGTCAATACTTGAAGATTAAAGGAAAGCCAAAGGTTATATGTTAATTATTAATTATCTGTTGAAAATTAATGTAATGAGCTTAGTTTATATCAGGTCACACTAACTCTCAACTATTGTTTGTGAACTGCTGGAGCAATAAAAAAATATAGCTCCAGGAAGGATAAACATTGCATCATTATATCCTTGAGAGAGAATAACTGCTCTACCCTTTTGTAAACTCTCATACAACCATGTTTTCTTTTAAGGTTATTTTTGGTTGTTTTTATTTTTGTTGGCTTTATTTTCCAACCTAAGGTTCCACTGCTCCTTTGTGTTGGCAAGTTCCCCAAGAAACAAGCACACCTATGCAAATTTTGTTACCATCAACCTGCTGTTACTTCCTTCTATCCAGAGAACCAGAAGAAGCCTGGAAGGTGCCCAGAGGAACTGCACAATGAATGTTTGCTCAGAGGGACGACCCCAAGGAACGTCTGGATGCACAAATACCCACAGAAAGTGAAGAATTTCCCCCCAGAGCTCGTTGATAGCAATAATACTGATATTCATGGCACTGAACACATTCTGCTGAGAAAGTAAACCAACTAATAGTGCAGGCACTGAAAAAACAAGTTGGTGAGGTTATGTAATTTCCAGTTGCATTGATCATTGCATTTGCTTTGCATTGATTATTAAAGTTCTGATTTTGGCAGGCAGCCATCCACATACAAAAAACATCAGTATCTTCAATTTTTTTTTTTTAAAGAAAGAATAATTATGTATATTATCAACGCTAATTTTAAGACATAAAAAGGTCATTGTGCTTATTTTAGAAGGCATGTACTATCCATACCGGGCAAAGTGAAATGCAAACACTTTGAATAGATTCAAGCATGATATTAATCCCTCCTTACTTTGACTCAATTGCACACTTACAGAAAAGTACCTAAAAATCAGCTCTGGAAAAAAAATAAATTCATATAATTATAAGGAAATGCTGGATGTTTGTTGAAGCAGAAGAATGTTCCATACGTTATAAGCAATCAAAATTATTGTTTGCATGATTTAATATAATTTTTAGAACACCTGATTAGCATTCAAATGTAAATAAACAGAACTTTGGGTAGAAAGGAGGAGCAGAATAATAGAGAGGAGCTATGTATGTCTTTCGGGCTTGAACTTTTGAGTTATTTCCCTGCTCTTTGGAGAAAGGACAATTCATATTTAGTTTCCTTGATGCTTCCCCTGTTTCAGGTGATGCATCTGGGGTGAAGTTGTCTACCCAGTGCAACTAAAATTACTGCAAACTGAGAAAAGCTATGGAGGATCTCCAGAGAAGTATGTGCAGTTTTCTCTCCAAGAGCTCTTACTGTAAATCGTCAAACCTTTTCACACTCTCCTCATAGCAGAGTTCTTGTAACATTTTTGTGATTTGCATCAAAATCCACTCCTTTCTTCCAAGGCTTTGAGGAAAGGGTGGTTTGTTTGTGTTTTAATAGCGGACAAAAATTGACATTACACTGCAAACACAGAGGAAATAGAAACGTAAAGAAGAGTATTACCACTTTGGGCCAATATTCAACACCTGCTCCTTTGTTTTTGTTAAGAGAAAAATGAATCATCTATTTTGGTGCAATTCTCTTTATTTACAAAGGACACATCCACTGTTCTCATTTCTTTAACTCTGTTAAAACAAATCCAAATGACTCTTTTTTTCTCGGAAATTCAAAAGAAGTTTTCTGGCTCCTTCCCAGGGCCCCACGAAGGATTGCCTTCCTCATTGTCTGCAGCTTTTTGCTGACAGGTAGTTAGCTAAAAATGTTCCTAATGCTTTTATTTTTACTAGTCTCATGGAAAACTCTCTGACCATGCAGCTCAAAGCATCCTCAGGCTCTGCCAAGTGGCCAGTTGCCTCAGGCAGTCTTTTTCATTTGGGTTAGTTCCCTCTTTCTCTTAAATAACCTTATTTTTACCTTCCTTTTAGCTTTAAAACTTAACCCAGTACACTTGCCAGAGTTAAGCAGATAGTAGGAAATAATACAGTTCATTATAACATTAGTATTATCTCTAGAAGTATTTTATAATAATATTTAGAAAGCTCAACTTTCATAATAAATTCTGCTGAACAGAATACCACTATTAATTTTAAGGTACTGTTATCAGCAGTAATAACTACACCCAAGCCTTCTTCTATGCATATCCCAGGAATTACACATAATGAAACTAATTTGTTTTGATTATTGCCTTTTAGGAATCTTCAGGCTAACTACACAGTGCAAATGTAAGAAGGAATTTTGGTTATTATGTTAAGAAAAGTGAACAATCTTTTTCTTCTGGTCATAAGTAGATATAATTAAAGCACCTACTTAGTTTCTTTTCCCTAATTTATTTTTTTTAATAAAGAGAAGTAGCTCATAATTTTCATTTTAAAATCTATTGTTATCTGTTTTCTTCTTTACCTTCTGAATTTTCATGGAATTAAGAGATCTGTCAGCAAACTTTCATACCTTAGCTAGCACATACCTTGTGTTAAACAGAGCTGGCTGTTTTCTATGCACACACACTGATTTCCAGTGTCCTTTACATGTATTTCTATCAAAAAATGTGTTCATATGTACTTAATTTAAGAAAAAAAATGATTAGAAGTGCTAGAGGTAGGAACAAATTTTCACAGTCCAGGTGTACATCCTTGACTGGCTAATTTGGCTTTATTTGTTTCTCTTCCAAAATTGATCACCAGAAAAGCTAAAGTCAAAAGTCAGCTCTCTACTTCCAACTAACAGATTAATTTTCAGCATTAAAAAAAAAAAATATCCCGCTGATTATCCTGGTAAAGAATATTGTAGTACAATATATAAGAAATTTATATACCTATATGAGTTCTAAAGAAGATCACCTTCAAGAGACAAGATTAAGTATAGTATAATATAATGTTCTTCAATTCTCATTCAGACAGGATGATTTTAAAGTGACTGTTAAACTTGTGGAAGAGAAGGTCTGCAAAACAAACCAGATCACAAGTTCATCCCATGCTTCAAGATTTCCATTGTCTACCTGTAGGGTTTTCAAAGCAATGGTTTCACTTGATGTGCAATTTGGCTTCTACTTTTTCTCCACTTCCCCTGTGATTTTCTTAGAATAGTTAATTTGCTTCAGTCTAAATACTACTTTAACACTATTCCAATAGATCTCTGCCCCCACAGGCCATGCAATCACCCAAAATATGCAGGGCTTTAGAACTGGTTAAACTTGGTTTAACTACTCAGTCAGGTCATGGTGAATTCCTACTCAAGCTGCCAATTCATAATCAGAGTTGAAACAAGACAGCTAGGATTACTTCCTGGGATAAATGCCTGTCACAGGAGATACACAGGCATAAATAATGGTGATGGGCTCTTCAGTCTCATCCCCCTACTCCTGGGATAATTGTTCATGTAAGCCTCTATACACCATATGATGTTTTAAGATATTTGCTTTAGATCAGCTTTCTTTAACTCACCTCTCAAAATAAATTTTTCCAATATGATATTGAGTCTGTAACTATCAGCATTTAATATTTCTCTTTACAATGAACGAGGATGATGTGAGCAGTACTAATATAAGAATTATCAGATCCTTTTTTTTTTATGAGGTGACAGCCTTATAAGTACAGCCTTTATTTTACAAAATTAAAGCAAGGATTAACTCTCAGTATAGGAGATTTGACTCATTGGGTTATTTATATCGTTAACACAAGTGTCAAAATGAACACTGTGAAAACTGGGTGGGATAAGTTGTCATTTGGAAACATGTTTTATACTGACTGCAGAGGGAGGCCTGAGACAAAATCTAGTGTCAACTAACTAGGCATATTGCTTGAAAGGTTCATTCAGAGAGGAACCTAAATTTTAGGTTGGAGAGAATGCAGAAAATGTCAGCCTAAACTAATGCCCTGGTTATCCTCAGTAAAACTAGATCTATGGTTGAAATAAGCAGTCATAGCTCTACTGATTTCAGAAGAGCTTGAGCAATATAACAAGTTGAGATTCTGGTCCTATGAATAGCTCCTTTGACTTCAGCAGGATTACTCACACAGCCTATGAGTAAGTACATACAGATGTTTAAGATATTTGCTAAGCAACAGACAAGAAGATACCAAAAAAGAAAAATTATCTGTGAGGTTAACAACTTTTAAACATGAAGTGTATAATCCTACACACCTACACAAATGAATAATATTACACATTGGGATACTTTAATTATGAATATTAATATTTCTTGGTTTCCTTACATCTGCTATTGTTGGTTCCTTCCTCACATTAAAGCATACAGATGAACCGAAGTATCCCTTTTGCTCCTTTGATTGTTGGTCAAGAATACACTCTATTCTGAGTGCATTAATATTGCTAAAGTAAACGTGTTGCATTCCCTAAACAATATTGTATACACCAAAAGTCATTATTGTCTTTTCTAAAAGGAATGTTTTAAAATATTGTCATTCAAATAGAAAGCAAAAAGCTCTAGCTGAAATTCACATGTTGTCTACATTCATTAGTACTATCAACATAACTGAACTTTCTTTTCTATTAGGGTTACCAGAGAAATGAGCTTAAAGCTATTACATGAACCGTTACTGCTATAAAGAAGTAGTCTACTTCAGTTTCATTTGTGTATTTTTAATAATATTTGAATATTTAAGATAATAAAACTGCCATGATATTAAAATTAAGGCCAGAAAACTGGTTGGTTTGGGTTTTTTTAACAAACATAAGCTTAATTAATAAAATGAAGCAATAAGTTGCGTGGCACCCACACACTGTATAAAGCAAGCATTTTCTATAATTCCATGTTTTTATGTTTGTATATGCTATTCTTTCAGACAGCAAATGGTGCCCAGCTGACTGTACAATGAAATGCTATATATAAATATGAAAATTCCAATAAAGGAATTATATTAACCTTTAAAGTTAGGCAGGCACTTTGCACACACAATACCATGCTTTCAAGCATTTTTACCTAAATATGCAATCATGCATTACCTCCCCATTGCTCAAAAGATTTATATTGTATTATATGAGGAAATAAGAATTTAAGTAATCTTTTTGATATGTAATCTTTTTGTAGTGTGTAATTATAATAATGTGTAAAAAAGCTATTTTCAATTAAAAAAAAAGTAAACCTATGTTTTAACTAATTGACTGATCCAATATACACAAATATATATTTCAGACCAGATAGAAGGAAAACATTTTTTACAATGTGGGTGGTGAATCACAGCAACAGGTTGTCCAGAGAGGTGGTGGATGCCCCATCCCTGGGAACATTCATGATCAGGTTGGATGGGGCTCTGAGCAACCTGTTCCAGTTGAAGTTGTTCATTGCAGGAGGATTGCACTACATGGCCTTTAAAGATCCTTTCAACTAAAACAATTCCACGGTTTTATGGTTCTATATAAGGACACCCAACACACTGGCACACAGATGTATTTTGAAAACATCTGTTTGAATGAATAGTACAAAGGGTATCTGAGCAGCAACTGTTTGAAGGACAAATACTTTGCAAAAATACCTGAACTGGAGGCTGTGTGGTTTATAATCCATGAGTTTGTTAGTGGCCTCAGTGTAATCCAGCAAAAAAAATCTCAACTGTTAAAAAAGAAATCATTTGGATGCAAATTTTGTCTGCAGTGCAGTAGCTTTCAATCAGAAGAAGTTCATGAGACAAAACCTTTGAGCTACTACAAATCTGGCAGGCAACCTATCAAGTTTTTTAGAAAAATGATCTATGAACAGATTTTCTTGTACCAATTCTCAACAGAAGATTGAATGAATACTTTAGATATGAAACATGCAGGGAAAACAAATAATATTTTCTTCAATTTTCTGATTTGGCAAATCTGGCTGATATATCTTTTCTTGTATAAAGGAGGAAAGCAGAGTCAGATTGAAGCTTCATGGATGGGCTCTTGGATGAATTCAGGGTATAAAATGCAAGAGGCTTAACAAATCATTTGGGAGAAAATGACAGCTCTCAGTTTTTCATCCAGTGAACTAACAAGTCAAATTTTACTGAGAAACGTACCAGCAGGAAGATTTGAGAGTCTTTGGAGGAAAAAGAAGGATGGGAGATTAAAACCTAGAGTACATATCTGATCTTTTAACATAGTGTAGGAATATTCTACAAAATGCTTTGCTATTCTTAAACTTTCCAATACTTAGGAACTCCTTTAACTTCTTTGACAAACAGATATATCTTGTCCTTTTTCTACTCCTGGATGAATTTCCATGATTACCTGTAAAGTTTATCCTGCTCTGGTATGAATGTTCCAAGTTCCTTCTGTTTTGTTTTTGGTTTGTTTGATCATTTTTCTCAAGAAAGATAGTGCCATAAGAATTATGCTTTGGAAATCATCTCATCATATTCTGTATTATTCCTTTAGAGGATCAAGCTCTCTCAGATGAGCAATATTCCACTATCTTACTTCAGCCTTTCTTAAAAACCTTTTTTAAAATGACACAGATCCATGGGAGGGATGAGTGGGGGAAGGTGTCAAGGGAGGCCAGGCAGGAGGCTGTTCATGTTCTCCTGCTCAAAGTTTCATTGATCTTTTTGGAGCTATAAAATAAAAGAATGATACTTTCCATTTTCTCTCAATGCAAAAGGTGAATAACTTTGATGGTATAAGGTAAGACAGAGTCTATCTGCTGTCTCTTGCCCTTTCAGAAAGCAGGAAAGAAAAGGAAAAGCTCATCCAGGAGTTAAAGTATAAATATAGATGTTCAAAAAGCCTTAGATAAAGTATATCTTAAGAGACAGCAATGTAGGCAAGAAAAAAATTAGAACCAAAATTTTACTATGAGTAAAAAAAAAAAAATTACCAAAACTCAAGGACTTGATTTAGGGGGAAATTATTTCAATTAAATAAATTGAAAGACCAATAGCTATGGGAAAAGAGGAGTTAAATTCAGTATTGACAAACAACAGCTAAAGTATTTTGGAAGACTATCTACATATTTATTTTCATATATATATATATATGTATATACATGTAACAGTTTCTTACATATACTTATAATAGAGTCTAAATTAGAATTGCTCAGTAAGATTTGGGCAGTGGTCTGAAAATACTTGAATGAACAGTAAATTAGGAAAGAAACTGGAGAGAAAATTTCTAAATTACTGGGAAAATTGAGACATTCCCAGTACACAATGCAAACAACTTGCTCTTGCTTTGTACTGAATTGGGGCTGTGCTACTTTCAATTTGGAATCAGTAATGTAGCCAAGCATTAATCACAGGGTGAAACAGCACAAGGTTCTGAATTCTCAGCTGCACATATGATTCTACAAATCTTCAAAAAATTATTGGCTTACCTCAGCAACCTGATGAAATTCATTACTAAAAGATCACAAGAACTGGTTAGCAATGTTCCTCCTCCTTTAGGGGAAAACAGACTGGGAGGAACAATAAATGGATGCATAGCTATTAACAGCAGGCTTTTCTATATTGGTTTGTGTTCTTGTTATAGTTCATTTCTTACTGTAGTTTCTATCCTTATTGAGGGTAACATCTAAAGAGTCAAACATTCTTGTGTTTCATGAATGATGAAAGAGATGAAAAGCTCATCTGCCAGGTGATGGGCTTTAAAAGCAGATATTTCAGAAATCTTTTCAACAATAGGTTGCCTCTAGTTTTACGTTATTCATACAATTTATCTGTATCACTTATTTTAATATGGAGCCATATTTATAAGGTTTTCAATTAAGTTTTCTGAGCTACACTAAAGGAAATGTGAAATGTTATCAAGAACTTGTACTTGACATGTACTGCAGTTGATGTGCAGCACCAGAGTGAAAATAAAGGAGAATGTCTTAAACATTTACAATTAATTCATAATGCTAGCACACTCTAGTTATGAGAGAAAACAGTTTCTCTAGTTATGTTCAAGGAAAGCCAAAGATCAGAACCAAGCATGAACTTCTGAAACTTTTATTCCCCTTGCCAAGTATGTCTTTCTGTTTTGCTCTTCTGAAGAAGTTGATTTATGGTAATGTTGCATTTATCAACCAGGTTATATGAACTTTCATATAGTCTTAGAAATACTTTTTGGTGACATTAGGAGAATAAATCTCGGAAAACTTCAAGAAATTTTTATATGAGAATGTGTTTTTTATCAGATGATGCCTAGAGACAGCATTAAAAATACATTTCAAAAATATAGGAGAGCAACCACAGAAAACAGACTAGACTCCCTAGGTGTGTAAATGGGTATGTTTGTCTTTGTTCTTAAATGCATCAGTAAAACAACCTCATTAACATGAGAGATTAAATCAATGAATGACTACATTCCATCACAATACAATTTCACACAGAACTATTGAGTTAAGTATTGAGACAAATTTGAATGAAATATTAATAAGTTGAACAGGATACTGTAGTTTAAAGTAACTTTTATCTGTATTTTGCAAGTAAAAACAAATAGATGAGCATTTGCCCTTAGAGGTTGAAAATGCTTAACAGTATTCACATGAATCTAAAAAATACCTAAAGGAAATAAGTGCTGATAATATACATCTTTCTTTGTAACACCAGTTTAAGCTAACTCTTGATGTTAGTACACTATAATTTCAGTGAAGGAAAATTATAAGTGCTAGTTACCTGGCATTTTTAAAGCATATATAAGTTCACTGTCGATATAGAGTAAAAAAAAAAAAAGGTTATTCAAACATCCATAGTTCCTGTATACTAAGAGGAAATAATTAAGTAGATAAAAGATTGTCCTTAAAAAAAAAAAAAAAAAAAAAAAAGAGAGAAAAGAAAATCAAGATTACAGTTCATTAAGCAAGTGCTCTTTCCAAAAATTATCAAGATTAGAAGCTTCAAGGGCACGAAAAATCACTGTCTAAAAATTATAGACCTTATTTAGGAGAACAAAATGAAATACAACTACTATCAGTATAAAATCATGCTATATACATGTAGCAGCATTCATAACCAAGGTTTGATCTCATCTAAGTGTAATGATTTGCTAAAAAGGTAAAAACAAATATTTGGGCCAAATTTTTGAACACAGTTGTAAGAATTTAGAAAACAGAATAAGGTAATTTAATGGATGAGTGTTTACTGAAGGGCTTCAGTTATATCACCGTTTTAGTGATGGACCTACTGATATTCATAGAGACAGAATTTTTCTCAGAATTAAAGAAAAATATTACAATTACAAAAAAAAAGATATAATAAAAAAGAAAGTATAAGCTCTTTGCAGAGAGGGTTTTCTCCTACTCAGTGTTCCAATGACTGTTGATAAAAACACAGCATAAGTCACAACATTAAATACATTCCTAGAAGCCCGAAATGGTACACTATGATCCTCTGTTCATTCAGCTTACCAATGCTTCTGCACTACTATTTTGAGACTATTGTGAGTGTTGTGATGCATTAAACAGCAAAACCAACCAGTCAAAAGAGGTGTTTCAGCATTGGTGCAGCCTCACCTTGAGTGCTGTACGCAGCCCAACAATTTAAGAGGGATGTGAAGGTACTTGAGTGCATCCAGAGGAGGAGACAGGGCTGGAAAAAAAGTCCTATGGGGAGCTGCTAAGAAACCTGGAGTTGTCTAGTTTGGAAAGAAGCCCAAAGAGCAATTTCATTGCTCTCTAAAGGTTCCTGATGAGAGAACAGGGAGAGGGAGGTGCTGAGAATGCTTCAAAGCTGCACTTGATTAGACATTAAGAAACATCTGTTTACAGAGCAAGTGGTCAAACACTGGAACAGGCTTCTTAGAGAGGTGGTCAGTGCCCCAGGCCTGTCAGTGTTAAAGACATTGTTATTTGGACAATGCCCATGCTTTAACCTTTGGTCAGCTTTGAAGTGGTCAGGCTGGATTATCCTTGTAGTTCCCTTTCAACTGAAATATTCTATTCCACTCTAAATATGCCACCACAAAGAAAATTTAGCTTTCTGCAGCATAGTGCTGCAATTTATCTAATTTTTGACAGGTGAAAGAAACAAAGTTTTCTTCTTCAGTATAAAAAGTCAAGGGTATAAAAAGGATATTTAAATTGCATATACAGGAGAAAGTGGAGTTGTGACTGTTCATCAAAGTTCTCAATTTATTCTGAATGATAAAGCTACTACAGTAAAGTTATTGATACCTCTCTCCGTCGAGAAGCCCAACAGGTTTGTTTGATTTTCCAAACGACAGCAGCTACCAGCAGTAAGGATAAGAAACAACTGCAAGTACAAAAGAAAAAAAAAATAATTGTAACATAATGGTGTGAAAAAGCTTATGTTTTATGGTATCAAAGGTAACAAAAAGACATTTAAGCATGAGGAAAAAAAAAAAACCCAAAACACAAAAATAGAGGAACACTAAACTCTACCAGGATGACAAACAAGTCAACCATTCACCTTCAAAGTCAAAAGCAAATGCGCAACTCTAATGCCGTAGTTGTCTCCTGGAAATGTTATTAGTGTCTCCATCAGCATGGGATAAACTCCATTACACCTGACCACATACCCACAACAGTCTCAACAAGCATGCAATGCAAGTTCCACATTTAGTAGATGGGAAAAGAGGATGAAGTATACCAAAAAATGATACCGATTTATATTTCTCTCACTTTGTAAATTCTGAATAATTTCCTAGGATGCAGGAACAATAACTACGCTGAGAATACAATTAGTTTGAGGAAGTGGGTTTGCACATGACAATAGGCTTGTTTTATCATACTGAGTGTTCCTATGGATAATTGCCCAGGGAAAACACCTCATTAAACACCACATTACAGTCCCAAAGACACAACAGAAGAATTAAAAAAAAAAAAAAATATTAACACCTGCAATTCCCAATCAGAGCATATGCCTTCCCTCTGGCTTCAATATTTTTGTATTGTAACATTTAACCCATAAAGTATTTTGGTAGAAAGATCATTGAATTCAACTTCTTTTAGTGAATTTCTGGATACTGACAAAAGGCTTCTAAAGCTGACACTGAATGTAAGCACTCAGAAGATCTTGTAACTTTTTAGACAGCTTTTTTTTCATAAAATTATCTGGATTTAATAGTTGTGTGAGGAACTTTCAGTCATGTTGGCACCTCTGCTGTACACGGTGGTTTCAATTAATACAACCTTTTACCTATTGAATTATGCTAGGAATCCACAACTTTTTTTTTCCTGCAAAAAGCTTCAAAATTTACTCTTTAATATCGGAAATATAAAGATTTCCTGAAGCAGCACAGTTCAGAGGAGTACTGTGCATAACTGCAAAACAACAGCAATGTCTCTCCAGTCCCCTTTGAAAACAAGTACGAGTTGACTGTGAATTTATATCTGGTGTCCAGAACAAAAAAACTCCACTGACCACAAGAATAAATCCAGTTCTGTTACAACATCTTTTAAGCTTTTTAAATCAAGTACTACTTACAAATACCATTTCCCAGAAATGCTTTAAAAGCTGTAGAAAGTTGTGCTATATACTGTGCTGTCTAGCCAGTAATTGCAACAGATGCTTAGGGGCAACATCAGCATACTGACATGTTGCTATAAATTAGGATTCTGTGCATGAAGTAAGGGTAAGCCACTTCACCTTACTCTTCTCCTCTACAGACCTTCCAAAACCCACTAACTAGGGAAACAACAGCAACTCTGAAATTATGAACTCAGTGCTTCTGCAATTTGGAAAAGGTTAATACATTCAAGACAGCTGGACACAAGAAACAAAGAGTTCCCTGCACTGTGTGACTGCTTCATTATGACTAGGAACTGGATCTCTACCCTTAGAATATTCTGCCCTACACATTTATTAATTTCTTGCAGTTCTCTTAAGGTAGTAGAACAAAATATATTTATGGTTGTGGCTGAAAGAGTTTGGACAAATTGATTCTGGGCTTTGTACGTCAATAGAGCTGGGTCACAGGCTGAATTTTCTTGTAATCAGTCAAAACATCAATTAGTTTAAATGCAAAGTCAAAATCAGAAATTAGTGTCTCAAAGACACACCCATAAAATACTATAAATCATTGGAAATTACAGCATTGAAAATGTGACTTTTATATAATCTCTTCCCTGCAAGTAAATATTTTACTTTCTTCTAAGTTTTTTTGTTTTGTTTTGTTTGTTTGGGTTTTTTGTTTGTTTGTTCTGGTTGTTGGGGGTTTTTTTGTTTGGTTAGTTGGGGTTTTTTCTTTTTTTTTAATATAAATAGTCAGAAGGAGAAAAAATATCAAAATTCATGTTAATGAAGAGAAAAAAGACATGGAAAATAGATTTTGTCAAATTAACCTGGTTCCAGGCTGTGGTGAGATAATAGCTTTGGTTTATTTAGGGCAATAAAAATTAAAGCTGACTGCACAGGATCTCACAATATCGAGTGACTTGGCAATAAAATAAGAGAATGAAATTCAGTGCCAGTGAACTGAAGGCAATGTTCACAAGAAAAAAAAATCAACAACTAGCTACAAATACACAATGATAGGTTTTAAATTAGCAATTACCACTCAAGAAAATGGTCTTGTAGTCATTGCAGATAGTTCTTTGAACATATCAACTGAATGTTTAGTGGCAGTCAAAACAGAAAATAGGATGCTAAAAGAGATTAGAAAAGGAATAAAGAACAAATCAGAAAGCATTGTGATGCCAGTGCATAAATCTATAGTATGTCTGTATCCTGAAGCAACCGTTGCCTCATCTCAAAAAAATCTAAGCTGAAACTAAAAGGTATAAAAGAATACAGTCAACATGGCTGGGGAATGCAATGATAGTAGAAATAAGTTCTTTTCAGCTTTGAAGTTGAAACAGGGAGCTGAAGTAAGCCATGATAAAGACATTAACATCACAAGCAAAAAATGTAACGGAAGGTGTGGTATAGATGGATGCTCTCCAATCCCCCAGTATACTTCTTAGCTCCTTCTTGTGACACAGGTTAAAAAAAATAAAGTGTAGTGCAAAATAAATGAATTAAAAATTGGCTAAAATAGGAATTTTCAGAAGGGGACCAACACCAGAAAAGGAAATTTCCAGATGTGTTTGCAAGATTCTCAGAGTATCAGATGCAGTCAGTTTGATAGGACAAATATATTACAGCTGAGAGGTCTATGCATGACCCAAAGACTGAAAAGAAAATGGTTAATAATGGTTAATGGCACAGAGGATAAAGAGATTGTAAAATGGTCAGTTTTATACTTATTTTTTATACACAATCACTGCTAAGTTATACTTAGGAGGACAAGGAATCCAGGCCTCATTTACATTGCAAATGATTTAGTTTCCTCTTGGAATGAAGCAATTCCCAAAACAATTTAGAGACCAGTGTGAATGACCAACTCAGTATGAATTACTACTGGGATCTGAAACAAAAAGGGTTAAAACAACCTTTCTCAGGTGCACAGTAGTAAGCAGCACTTGGGAGATGAGTTTATCACTCTACAAGGTATTGTCAAAACAGATACTATCAGATTTGTTCTTAAAGTTCTGGCATTTGCATTTTTTAAGGAGATTGAAAAACATGGTGAGAATCGAGAGAAGAATCACAATAAATATTCAAATGTTGGAGAAAATCTTTTACTGACAGTGACTTAAACCTGATCATTTCACTTTTCAAGAAGATCAAGTGGCGAGTTGCCTACCGTGTGTATGAGTTTCCATGGGGAGAAAATACCAAGACAATAATGCAGCAAATAAATGTTTCTGTATCATAAAATAATGTAAACATATACTGAAAAAAAGGGAAGGTTTTACTATGCTGCAATGACTATATAATTTAAGATTTAGAAAACGGATGGATGGTAAATAGAGAGTACAAAATTTAAATGGTCATAGATTTTGTCCACCATTTCTGACTCTCTAGTAGAGACTCAGAGTGATATCCAAACAAAGAGATGTATAGATAAAGGCCTTTGCAATACAGATGGTTTATGAAATGCTGACCCAGTGTACAGAGTGAATGACTTTCTGCATTTATGAATGTAAATCTTCCCAGTAAGAGAGTTGTCACGCTAAGAAACACTTAAAATCACAGCAGCCCAAGCATTATCAGGGGTTTGTAGTCTCTAGAACAAAGAAATGAACCCCTCAGAAGATAATAACATAGCCTTGCACAGTTCCCCCTTCAAACCATGTGGAAGAAAATAGAAGGAAACACTAAAAAAGCGTGTTTGAAAATGAGAAATTCATCACCAGTGGCCTGTATTACAGGCTGAATGAAAACTATCATCTTAGTATTATTTTGGAGACAATAAGAAATTAGAGAACAGATGAACTGAAGAGGAAGACACCTTGAACATGTTTTATGCCCAATACAGCAGAGGAAAGTGGCCAAGGAAGGGCTGCAAGAGAACAACAGGGCCAGGCAGGGAGGTCTAGACTAGGCAGATGCTCTTCCCAGAATGGCTCTGGGTAGCACAAAAAGAGAAATGCTCATTTATTAGAACACACAAGAGAAAACTGCAAGGAATAATTACTGTCTGCATAACTATTTTTGCAAGGTAAAGAGTAAGTTTTTAACTTCCAGAGGTCACATTTAGGCATATTTAATGCGGTTCATAGAACTGGCTGAAGAAAGGACAGAGTTTTCCATAACTGAGAAATGAGTTTCTGTGTGTGTGTTTAGGAGGCAAAGTGAAAACTGCAAAGGAAATTAGAGGATATGTTGCTGCTTGGTATGTGCAAATCAAAATATCTGTAGGTCTTTAAAAAACTCAAATTACAGGAATAAATAGAGGGGAGAAGCTGTGAAATGTAATGGTCAGCATGTTTAGACTAGATGAATTAATGACACATTTGTGCCTTAAGCTCTATGAATGCATTATAAATACACTATAGAATTCCATATTTTCATTATATATTAATGCCTATAAGTTACTTATTGTATGAAAATAGCAATTGTGTTAAAGTGAAATAATTTACGTATTTTTGCAGTGATGTAAAAGGAGCTATTTTCTGAACTAAATATAAATATTTTAGGGACCAATATTGTAAATGGGAGGTAAACAGAACAAAACAAAATCTGCCATCCTTTGTTATTTCTTTTCTCATTCTCTTTGTATTTAACATGTAAAGAGAAATTACAGTCTAAGGAAAAAAGTATGCAAACATTCATGCATGAATAATTGTTGCTCCTATGATTTTACTTAACCCACTCATTTACATAATAGTTCAATATAAATTTTCACATTGAATGAAAGCAAACACTTTTTCAAACTTTACCTTCAATCTAGTATACTTTAAACTAAAATGAAAAATTATGAAAGATTCTACTTTAAGCACCCATCACATTTACTCATCTCAGGACAGAGGACAAGGCACAGCATCAGCACACAGCTGAGTGTGAGGCAGCATCCCTAAGCTAACCCTGGTTAAGCCCACCCTGGGAGCAGCATATTTGGGCCAGCACAGTTTGTCAAGACTATTCTACAGGCTGTTCAACTGTCACCATGCTCAAACACGTGTGACAGACATGTCCTTTTGTAGGGGAGTGCCTGCACTGCTGGTTTAGTGTGGAGCTGGAGTGGACTTCTAAAGAAACCCCTGATTGCCCTTGTGGAACAATCTTGGAGCTCATGATACAGAAGATCAACTGGAAGATGGAAAATGTGCAATGTGCACTCCAGACCCAAATGGGCTTTCAGTCCATGAAACTAAACTAGAGGTAGTTCAATGCAAAAAACCCCAAAACAAAAGACATGATGCACTGTGTGGGTGTCAGGTCCTCAGCACCATTTTCCTCCACAGGTGATCTTCTATTTGTCCACACTGCTCACGAACAGAAACATAAGCATCCAAAATTACTTTCACAAAAGTTATTTGGGTGCCTAACAGACTCATTTACTGCCCACAGATGTATATTTAGACATATTTTAAAAGCTCCAAGTCTTTTTATGAAGACAGGAGTCTGGCCATCAAGTCAACTATTGCCTAATTACCTAACCTTGCTGTGCCAAGACAATAGTTAAATATCCCTCTAGATTCACAAACCTCTTGCCCACTGACATTACTTTCTTTTACAAGACCATAAAAATGTACAGTTCCTTAACCAGCAATCTAAACAGTGGCCCTACACTGTATTAATGTTTCTCCTTCAAAATATGTTATTTTTAAACATGAGCAACAATTAATCGTATTCAGTAAAACAAATTTATGATAAAAATCTTTTTAATGTAGACACATGAAAAGTCTCAAACCTACGTTAATGTTTTTAAATTAATACTGCAAAAGTTTCCTAACAGATCATATTAACTGTCTTTCTAAGAATTACTTTCCTAACACATTATTTACTATCTTTTTATTGGCAAATAGAGCACATTTTAATTGATATGTTGTAAAGCAAGCGCAATTCTAAAATAAAAATAATTGAACAATTATTTTTCTAACACTATGACTTCAAATAGCAATTATTGTCACAGCAATTGATTTCTCTCATTGTATTTGACAAGAACATTGTGTTTATGATTATGATGTGCTGGGTTCAGCCATCCTTGTGTTAACTACCATACACATGGCAAGCAGCTCCAAAGATTTCAACAGGATTATCTGAAGCACAAAGCACTGCAAACATAATATTAGGAGTCTGAAATGTATGACAGCAGTATAATTTTTTTAAAATTTTTTTAATGATTAATTAAATTGCTCTGAATCATAAAGTCTTATAAACATCATTATAAGTGGTACTGTTTCAGTGATTAGCAATTCTGAATGATTCTGGGAATTAAGTGTTATCATTATGAATTAAAATGTGTAAAGACTTAGAGGAAAGCAGTCTTGGCTAGCAAAGAAGGATGTGTATCTTTCAGTTCATGGTAATGCACTGTGTGGGGTCAGGGAAATCAGTCTTGGCTGCAGAGCCAGGACATGTCAGTCAGTAATGCTGAATTCCTGGTCTGAGAGAGCTCTGGCTGGCTGGCACAGCCAGGGAAAGGCACTGCCGACTAAGCCAGCACTGCCACGAGGTGATTCAGGAATGGCTTCTCTTATTCCTGCTACTAAGAAGAAATACTACAGCATCAGCAGCTCCATGCACTGGCTCCCACTCTCCATTTTCTGGAATGATCAGCTAATAGGTGCAATCTTTCCCTCTTCAGCTACAAATATTTCATTGTTGCACACCCTTAAATATGGCAGGGCTTTTCCATCAGCCTGGATGTCTGTTCTGAGTGAAATTTTTCCTGCATCTGTTGTTTTTAACAAAGCAACAGTTCCCGAGTTTCAACTTTTCCCCTGCAGTTTCTTTATGAGGTAAAGGAATCCAAGGGAAATTTAATTCAAATGTGAACCTTATAATCCAAAAGCCATACAAAGGGTTCCAGCACTCAGCTCTTGCTTTCCAAACTGCAAAGTGAAAGAAATGCCTGAATATGAAGTAAATTACCTATGATGGTATTTAAATCTTCAAGTACTACCAAAAATCATTTAAATGCAAATTTGTATTTATTTATTTGTGTCTCAAATGGAATTCACACCAGTTAAGCAACACCTTTCAAGTTCATTTGAAACTAATTACATGGATAATTCTTCTTATCCAGATGACTGATTAAAATGTTATTTTTGGATGCAGTCCTGAAAATCCATATATTCCTGTAAATAATTCTTGCATAAAGAGTCTCATAAAAGTCACAAAATTGCCTTTAAAATCCACTTCTCACATGTCCACAACTACCAACCTTATAAAAAACTGTTTAATAGTTTAAAAGAAAAATATATGGCCTTCTACTAATCTGGTTGTCCAAGCAGAACACTATGTTTGGTAAGAACGCAAGAAAAAGGATATCCACGTTAGATTTGTTTTACTGTGTCATGGTTGATTAACCAGGAACAGCATCTGCACAGAGATACAGTTCATAAAATTACCGACCAAGGTTTTAAGTGAAAGATTTACAAACATTACAAGAGTGTAATGAAAATAGCTTAGCTCATGGATTAAAAAAATACATTCATATATGGAGTGTCAACTGAAAGCATTTTTCTTTAATATATGCAAAACTTGCCCTTTTCTGCAGTTCACACAGCAAACGAATTGCCATGAACATCTCCACAGGTATAGAAAACATTAACATACAGTTATTCTAAGGTGAAAAAAGGCTGTATTAGTTAAAAAAAAAAAAAAAGGCAAAATAATAAGTTTGAATGATTTCAGATACCTGCTGTCCAAAACAGTGCTCTGCAAGGCCAGCCTAACACTACCAAGTATCATCACTACAGACAGCTTGCTAAATCCTAAGGAAGCATCAAACATTTTTGAACATTTCCACACAGAATCGGAACAGTTCCTTTTACTGAGGAGAACAGGAGGACACATCTAAAGAATTTCCTATTCGTGGTGTAGGAAAATACTGCAGTTCTTGTATTCAGAACATCTCTCTCTTAGAATCATACACAAACTGAATACTTCTGTCTGGAAGCAGATGTAACTGGTACTTATTCTCAGAATAAAATAAAGGAAGAAGAAAGGCTGAGTTGGAGCCATGGACAGACTGCTTGGGCTGCTGAGTAAAAATTCAGAAAGTAAGACAACACATTCTCTTTCCCCAGCAGATGAGATATTGATCACTGATGATCACAAGCTTTATAAATAAAATGTTTTCAGAGACGATGGGTTAGGGGGAACCCTACTCTTGGGTAATAAATCCCTGATTTTCTGTGCTTTAGAACCAGAAAGATTAGATGCTTTTGTGAAGGAAAGCAGTTTGGCAGACCAGCATAACAGATCTTTCTACAGAATTTCATCTTCCACACAGCAGATGGATATGAAGATGAAAATTTACTGCTATCTTGGAGGACTACTATTGACTATGGCAGGAAGACTGTACAGGGATTCCTCAGAAAGTAGCTCATTCCCTGGTCTTATGAAGAAAATTACCTGGAAAATACAGGGCTGTTTTAAACTTAGGTTAAAGTAAAGAAACCTACTAAAATCTCAGACCACTGATCTTTACAGATATCACAGAACTGCATCGCTACACTGGCCACTGAAGGGCACACTCAAACGTGAACAAAAGTTCTTAAGGGATGTTTTTTAAAAATTATAGATAGTGCCTAAATCTCAGAACTTGCAATTACATTTTTGAATCAGTAGTACTCTGGTGGGTGTATCAGACCCAAACATCATTTCCCATAGCATATGACCTGTGTTACAGCCACACCTTGAAAAATATTCAAGGTAAAGCCCCTTTAAGAAATCATCTCATATATGGCTACGTGCTCAATCTTCTCAAATACCAAATCAAACAATTTATTCCAACTTCACAAAGGTAGCACTAGCTTTTAGGTGCTCCCTGAACACCTCTAACCTGGCTGTGATCATAAGGTGATACCATCGACCTGTTGCAGCTGAATTCTGTTGCATAGTTTGCACTGTTTTCTTTTTTGAGCAATTCTCATTAACCAACCATAGGGCCATCAGTAACTGCCCAGCCAAACAACAACAAACAAGTAAGGAAGGGCATGTGTGATCCAAGCTCAGTATTACTTCCACAAGGTAAGTCTGAATTATCCCAATTATACTATTTTCTAAAATATCCAAGAAGTTTGCATCACAGAAGCATGTGTGTATGTATTTATGTATGTACACTTTGACTCCACTCAAAAAAATTTCCAGTATACCTGTGTGAAATATATGTGAATACCCATTTAATACATATAAAAATAAAATATAATAAAATAATGTAGGTACTATGGGAGAAGAATGGGAATTTTAGAATGTAATAATTTTACTACTTAGATAAGCAGAAAAATAAATAACAACAAAAATCAAAGATAAGTCTATGAGCTGCCTCTACTCAAGTACTTCTACCAAAAACACCTGTACTCCGTGGAGCAGTGCAACATTCATGGTAGGCATTCATGGATTCACCCAAGCACCCACACTTAGCAGCACAATGCACTGCCTGTGTGTAGAATAAAGTGTAAACAAGGGTTTAAATCCCCTGCCTGAGGTTCTCCAGTTCTTTTGCATGTGAAGTGTAACTTGTTTGGGAAGTAACTAAGATCTCTTGCAGTAAAAGATGCTTGTTGCCTTTCAGTGCCCCACTGGCTGTGGTAAATCTCTGTGATGGGAGCAGCCTTTCTGTCTTGAGACTGGTTTTAGCAGTGGAGATCTTTAACACTGCACAGGGGACAGAACGATGGTCATGGGGGAAGGGAAGAAGCACCTCTGTGCCACGGAGCTGTCTGAGTGGTTTCCACAGCGCCACTGCTGCTTAAACAGCCCAGGACTTTTGGACTGCTATACATCACTTAAAAGAAATACATGAAAGGGAAATGAGCCTTAAAACCAAGACACTGCCAAAAGCATGCTCTAAGTCTCTAGAGCAGCACTTTAAAATGACTATGAGAAACGTAACAAAAATATTTTTGTTGAGGAACATGAGCAAAATTAAATAAAATGATAAACTAAAACATCAATAATGGTATTAATAAAGCTTCCCAATTTAAGCTCTGAATGCATAACAGAAAATAGAGAGACTGAAGTATCAATGATGTCAACTGCATTTTATATAAATTATGTTTTAAAGTATGCAGTGGCAATGAAATATCAATATAGTACATATTGGTTTATTACTAAGAACAGCTACTATGTTCACGTAAAACGATTTATTAATACATATTGAATCTAGAAAAGCAACTTAATCCTTCCACTCCTGAGTCACAAACTCCTATAATAGTTTAAAATCATCTCTGACAACTGCCTCTGTAAAACCTGGGTTTATTGGTCTTTCCTGTGCAATAAAACATCCTCTGGAAAGTAAGGAAGAAATAAATGTTTGAATGAGGAACTTGCAATTTGCAGGGAAAATTATTATGAAAAAAAGTATTGATCTTTTCTCATTAAGTACATGTACGAAATTCTTATAGAGAACGGAGGGGGATATTAAATAACCTTATTAAAGAAAATAATTATTAAAAAGTAACTATATAAATGCACACATACATATTTTATATTTCTATTTTCCTACATACATAATTCATGAATATATACATAAAGCTGTGTTTTCATCTTCAATATACCACAAGCCATACCAGAAGCTACTACAGTAAAGTATGAATGAGTGTTCAGTTATATAAACAGCCAATATACAACTAAAAAGGGAAAATGGATACAGTATTCATCAAGATGCTCTCCAGAAGACCAACATTCCCATTTAATTCTGCCAATACAATATCAGACTAAAGTGAACCATGTAAAAGGACTCTGAAATATATTAGGCAATAAAGCTCTAGATGTGAACTTTAACTCTCAGTAGTTCTTCCTTTCACCTCTTTGAAGAAGCAAATAAAAAAGATTTACAATCAAAGGGGTTTAATCTCACGTAAACTGAAATTAATCTCCAAAGAATAAATAGAACATCACACCCATAAAGTGTGATTATGTTTCTTTTACTCATGGAAAAGACTTTCATATTTCATAAAATTTTATGGGTTTGCCCTTCATGGGTGAAATACTCTATATTTCTCTCAACAAGTGATGTTGTATGTAAAATAAACCTACCCAGATCTAAAAAGAAAATAAAAATAATTTATGTCCATTGAATCTATGGACAAATTATGAAATACAGAATCCAATATTTTTTGCAGAAGGTTTCCAGAACCATTAGAAATCAAACATATTGTTTCTATTTCAAAATAGTTGTGCTTTCACTTCAGCTTTTTTGAAATGGTTTTGCTGATTTATGCTAATTCAGAATTTATAGTTAATGGGGAAAAAAAGACTCTTCTATTCTAATTACTGTCAATTAGTGAATTTGAGGAAGAAGAACTGTCACCAATGCCAAATTTCAGTAGCCTTCCAAACCAAGAGATTCACATAATTTCAATTTTTTTAATGTTTTCCCCTCATTCTTATCTTTCACTGCACTCTCTACTGAAGCTCTTATTCTTTGATAATAAATCACAAAAACATAAAATGTATTTAGAAAGTCACATACCATGTCAGCATTGTTTAACATAATAGACTCAAATATAATCAATAGATTTAACACATTGCTAAAATACGTTTCCCTTCATTATGTAACATTTCCAATACTTTTTCCAAAGAGGCTAACATATTTGAAGGGGTAGGTGTAAAAAACGTCATAACATTCCTTATTAAAGCTCTATTAACACAGAATTTTCCTGAAGAACAGACAGAGGATTTTTAGGTGTCCAGGCCAAAGAAGCATCATTCAAGAAAAACACAAAAAATTCTGTAATTGTACCGGATAAAGGGCACAAAACCCAATTCTCCTCAACCTGATATTTAGAATTTCAACTAAAAAACTCAAAACATATCAATAAAAGAAATATAATTTTGAAACTTTCAAGTGGTTTCCTAAAATATCACAAAAAATTACAGAAAACATAGAAAAAAACTATGACACAGAATACAATTGGGCCACATATGCAGAATAAATTCAGATTAAAAACTTAAGTAGATTATATAACTGCTTTTTACTGTGTTGTTCTTAGTGCAGCTTTTGGAGTCCATGGCAGAATTTCCATAATTTTGCTTCTTATTGACAAGAATTGACCTTGAATCCCAAGAGATAAGTCAAAAAACCCCACAAAACCTCCCACACAAAGTGCTTCATTTGGCACCAGGAAAATTGACTGGAATATTTTTATTAGTATCCCAGTAAACAAAGTTTCTTAGATTAATTCCTTTGAATTCAGATGTCTCTTCTCAAAATTAACAATTAGATGTAATATTTTAGCACCTATAAAAATCACAGCATCACACAGAGTCTAGCACTCTCTTTTCTCTCTTTCTGTGATTTATTGCAACTGAACACAGGGACCCTGGATGCTTCTCTACCACCATAAACAGATTGCTCATTTCTTCCATGTCACTCACTCCCCAACGTGCCACACCGACCACGTCTGCAGAGACAGGCTGGCACAGTGCTTGACAAAGCTGCTTGTCACTTGCTGTGATGGTCAATGGCATTATTGCCTGAAGGAAAACACTAATATTTTTTACTTCCTTTATTATTTTTTTTGTCATTTTTTCCTTCGTCAGTTTTCACCTCACTTCACTGTATACTTACATCTGGAAACTAGACTTCTGAAGTTAACTTTGCAACTGGTGCATGTCATCAGAAAACTGAATTCCTTCTCTTTGGAATTAAAATGACAAAAGCAAAATTTGAAGCCCATTTATCACAGATGAAATCCAGTTCTAGTTCTATTGTTTAAAGCAGGGTGGACTGGAGTTTCATAAAAAAAAAGTGACTAGGATTAAGGAATCTAGAAAAAAAATAGCTGCGAGCGCCGATGTTCTTTTAGTGTAAGAAAACAATTGACTAATCCGATTTAGGAAAATACAATATAAAATGTAGGAAACCAAAACAAACACAGTGTGAATTATCTACGATGCTTCTTAGGATAAAAAAATATAATGTAGCTATGAAAAGACACATCTCTGAAAGGAGAACATGCCAGAGGTGTCTCAGAGTAACAGAGCCCACAAAGCACTGAGTCTTAAAAAAAAAACACATGTTTTCTTCAGGGTCTTGAGAAGTGTGTTTCAGGTGCCACCTTTGGAGACCTCTGTGGTGAATGCTGCCACAGAAGCAGCAGCTTTGGTTCCAATGAGATTTTATAAAAGAAGAAGTGGCGACAAGATGGTTTTTGGAGCGCTAGGCTACAGCATCACACATGATGAAGACCGCAACTTAAGATCTTCTGGTTTTTCTCTCTCTAAAAAAGACTAAGGGAAAAAAATTCTTTCAAATCTTTTTACTATTACACAAGTCTTCACCCTACAACTGCCCTCTGCACTTAAGCAATTCCAGAACTTATTTCTAGTTATTATGAACTGAGCAGAAATTGGGATTGAGCACTTCAGGGGGCACAACAAAGAGCTCTCACTTACTGTATTTGATACATAAAGGAAGTGAGAATTCAAAAATTTAATTGCACCTACTTGAAGGAAGGAAAAGGCCACAACTCTTTTACATCAAGCAAGCACATAGGGCACCTTCAGATATCTGAGCAACTATTTCGTATTTTGAGGAACAGTGTCTGTTGAAATCAAAATATGACAAGCTCTAGTGCACTCACACACACTCCAAATGACTCAAAGGAAAAACATAGAAAGAAGAAAAACAAGAACAAAATAAAGGATTACAGGTCCGTTCACTGACGGATTAAATGACTCATTCGTTGTTTTGAAGAGCAGCTGCTCCAATAGTACTGGGGAATCTCCTGGCTTCCTTCTCAGGAAATATGAATATATCAAATAACTCTACAGTGATGACAAAGATTCTGTGTCATTCAGAGAGTGGAAGACCTAAAGCTACATTCAAAATTTCAAAACAAACACTTAAAAAAAGGAAACTCAACTCAAGAATGTCCACCACAGTATAGATGTGTTTGTCCCAGTAGAAGTCAAACAACTATTTGTTTCTAAGTGAGGTGAAAACTGCTTAATGCATCACTGAGTAAAAATCAATTTTATTCTATCATTTTGCTAAGATGACTTGATTTTCACGTTATCATAAAATATTCTAATTTAGATTTATAAGACTCCTAAATTTTCTGAGGACACAGCCATAGTGGATGAGATCTGATCCTGACACACTGTGTTTTGTCTTTCTTATGGAGATCCATACGTGATCTCATGAAGATAAGCATGCCAAAATCTAGCACTAATTTATCATCCTTCATTTTAACAAAAACAAAACACGAAGCCAGGCATAGAGAGCAAAGAATGCTGATAAGGAGAAGGGATTCTCCCATTGCAAATTTACACCCAGAACAGCAGACTCAAGCTCTGCAGCTCTCAGGAGCTCTGACACAACCCCCTGAAATGCAGCCACCAGTCCCACTGCAGGAAGCACAACTGAAGGGACTGTTCAGAGATTTGGGCTCACAGTTGTACATAGGGGGTTAATAAAACCTGGTTCTTCAGTATCTGCTGAAATTCCTATTGTAACTCATGCTTGTCCTTACCTAAATGCCCATCTCCTCCTCCTGCAATAAACACTAGGTATATTTTGAATATTGTTTTCTCTCACTTACACTGCTCACAGAAAGATTTATCAGAAAGAATGTACCCCTGATCCTAAATGACCATAAATTTTTATGGAATTTCTAAAAGCACACAGAAAACAAATTTTCAGACTAACCATATTATTTAACAGTGCTGTACTTATTAAAAATTTTGAATTCTTTAATTCATAATAGTAAGGAGACATATTATAAAAGTGACTAAAGCATAGTACTCCATTCAGATATAAAATCCACTGTCGCCAGCTCCACCCAAAGTGCCAGAGACAATGGAAGGAATAGTTCTAGGAGCATAAGGATGTACGCTCAGAGAAAGTGCTTATTAGTTAGTAGTTGGCACCATGTATTTAAAACAGGTTTTAAAAAAGTAGTTATGACAGTAGCAGATGCATATAATTTCCTATCACAAGTATATTAAGAGCTAACCTTTGTCATCTGCACTGATTTCATGCTTGCCTGGTTCTGATTAAGAGCTAAAACCACATTTCTTACCAAAACTCCTGCTTAAGATTATTAATATAAATAATTTTCCAAGAAATGTATGAATACTGTTATAAATTCTGTTATACTGTTCAAATTTTATTTAAAAGCATGTCAAGAAATCAAGTGTTTATTGGCTTTCAATTCTGGATTTACTGGAATCATATATAATAAAAAATAACAACTATTGAACAGTCAATTTTTATGCATGATAAAATAGAATCTAAAGAAAAAAAATAAAGTTCTCAGAAAATAAAGCTACTTCTTATACCATTATGCAATGCCAAAAAATGTTCTGGCACCTACTCAGCTAAACCCATATATTCATGTATGACTAGAAAACACTAAAAATGTTTTTATCACTTATAGTTTAGGAAAAACAGCTCCAAATTTTAGCATATTAAGTGTTTTAGTGGTCAGGGTAGTGCAGGAACAGACTTTCTTTAACTGTGGGTACTGCATTTCTTTTGTGTAAGAGGAATGATCATTCACATTTGCTGCCTGTGAAATTTCCTAATGAGATCTGTACTTCTTCAAAGCAGATGGAAAAAAAGAAGTCACACACTTCTCAATTTGTGTGACAGCTAAAAGTCTTCAAGGCACTGAGTAAAGCAACACAGATGCCAAACTTTCTACGAGACAGTTAGGAACCTGTTCCTACTCTTACATAACTCTTACATTGCATTTTTACTCGAGAGAAAAGGTCATTGAATGAGTAGACACAATGAAACCTTCCAGGAGAAAAAGAATGAAATTAAATAAATAGGGTTTTTAACTATTTATATCATGGTCTGGAGCACTACAGCTTCAAGAATATTCTGCTTATTTTTTCAGTATAACTTTTCTTTCTAAAACCTTTTTTTTCTGGGATATAGAATATCAGTATCTTGGTAGACCAAGCATTAATTGCAGAGCTAATCACTTATGTATAGTTTTAAATAAAGTTCTTAAAGAACAATTCTTTTAAAATAGCTCACCTTGATACATCAGGACAGTTCTAAAAATACTTGTTATTTTGATGTTTTTGATTCAAGCAGTAAAATGTCCATTTCTTCTTTTAGTTTAGAACACACAACCTATTTTAACAATTTGAAATTATACTTTTGAATGGTTGTTGAAAAGCTGTTCCTGTCAATTTAACTATTTGCTGCTTTGGTTCGGCAGCCAGGCTGAACAGCGTTATGTCACATCCTCAGAAACATGAGAAATACAATACTAGATGGGAGAAATGCAAATGTATGTTTATCAAAGCATGTTGAAATACGTTTTGTTGTCAAGCACATTCAAATTATCTTTAAACACAATTATTTTCTCAATCAATAATCCCAGTAAATATGACCTGGGTTATTACTGTTACCAACATAATTTGTCACAGTCGTAACACACCACATTCCCACTCAGTAAACAAAGGAAAACAAACCCCCACAAACAAACAAAACTAAAACCACACAGACCAACAAACCAACCAACCCTTATTAAAATAATTCTTTTAGACTACAAATCTTTGAAACAAAATTTTCCAGTAAGGGCTCAAACACTATCAACCAATAAGGAGAGAACTTTTAGATTCTGTCCTTTGGGTTTGACTTTGTCCACTAGTATGAAAGAGCCTATAGTTTACCTTTTCTAAGGCTGCATTAGGGCACAGAGCACAAACAAACTGCTTTTAGTCTACCTTTGATATTTGTCATGGGGTCCCTCTGTTCTGTCATACTTGGACAGGCTTTGCTTTCTTCTAGACGAGTTTGTAATCTTAAGGTTTGCATAATTTTTTAGATCTTGCTGGCCTCCCAGAAAAAAAAGAGGAAAAACCCCCAAACACAAAAAACCTCAACAACCAAACACTTAAAATCCCAAACACTACTAGACTGACCTTTAGGCAATCAGCATTCTATTGCTGTGGTGTTTGTGAATGAGGAAAAATAAGGTATTTCTCATCAGCTATTAAACCCCTCTCTATTGGCCAATATATTTTGCACAGAAAACTTCAGGCTCCGCTCATTTCTGTGCACATTTTGGTGACAGCAATAAACAGAATTTGGTCTGTTCACAGTATTTAAGAGTCTGATTCATCAGGTACAGTTCCTCAGAGCACAGGGATTGAAGTAAACAGAAAAGCTGTACTGCGACCTTGTGAAATAAATGCATGACCGTTCTAGAAATACAGAAAGTCTGATGAACGTATTTGTCACTGTTCATGTTTTGTGTACACTTCATGGTTATTGGGGAATAACTTCACAGCAAGATTTCAAAGCACTGTAACTAATCCATGTATATTCAAGTTTGTGAATTTTATAAGACAGTTGAACTTTCAAGAAGTCTTTCAGTGGAGTTTTGTTCAGATCCCAGAACAGTTGTCCATTTGCAGTTGAAGCCCATTCCTACATTGCTGCCACAAGCAAATCTCAGGCATCACCTACTGCCTTTCACAATTAATCTCTAACACATGAAAGCATTAGTAGTGATTTGGTGCGTTTTATTAAAAATAACAGGCTGTTGAACAGAGCCATCATTTTCAATAATTCTTTTAAAGTGTTTATAAAAGAATCACACACATAAATGACTTGTTTGAGCTTAGCTGGCTTCTCTTAATCACTGTAATATATAGCACAAATCTTTATGAAATGTGAAGACTGTACCGCTGAATATGAAATCCATGAAAGATTCCAGCAGCTGCCTGTAGTTACAGGGCAATGGCCTGGATCCTCCACTGGTGCAAATTAGGGCACACAGCTTGAAGGCTTCCTTTCAGACACTTCTCAAGGTTCAGAAGCTGGTTAAGATACAGGTTTCATGGTCAAGAATCAGCACGATTTCAGTCAGAAGACAGAAAAAGCAATTTACCTGAAGAAGGTGACAAAGAACTGCACCAGATCCATGATAGTATTGTGCTGTGAGAAGGCAATCTGCAAATAAAATAGAAGCAAATTACAACATTTTCAGACTCAACAGCTCTTTTTAGGGCAGGGTTTTATGGCTCTATGAATGATTAGTTTCAAGTGTAATTTCAGTCTAGCGTGCACACACCTGCATTTATCATAAAGTGACATGAGCAACTAATCCCCGTATCTCTGCTGGTGTCAAAATACAAACAATGGAATATAGTCTTTTTACTGAAGTAAAGTGAATAGAAATATCTGCTTAATGAACAATAAAAACAATATAAAACATATAACAACAATAAGCAAAATATTAAGAAATCATATTGTTATAAATTGTCTTCTTTATAGTCAACTGTTTTGACTATCACCATTTTCCACTTTAATAACAACACTGAAACAAGGTTTTAGAGAAGACAAACAACATATAGTGCTTAAAATTATTAATTTTTAAATATTTTAATTGCATAATATTAAAATTAATGTGTGTGTTAACTTCATAAAAAAAGATAAATCTGTTGCATAAAAAAACCAGTTTCAAAGCAAATTACTTTAAAGACAAAGTAATAAATATTCTTTGGGGCTACATTCTTAGAGCCTCATCAGAACATGCATTAGTTCAGCTCCTTGCTCTAATTTTTCATGAAGATTTAAGAATTATCTCTAAGAGAGCATACACAAGCAGAAATTCACACTTGCATGCAATATGGCCTATATGTACTATTATAACTACTTTCTGCTAATGTTAAGAATAGTCCTTAATATTTAAGTTATATCTACAAATATCCATGAGTCCCTGCCTTGCTCAGTTGTTCACTCTATAATTATCAAAATGAAGACATACAGAATCTTCTACTTTGCATTGTACAAAGTGTTTATCCAAATATATTCACAGTCTGTTCAAGTAATTGTTGCTTTTAGAGATCTTTGCGCATTTAAGATCTGATCTTGACTCATAATTACACCAAATTACTCTTATTCCCTTTCACAGCTGACGTGAACTTCTGAAATGATACCTCATGATACTCAAAAATCTACATTTTTCCCCTCTTTTTATTTTAGAGCAAAGCTGAAATGTAAACTTCAGTATTGTAATGGTGTTACTGTGCCTTGTGCCACGCCAAACACAGCTAAACATAGAGCAGATTACTTCAAAGCTTAAGGAAGGAACAGTATGTAAACAGCATCGTTTCAGAAATAAGCATAGGGAGCACCAGCACACAAACACATCCTCTGAAATGTAATTTCCCCTTTCTCTTCACTAATTCCACAATTTCAAGCAATGAAAAAAATTATAGGAGCTCTGGAATTCAGTACAGGAAGCGGATATTTCAAATTTCTCAGCCCAAAATATCATGAAAGACACTTCATAAAGGAATCAGAGTATTATTTAGTGTATTAAACTCCTAGAGTGCTATCATCTGTCTCCTCTCTAGAGAGCATATGTGCCTAGATGTGCATAGGTTAAGTAGGTTGCTGTGCTTGAATCAGAGCAAAATTTACATTCTGGCCTGGGATCCTGTGGGAAGACAAGAAGCTGAGTACCATTTAGGAATTAAGCAAGAGAGAGAAAAAAATCTGTCTCAATACTTGAGTTTCATCAACAAATGTTTTCATATTTGTCCAATATAAGCAGAAATTCTAAATTCTCAGAAAATTTAACTTGGGGTACTCTCATGATGAATACTGTACCAAAATGAAGAGAGATTAGGGAGTAAAAATATGAAAAAGTTGAAGAGAAATTACAGAGTGAACAAAATTGTCAAAATATTTGTTAATGGCAATGTGACCTTTATTTATGCAGCAAAGGTAACATCTGAGAAAAGACCAAAAGATTTCTTTGGCCCAATATAAAACACACACTAAACATAAACAGTTGTTTAATTCTATACCTTGTATGAAAAACAAAAGCTTTCCAAACTCAATTTTTTATTTTAAATGCAGGCTGGATTTCCTTCAAATACTATGCGGTGTTCAATTTAACTGCTGGTGTTTCCAGAATGTTTTTTACAAGTGCCATACTTCAGATAATGAACTAACACAAGGAGAAGAAAACATGCCAGTTTTCACAGAGTTCACCTTTCGTGACCCATTAAAAAGCTCTTTGTTGAAGGACCATTTAGATTTTGCTTTACTTCGATTGTTTTCATTCAAAGTGTCAGAATTCCTTAACAGCACCTGTGAGTCTGGAAACAACTACAGTCAAGGGAAAGTCTGCAATCAAAACCCACAACCCACAGTCATATCAGGAAAGTTTTACCTCAAATTCTTCTAGAAATAAACTGTAGTGCCTTAATTTCCCTTTTTCAACCCACAGCAAATATTGATTTTATATACCTATTAATGATTAAATGATTTGCATATTCCCAAACTCAAGATGGGATGGATCATTTTTGCACAAAAATGGACACAGAAGGCATGATTTTACATTTTCCAACTTCTGTTAATCTAATGATCTACCCAAGATAACTGCAATGTTCTTTTGCTGGAGTTTATGTTTGCACACCTATGGAAGAACATCTGTCTGTAAAACTTGCTTGTTTGGTTGAATGGGATTTTCTTGAAAGTACTCCTACTTTAAAGCAAAAACATGGTTAAAGTTCCATCCCAGAAGTAATTTCCAATTTTAATCAGACATCTTCTAATAATTACATTAGAATTTATGTTCAAAAGATGAACTACAGCATTTTCTGAAGAAACAGTACCATGCATCTTAGACTAATTTCAACACAGAATATTAACAAAGAGAATACATATTTTAATTATAAGTAGATCACAAAGAAGCAAGGAAATATCAGGAACCTAAGAATGATACAAAGAAACAGAATACAATTAAAAAGATTTATTTCCGTGAGGTTTTCATATAGATATGAATGCTATTGTCTTTTTGCTTGTGCCTACATAGATAAGGGACAAGACAAGGAAAATTCTTTCAACCCCCGGTTTTCACTTTGGACCTAAGAGATATTGAAGACAAATATCTCCTTTGTTCATTTTTATCATGCCTAAGTAGCCTTCAGTTTCCTCAAAATATCTAAAAAGCTTGTGGATCCCACAAATAGTACCTCTATCTTCTCTTTAAATGAAGATGAAGATAAATATCTTTTCCCTCATTTTCTATAGAATAGAACCAAGTGCCATGTGGAACATAATTTTTTATGGCAAAGGATAACCCCTATGAGTTAACACAGAATTTCCAGCATAAAACTATTTCCCTTGAAGAAAGAGGAACAACACTTCTGCTTTAACACTGAAAAATGGAAGTAAGATTACTTAAAATACTATAAAACATTACTTGAAATACAGTTTCAGGTGCAGATTCTATTTCTTTTGTTCACTAGCATTAGATTTCTAAAAGA
>JAWWLV010000180.1:28473212-28577956 GCA_035041135.1 Platyrinchus mystaceus | reverse complement strand
GGTGAATCAGAAGTTATAATTTTCATAATCATGTCATTCAAAACTGTACTGCCCAAAAAAAGGAATAATATTCTGAGGGCCTCAAGATATGTAAAAAAATCTTTAGTGTGATTTCATAACATGGCTTAATTTCCTTTTCCTTAGAAATTGGTTACAATATTTGAATGTCTCTCAAATAAAACCAATGCCTGTTGATTTATAGCTGGCCTCAAGTTTTGTCACTTGCTGCTAAAAAATTACAAGCACATGATTATTAGAGTATCAAGCTATAGTGAATTTGCTGAAACAAAAACATCACAGGGCTTACAAATTCCAGCTTTGTACTCCAGTAGGGCAGACTAATCTCAACACCTGGTTCACAGAAAAAAACCTAGAAGTTGTTAGAGCTCTTCCTTCATTTGTGAGTCACCTTCATCAAGAATGAAAGCTGCCCTATGATTTGAGGATCTCTGCCTTGAGCAATTGACAAGAGAAATTTTTGTGGGGTAGTCTGGAATGTTCTAATAGTGGTGAAACTCCAGCTATGAGGATCTATGATAATAAGAATGAGTTGCATGCATCGATATTTATTCCACAAGATCAAAATCAGCCAATCTCTTGACCATGCAAGCTCTTTTTATGCTCAGAACAGAGGAATCCAGACCAAAGAAGAAGTTGGGAAGATTGCTTATTTTAGTATATTAGATCATATATCAGATCTTTCTCATGTGGTTTTCTTGTGTGGAGTAGAGTGGAAGGGTGAGGGAGGAAGATGAGTTGATAAGGTAAGCAATTTGTAAGAAAAAAGAGTGATAGTTTATAACTTGTGAAACATGAAGGGATAAGCACGTGCATGGGAACTGTAACCTGACATAAAGCTAATGTTTCTGCTAAAGTCAAGACTTTTTGTATCTTAGACTAAAGGTTTATCTTGTACAGGAGTTGTGAAGAGCAGGACCTAGAGGTAAGAACTGCAGTGTTTTATGAAAAATGCTCTATAATTAAACTCTGAGCAATTGCTTTCAACTTGGATTTAGCTTTAAAGTCTGATGCTTCTGTATCAGATATGAAGAAGAGCTTGTGTGTCAGAAAATTTAACTTTTCCAGGTATCCACCTGGCTTAGTAAAAGATACAAACTTCAGTCTACAAAATCCATCTTGCTATTTTAACTTTTAGGAACAGTGGAGTCAGTGGTGTTTTTTCTATCAACATTTCTGCTTGGATTTTTATCTGGATGATCTGAAAATCATTATGAACTATTATTATTGTTGTTTTGTTGTTGTTATTAAATATTAAAATTTAATTTTCATGTACAATCCTATAGTGAACTATGCTTGTATTCCTTTAGATCACAGTAACACCAATATACAGATTAAATATAGACTCTAAAAGCCAGTCATAAAAACTCAGAGACAGAATGAAAAGTTTCCAAAGCCAAATGTGTTATGTATAGTTTCCAGCTCACAGTCTTAAGAGATAGAAAGGTATATGAAAAAAAAGCTGATGAGTGATAGATGAACAGTGGGGATTTTTCCAACAAGCAAAAGATGTTTCCATCTTTTCTCTGCCATGTTTAAGTCTTCGAAAAGTATGTTTCTGAAAAAACAAACCAACATTTTTTACATGACATGATCTATAGGAAGACAAGGCATTGTGACTGCTGGGAAATCTTTTACACCAATTAAGGATTCAAAAGTCAGATAGTCAGCAGAATATGCCAGAGAGCACTGCACACAAGGATTCATTGCAACCAACGTTTCAAAGCAAGGTATTTCTTAATTTTTCATATTTTGGTTACATGCATGATGTGGGAAATATACTTTACACTGAATAATGATGGATGGAACAGGTCTGTTGAAACAGGAACACCTTTTGAACACTGAGATTTTTCCAACTTCAAAAATTAATGTCTGCGGGGATAGATTCAATTTTTTGGCCATTGCTCCAGTTCATGTTCACCTTGACTATGACATGTGGTAATAATAGAGTCCTACAGAACAATAGGTCAAGATCTGTTCCAAGACAAAAATGAGATAATCTTGGAAGTCTAACTCAGGGACATCTTTCATATGGAAATAGTAAGTCTGCCTTCAGAATTCTGTGGTTTAGTTTAAAAGTATAGCTGTCAAGAAGCCGTGTCTGCAATTCTAATGAAACCAATCATGCAAAAGAAAAAAGAAAGGGAAAACTAAGCACAGGTGGAGTTCACTAAATCAAAATTCCATGTTTGCAGTAAACAGGAACCTAATCCATGAAAAGTTTCATATATTCAAGTAATGTACACAAAAAGCAATTTTAATCTATGTTCCATTTCATGACATTACCCACTAAAGTTCTATCTGCTCAGGCTCTCAAACAACGAACAAATACTTCCTTTAATACAATTCTTTTATCTTCCACTGTTAATAAATTAGGAATGAACAAATAAGAGAAACTAAAATAAATACATGGTAAAACCCTAGTAGAAGGCCTAATTATTAAACCTGGAAACATAATGCAATAAGGTCAGACATAACCCAAACTAAACTGCCTGGATTGTGTTGATTATGCATACTTAAACCCTGCAGAATTATTACTTCCTTCAGTATCATCAAAACCATAATTTAATTTCTTCTTGGATAAAACTATTATACACTCCCACACTGGTACTATGTATGTACTGAATCAGAAGAAATGGATATTGACTAAACATAAAGGCTAACATATTTTATTGTCTATCATTTATATTTTCTTGAGGAACACTTTTTGACTGAGGCAACATTAGACAACAAATACAGAAGTCAGCTGAGGAAAATATTTGTGGAAAAATATTTGTGTTGATGGGTACATTTTTGTGTATATCTTTTTTTATAAGGAAAATAGAAAAGATCAAATGCTGTGGTAATTTGGAAATGGGATGTTAGAAAATTTAAATACATAATAAATTTTCACACTTACCTTTTGTTGTATGAAGTGAAGTTTAGAATTATGACTGCAGAGACCTAAGCATAAGCTATTTTAAAGACATTATTATGTGCCACATAATAAATTTGGTAGGGTGGGGTGAGACCTAAGCATATCTTTAAACTCAGTAAACACATGATTACTGAATATTCAATACTTACAAAGGAAAAGGTAAGTTACTGTGATTTTTTGTTTAAATATAAGTACAATCATAAGTACAGTTATATATTAGGGTATTTTTAGAGAGAGTAAAAAATGGCCCTGACTCTTTTTTCACGTAAGGCTTTAACTATGAGGAGTGACGTGAACGAGTGAAAGACGGATAGTAGGAACCTGCCAGTTTCCCAAAAGAAATACTTAACAGTAAAAGCACATAATGCATTTCTTTACCTTTGGAAAACAGAAATTCCAAGCAAACACGATAAGAAAAGGATGAATTTACCAACAAATTACTTCTGTCTAAATAAGGGAAACATGAATCACATGGAGGCTAAAAGGGCACATATTTATTTTATATATTGGCTTTCCTAGAACTTGAAAAAGAAATTTTGAAGAAAATTTATCTGACTTTTGTCATGTGGAATATGTCAAATCTAGTCAAATGTGTGACCCTAGTCAAAATTAGTCGGCTAGCTTACAGGAATCATCATAGGGAAGGCACTTCATAGGTGAGTGACTCTGAAATAGTTGTGGGACTCTCATAACTTGTAAGGAATTGCTCTGTGGAGCTGCCATTTCTCTCTGCTAACAATACTGGGAGTCTGTGATTAGGTTAGACTATAGACCTAATGTCACACTTGGAATATAAATAATGTTAGGTGAAATAAATTTCTCCCATGGTTTGTCAGTACTGATTGGGTATTTCTGTAAAACAACATAATGATAAAACAGGCAAAAGAAACATTTCATCTTGTTGGGATTAAATGATCTGAGATGCAATATGCTAACAGAATCCTACTGCTTTCTACTGTGTTGATGCCTGTAAAAATTTAGTTTGATGTTGACAAACAGTCCTCCCAGATGATAAGATTTAGTGATAACAAAACATTCATGCTGATAACATGAATAGAAAATGAAAGATAACAAATAAAATCAGACTCGGAATCACAGCCTTCACATCCAGATTTGATAAACAGCTTCCACAAATTATCTCTGCATGCTGAAGTCCTGTCTCTCATGGTGGCATACACTAGATTATCCAAATACCCACCCCTTCATTTCTCAAACAATGTCATAATTACAGGATATAATTTCCACTATTTGGAGTCATGAGAGGCTGAAAGACAATCTAGTTTTGCATTCAAGTGAGATGAAAGACATTCCTAAAGAAGGTTATAACAGCTGATGTTTTTTTCCTACCTAATAGGCACTCTGCCTATTAAATTCAATATGCACACACCACTATTTCACTTCTTTATTTAATTTTGTGTTTGTGTACACATACGAACAAATACATACCACACAGAGAAATCCTCAGCTAATAACCTCCATGAAGGGAAGGAGAAAATCTGGGGGAGGGGAACCATTATCTAACTTACAGTTTTATTCAGTCTGCAAAAAAATTTTAAATTTTTATAATGATTAATGTGGACATTATTAAGATATTGAAATATTGAATGTTAAAGTCAATGAACGAATGAAAGAAAATTGAAATACATAGATGAGAGAGAAATGACGTTTCAAAATTGAAATTAAAAAAAAAATATTAAAAGTAATTGACACAAAGACCTATAGTACTGGAAAGTTATTTCAGGCATAAATCTTTACAGGATTGAGATCTCCTAAAACTGCATGAAACAGCAGATTTCTAGACAACATCTTCCAAAACTCTGGTTTTCAAAAGCCTGGCTAGATTAAATGGACAGGCAGGAAAATAAGATACAGATGTGAAGGGAATGAAGTGAGAGAATTTGTCAGGCAGAGTTGAATGATTAAATTCTACTACAAAGAGAAGCATTGCATGACGAGATGGTTTTGTTCGTCAAACTACATTAAGGAAAAGCCATTTCTGTCACTTGCTAGAATTGAATTTTCCTTTCAATACCAGGTTTCAGCTTTCTTGTTATGACTTCCTCCGACATCTTATTACGACTTGATAAATTAAGGAGTTTTGCATTAGGAAAGCTGCACCTGTTACGGAATGTGCTCTTACATGTTATCATCACAGAGTCACAGAACTGGACTGGAAGAAACATTGCAAGTTCAAGTTGTTCAACTTCCCACTCAAAGCCAGGCTACTGTCAACATCAGATCAGGTCAACAGTGCCTTTTTCCAGTGAGTTTTGAAAACCTCCAAGAGTGAATATTCCACAGCCACTCCAGGAAACTCACTTCAATTTGCTAATACACTGATTTTTTTCTGATATTCAGTCTGAATCCTCCAAGGTGCAGATTCCACTCCCCCTTGTTCTACTGCCTGCAACTACACTGACAAGAACTTGGCTTCGCCACCTCTGTAACTACTCCACAAGCAACTGTAGCCTTCTACTGGAGTCTCTTTGACAGACTAAACAAGCCCAAACTCCACAGCTTCAATCCAGCCTGTATGCTTCAGGCCCCTAAAAATCTCTGTGGCATTTCTACTTCTCTACACTTCTCTCAACTTCTCTATACCTTCTCTAATATCCTTTCTAAACTGGGACACAAAAAAATGGAGTCTCATTCCTCATCCAGCCCCACCAGAGCTGAGTAAAAGAGAGTAATTTTCTCTAATTAATGAGGCCCCACACTTGGGTGTTGCCTGAACTGCAATCAGAGTACATTATAATATTCAAATTGTTGTTTGCTAATTCCACCATGTTTAGGACTTTGCACTTCTTTTCAGACTGTGTGGGGTTTCTGTGCACCAATCTTCAAATTTCCTAAGGTCATCCTAAATCAAAGCTGTACTGTTTGACATATCAAACCCCTCTCCCTCCCAACATCAAGCATCTTGGTCTTCTGATAAACAAAACACATTTAATATTGACCTTTTTTAAAGCAAAATGGACTCTTGATCCCTTTCTGTTTCTCTGTTTCTTGATGCTGACAACTGCAGGCTCATCTTCAACTCTCTTAAAAAAATTCCCTGGCCCTCTGACTTACAGTGCTACCATTACAAGTCATGTCCAAATATGCCTTTGTTCAAGACCCTTTATGATTCACTCCTGTTCAGAAAAACAATTTCCTTTCAGACAATGTAATTTAGATTTTTTTCCTGTCAAACTTAAATTAGCTCAAGCACAGGCCGGTGATATTACATCTAAAGAGTCTGAGCAACTAACTGGGTGCTGTGCAGTAATACCTTCATTCTCATTTAGTGTAGTATGATCACTGAGCTTGAAAAACATCAGAAATCCCTGTCGTTAATAGAAAATCCTATTCAAACAACTGGCAAACTACCAAGGCTCTAGGATACCACAATAAGTCAAAACTGTAAATTACATTTATTCAAAAAATGTCTAACACAGAAAATCTCTAACTTTATACATTGTTTGTGATTCTACACCAACCAGTTGCTCACACAGATTAATTTCACTCCACGAAGTGCCATACATTTCTGAGGAAAAATGGTTCAATAAAAAATAACACATCAAACAGGCAAAACTAAAGTGCTATTTCTTCTCCTCTTACAAGAGAGTCTCTAAAGGATACAAATGCAAAAGACCCATATGATGTTTTCATAAATGTCAAAATTGAATTAGCAGGGCAAGTTTAAATCTGCTGGTGCTGGCACAGTACTATCACACTGCTCTTGCAAACTGTGACTGCAGTTGATGAAGCAATTTGGATTTCTTCCAGACTTCTTACATCCAGGAAAATGCCTAGCCATTACCACTAAACAGCCAATTTTTAAGTTACATTTCTATAATTATTGATGAGATGGGATGTGTATTTGAATTATATATTTTAAAGAATCCACACAGATTGTTAAACAAAAAATTTCCTGGAGGATGAAAGTGGACTCAAAAGAGTTAATGCTACTGTGACAGGGTATATTTAACCTTACAAAGTTGTCTGATGAATCTGAGAACATCTCGCTGAGGTGGAAGAGTCACTTAACAGCAGTTATTGTAAAGCACAGAGGGTGGCTCAGAAATCTTCTCACAGGAAGAGTTAAAATCAAAGTCTCTGAAATTCTGGAAATACAAATTTCCAGTACACACCAGTCAGGCTTGCAAGACCTCAGCTCTCTCTAGTGAACCTTGGGCAGAGCACTGCAGGCACAGATAAAAAAGCTGCCAAGCTGTATTGGTGTCAAGTTGGACAGAAGCTCCTGTTGGGGCAGCTAAAAAAGAAATCCCTGCAATGCCTGATTTGCACTGAGCCACTTCACCTACACTTGACTCACCAACATGGAACCACCTTTCATTTACCCCTGACTCAGGGAATCCTCCTGCAGCATCATGTGCACCTACCAGTGTCCTGCCAGGCACCACCCAAAATTCTACAGGGATAGGCTGCTGTGTTCCTTAGTTTGCACTGTCCATGAAAGTTGGCATCAAAGCAACTCACCTACATTTTTTGAAAGGAAATGTTTACAGATTGGGCAGGAGCAAGCTGTAGAAAGTGCACGCACAGAAATCTAATGGGTGGTACTGAACCAAATCAAATGCACTTAAAGGAATATCTGAGATTCATGTGAAAATGTCTGAGGGATTTTAAAGTGAATACGTATTGAACTACTCCTTATTTTCAAAGAGGCTGACAGCAGCTTTGTTTCTACAAAATGTCACATTTAATCCTAAAACCAAAATAAAATCACATTTTGTGAAGAGTGAATGAGTTGTTTTTGTGTCAGGTCACAAAAAAAATCAACCCTGAATTTATATTAATAAAAAAATCAGACAAATATGCAAGGATATACATCTGCATTACCCAGTTATCGGCAAACCTAACATCCTGGAAAACATTATATAGCTCAGATTAGCAGTGTTTACATTTCAATCTTTCAGGCACCTAATAAAATCATAATTACTGATCACAGAAACTAGAAAGTTATCATTTTTGACAGGTTTTTCATAAGAGCTAATTAAATCAATTATTTCAGAACTTACTGGTTATTTTTCCCTCCATTTTAAATGCAACTAAACTTTTCTTAGACAAAAATTAGAAATAAGATTAGTCAAAATCTACCAAGTAAATATTAGTATTGCAAAACTGAAATATCAACTGAAGAAAACTTCTGTTTATGTCTTGAAAAGACTGGTTTTTAACCGCAACTGTTTTTTCATGTATAGCATTCAGGGAGGATTTTTTAGTACACAGAAATTGCACCCCCATAGAAAAACAGAAGTCTTGCATTCTGAAGTTTATAAACAGGAAAAATGTCCTATTTTCTTTCCTGCATGGAAGATACTTTTCATGTTTCCTAAATAAATAAACAAATTTACACTGTATTTGTATTACAGTTGTTTGAATAACTGTAGAATTTCATATGATGGTCATGGCATTACACAACATTCATGCCTCTGTGTATGTGCAGAAATACATAGACATGGAAAATGTGATACTAAAAAGAATAAGATTTTTTTTTTCAAAATTCTCCCAGTTTTTATCTTTTTACATATATGGTAGAGCTGGTTTTCCTAGACAATCACCAGTTAACCTACTGCTTGGTCTCCAGCCTAATAAAAATTATAATAAAATTTTTATAAGGTTACAAAAGCTGAATTTTTAAAATTTATGCAATGTTGTGTTCATTTTAGAAATCAAATACTTGGTTAGAAAAGGCAAAACATGCCCTGAATTTTGCATAAAGATCATGCCATTCAAAATAATGTGTGTAAAACCCATTGTGAGATGACAAGAAAAGGGCAAAGCATTTTCTTAAACATGAAGTGAGTAATTTCCCAAAGTTTATTGTTATAAATGTAGAGCATGCTATAAAGCTGTTGGAGCTGCAGAATAAAAATTTTGTATTTGCAGTAGCACTTTTCTTGATTACTGTGGATTAGCATATTTATGAGGTTAGTCTGCCTCAGGTTTAAACCCACAAATCAAAGGTTTATATCAGCATGGGTAATGGATTACACACAAGTCTATAGCCTGTGATATCCCAAAGGTATCTGTCTTTCAGAAGATTTATGTACATAATACCACTTTGTAGAAATTACAATTTCTGATCTTTTGCACCGTGCTTGGTGATTCCCCTCTCTAATGTGTAAAACAACCAAAAAGCAGCATTCTCAGTCAGCAGAGAAATTCATTGATGTATTTTTCTTGTTCCCCATCTCACCTTTTGATAAGACCATGAAAGACAGAGGCTCTAATTCCTTGATGTACACAGCCCTGCTAAAATGAGAGCAGAAGTCATTGTGAGCATATTTGATGCAATTAAACTTCTGAAAAGAGGAAGGAATCTGCATTCCAGCAGCCACTCACAGTACAAACACTAGAATTTTGTTTGTCCTATGAACACAACTATCATAGAATACACACAAAATTAAAAGAATAGTCTCCCCTTTTTTTTCCCCCACAGGTGAGTGATGACTACCTTTACTATTAGTGGTAAATACTTACCAACTTCCTTTTGCCTTCAGAAATACCAGGATTTCAGAGCTGAATGCTAAGAAATTGAAATGCTTAGTCCTTCCTGCCTCTCATGAAAGACCTTAACCAGCCAAAAGATAAGTCAGGCAGGCTTGTTCAAGGCTGTGTGTAGCCAAGGGAAACTTTTTTATCATCGTCGTGAAATGATGACAAAGGGAGGTACAGAAATCTCATTAAACTGCACAGAGAAAATGTTCATCAGCTTTATCATTATTTCAATCTTTTACTGAAGATCCACATCTTGTAGTAAAAGAAACTGAGGTACACAAAGAAGGGTATGGGATTTGTTTACATGGGTGTGTGAGAGCGAAGATGAGACACAGTAACCTACATAATTTAGAGGATCCAACATAAAAATATATGAGGAAAAATCCCAACTGATTAAGTTATCTGTCTTGTATATTTATTCCACTGAAGGAAAAGTGTAGGGGTTTGTATGTAAGGGATGATGTCCTGTTACCTATACAAGGGACAACACTATTTGAACAGATTTCCTGCTGAAAGAACCTCAAATCCCACAAATGTGAAAATATTAATTGTTTCAAATAAAGTGGAAGTGGTTGACTAACGTAAAAAAAACACCCAACATACCAAGAAAGAAAATATAAAACATGTAAGGAAGAAAATGAATTTAATGTTCTTCCTTGAAGAGGTAATCAAAATCCAGAAAGTGACAACTGAGACTTTTACAAAATAAAATTAAAATTAAATTATAAGGATTAACAGAACACATTGTGATTCAATTTTGTTATGTTAATTTTACTCTCTTTAATTTAACTTTTATTCCTCATTTGAAACTCCCATTATATTGCAAGCTGTAATAAATTTGAAAAAAAAGCAGAGGCAACTGTCTCAGCTCAAGACTTTACTCAGCCTTGTAATGCATTCTGTAGAGTCAGGGTGATATATCACTGATATATCATTGACTAATATGCTGTCAGAGTCAGAGAAGTGTAAAAGATGCAGAGAAATATGTAATGGTAGCAAGCAGGAACCTGTGACATTGTATTTTTTCAATAATTTGCAGAAATTAGGTGGGGAAAGGTGGATGAGTAACTGGGTTTCAGGAAGACTCAGAACAATGCAAAACCGAAGAGCAGGGCCAGCTCAGCTGAAACTGATCTCCAATAAACAAGACTAGTTTAACTAAAACAAAACATGCTGGTTTTTTGGCAATGACACATGAACTACACAGACAGGGACTGACAACAGTCATTCCCATGAAACTACAGTGTTTGTAACAAAAGTTTTGTCACTGAAATATGGAAATGACAGTGTAATATAGGAAATGTATCACCTAGAACTGTGATTTGGGAGGCTGCCTGCAAAGCTCAGGATGGGCTCATGGACAAACAGCAAGGAGCTTCAGTCAGATTTATTTTAATTCACGAAGGCCTTAGCTGTTCAGAAGAAAACAAATATTCAAACTTGTCAGCACAGAGAGTACTTTTTTGTTCTCACTTTTTAAAAAACATATTTCACAATATATTTTCCAGAAGTTCTAATTGTTTAATTAGGCATGTGCAAATGATCAGTAACCATTTGTCTGTTGAACAGTTTTAACAAAATCAAAATCTGAAGAAAATAAACACACTTTTGCAGCTAGAGCACTTCACGTTTTCAGGGAGCAAATGAAAATACTTTTCAAGAGCCCTACATAATTATAATGCTGAATGCCTGAACTCTGTAGAGACATAGGCTGTGCCTTTTCCTTTCTCATGTTGAATACTTCATACCAACTAAAGGCAGAAATAGTAAGATCTGCTTTTGGGGGTACTTGTTCAGCTAACTAGATTCTTTTCGTTTGAGTAGGAATAGAGAGGGTGTCTGCAGAGCAAAATTTGATCTCAAAATAGTGCATAACATCTTCTGACAAAGCAAGTATATGAGTCAGGGCAAAGATCCTGCATGAAAAAAAACATTCAGAAAGACAGAAAATTCAGTTTCTGTTACACAGCTGTGCTGTACTGAATCTATGTGATAGAAAAGTTGGGCAATAAGTAAGAAATCTATTTGGAACACTTAGCCAAATAAAGACTGGGCATCTTCTAGCCTTCCTCTACGCCTCAGTAAAATGATTTCTACTTTTAACTAGGAAAAGGCTTCTAAAGTGCAATATGGTAAATTCTAGGCAATCCTCCAACAAAGCTTTGTTTCCTAAAAATCAAAGCTACAGAATGTAGCTCTGTGTGTCCTGCATGAACATCTGTGGGCTCAAAGATTGATTTTAAAAAATAAGTGCCTACAAGATTTTTAATGAGAGAACAAGAGAGATGACCTTAAATGTATCAGCTGCAGGAAAGACACCTACACAAGTGCATGTTATCAGGCATCACAGATGTAAACAGGAGAAAATACTTATAAAAGCATCAATTATTCACGTTAATTTTAGACAAAATGTCAGCACAAAGTATGGGGTTTCCTGCAGGAACCTAGGAAATTCAAGGTTGCTGTTTGCTCCCATAGCTACTAGTTTCTGGTCACTCCCATAGCAACTAGCTTTCAAAAAGTGGCTGAGCTGGCCCAAAAAAACCCATAAAACACTTTTAAAGAACCTTTCTAATGAAAAATTACTCTTCTAAAATGTGCAAATGGAAAAAGGTTTGGCTTTAAATAAAAAAATTGAAGTGAAAACTTAGTTTAACCCTGAAATATTTTTCTGGAAAGTTATAGCAATTAAAAATAAACCAATTTTCTCAAAAAACGTTCCTACAAAATCATCATATTAGACAAACTCCAATTATTTCAATCTATACCCCTGAGAAGGCTTTTTTGAGAGAGCTATGGAGCAGGGCACAAATATTAACAATACCATCCCCAAAGAGACGAATACCTTAAAGACAATTCAGACTACCTGGCTTCAAGCACAGAAAAGTGTTGAAGAAACGAAGTTAAGAAATTGAAATCATACCATTTACTCCCTGCAGGGTGAACTTTCTCATGAATAGATTTTAAAAGTATCTATTTTGCTGAGAGTCATATGTAAGAAACATCCTCAGAGTATTTCAGAAAGGATTTTCAGTATGTTTTCTGGGACAAAAATCCAGCAGAAAGATGTTTTCCACTAACTACATTGACTACGGTCAAAGAGAAGGGTTGGGTTTTTTCCTCATTGATTACAGAAATTACAGATCATTCTATTTTACCCTGCACTTATTTGTCCAAATGAGAACATACTCATGGTTTTCACTGAGACAAGAACATATTTATAAAAGCCAGAGATTTCATATATTTACTATTCCTGAGAACAAACACCTTAATTGGTTTCTAGCTGCAAGTCAGGGGTTTTTGCAATTATTTTATGCATCTGTAGAGGGCTTAATGCTGATTTATGTTGTTTACTAAAACCTTGACTTATCCTGTTGGGAACCAGTATAACAAAACCACATGATCACACTTAAAGGTTACAATGGATTTTCACAAATGAGATGTTCTATATTGCAAAATTCATTCAGTACAAATACATTCTCATTTTTTTTTTTTTTTAAATGGCAAGTTAAAAGTGTTTTATATACCAATTGCCTTTTAAACTTGAACCTAAATGCAATGAAATTGAAATACAGGAAATTCCATTTAAAACTAAGAAATTTGTTTGACTGCAAGGATGATGGAAGGCTGGAACAGGCTGCTCAGACAGGTTGGGTATTGATTCTCTATCCTTGGAGATATTCAAAACCTGACTCAACAAAGCCCAGCACAACTTGGTTTAGCTGACCCTGCCTGGAGGGGTCAGACAGTCTCCAGATGGTCCTTTCCAACTCCAGTCATTCTGTGATTCTATGAATAAGCACGATTATTTCCCTTCTCACAGGTTGTTAGTGTGGGTTATTAGGCCCTTGTGTCAGAAACAAGAGACAAGACAGAAAAAAGATTTCTGAGAGTTTTAATTTTCTCTCTATTCCTCTAAAACTGGTAAGTGCAGAGATGTACACATTAAAAGTGCTTACATGAAACAGTAAATACTATCTAGTTCAAACGAAACTTAACTTTTCCCATGTATTTTACCAAAGATAGCTATGCTTTTTGTTAATTTCAAAGCATAAAATATGGGACATCCTGCAAATGTCTATTTATATCACAAGGGAAAAAAAAATACCAAGTGATATTTTGATAGAAACTGACTGACACTCAAAGTTTGCCAGATCAAAAGTTCCTGAAAGAAATGCCCTTATTCTGGTAATGATGACAAACACTTAACACAATGATGCAACTCAAAACATATATTTGCTGCAACACAGTACTGCAGGAGCACCAATCTAATGCTTATACTTTGTGAAGAGCACTTCTCTGCCTTCATAGGTGGTCTGAAGAATTGCACTGTGAAGCAATATCTACTCAAAGACTCAATCTCTGTACAATACCATTAGTTTAATTTTAAATTGCCTAGAGAGTTAAAATTGTTTTTCCTAACAGACAAACTGGAAAGCTGGTCACGTTTTATGACAATTAATTGAGCCTACGGACCTGACGGCATCCTTTTGGACCCTTTTTAACATGAAGGTTATGGCAGGTTGAATTTTCCATAGAGTAAAGTTAGAACATTGAAATATATGTGACTTATTAAAAAAGGAATGTGGAGAACAGGAAAGGGTGATCAGATCTTGTGTCCTGCAGTGAAAGGCATTCCATCATGATGGATGGTTTACCAAGGCCTACAGAACACTGAAAGCTCATGCTGCAGCTCAGACACAAGATGCATTTGCTGGTATTCAAAATAAAATCTTGTATGGGAATAAAAACACCCAGCAATTAAGGAGGGAGGGAAAAAAGGAGAGAAAGGGACATATGGAGGGAGGGGAGACACCTGATTAATAGCATTGGAGATATTAAGAATCCATCTGGACATGGCCCTGGGCAATCTGTACTAGCTGACCCTGCCTGAACACAGGAGTTGGACAAGGTGAGTTCCAGAGGCCCCTTCCAACCTCAAACACTGAGTGATTCTTAGATAATACAATAATAGCCACAATCATTAAAGCTTTAAAACTATCTTAAAAAAAAAAGAAGTTTATTCATTCTTAATTGATATATTTCCAATCTGTCTTAAAAAAACCCCCCATAATTATTCAAATCTGCTTAATATCCTTCCAAAATTAACAAACTCAAATGAGAGATTTTAAGTGTTCTGAAACTGAAGATTAATGGATGTATTACCAAAAAATCTTTGTATATCTTTTCAGTCAGAACTATATAAAATACAAACTGCTGCTCTGTTGAAGTATTTATGTTCTTATCTCGTTTATTTTTGCATATTTATTAACTTTTTCTTTATCATGAAAAAAAATCTTAGTGCTGAGGATGAACATCTCAATATTCAATCAAATCTCTACCATAAATATTTCTGATGCCTTTTTCCTATTAAATGAAGAATTTCATCTTATTTTCCTTTGCAACTTATCTACTAAAATTCTATCTATAGGTTTTAGTGACTTTTCAAGGTCTCCAAATATTTGTTGTGTATAATTTAAAATCCTGACGGAAATCAAAGATACCAGAACTCAAGTGCAATTTCAGGTCAACTCCTTCTTTATTGAATGTTGATAGGTTTTGATCTGTTTCCTAGGTGAAGTCATTATACCAATATTCCTCCTGACATACCTGTTAAAGATGTTGGGTTTGGAATGTAAGAATTCTGATTAAAATCAAAGGCAAGTTAGAGCCCTCAAATCAAAAGAAAATCTTAATAATTTTCCATAATTCTTTCAACGCATTATAGCATAAATATGTTCTTTATTTTAAACTCAAACTGCTTGACAATTTAAGCAAGAATTCACCCATTCTTTGAGCTAGGTATCTTTGAACAGATAAGAAGATGATCTTAAATTTTATTCAAAGGAATGGTAATAAAATTGCACAATACACCTATTAAAAAAATCAGAACTTAATGTTTTATCTGATGTGATCAGTGACATTCCCAGTTTCAAAATTCCACCTTACTAAAATAGGGTACTGATCTGATTTGCTCCATTTCATGTTATATTTTGAATTTGTAAAACCTGATACTCAAGTGCAGATTGTGACCAATTGCTGTCAAACTGTGTCTTTATATGAACTTCCAAATTTGAATTTGCTGTCTGAGTCTGGAATGAACTACTACATTCTCACTGCACATTCAACAGGAGAGAGAATAAGCCCTGAATCACCAGGTAGGAGGCAGAAAAAAACCCAGACAAACAGCTTAGGGAGTTGGTGGCAACTTGATGAGAGTGAAATGGTATGGAAGCTTCAGAAGATGAGAACCAGAAGACATGATTCCATATTTAGAAAGGAGTTCTCAAAAAATTTCTAGAATGTTAAAAGGACCTATTAAAAAAATTTCTAGAATGCTAAATGGAGCCAGGGGTTTAGGTTCTATGGTATGAGCACATGTTTGTCTGCAGAAATTAAAGCATTTGTAGTGCATTCACAGACAAAACTGATCTACTAAAGAACAGAAAATCTCTCAGAAACCTTTGCTACTGTGGATTGGACACTCATGAAAAAGCTGTTTGTCTGAGAGAGTAGGTCTTCCACATTTAATTGCAATTGGAGATGTGCTACAAGAAGCAAAGCCTGAGTTAAAAGGTGAGGCTGAAGTCTATAAGCAGATTAGCAACTACAAACTGAGGCTAGAGTTAAAAATTTGAGTTCCAGAACACTCAAAAATTAACTTTTTGAACTTGTCCTTTGTGTAATCTCCAAAGCACCAGCAGTTCTATCAGACTGGAAGAATGAGAAACTGATCAATTTGACCAAGAGTAGAGCTTTTATCCATCTGTTTGGGAGTAAAAGTCACACTTGATGGGTCAAGAAGCACCTTATACCTGAGTACCTATTTCAGATGCAAAATTGCTGGGTTTATACACATTTTTCTATTAAGCATCTAAAGGAGAACCTCACTGTTTTATAAAGAATAAAGATAATAGCTACATAAATGTTACAATATTTAACTTTTTGAAAGAAAAATTACACCTTTATTTTTTGAAGTCTGTTCCAATGCTGCACTTATGTCATATAGCAGAGCTTGGTTTAAAATATAAGTATCCATAAAAAGGTGATATGATAATATCTTGTGCTAATGGTGCCATTATCAAGCTATAAAATGATGCCATTATTTTGCCCAACTGTGTGGCTCCATGCCCAAGGCCGTTGTTCCAGCTGGGAAGAACAACTCACAGTAATATGGCATATTATGAAATTTCCCTAAATATGTAAGAGGTTTCATAAATGGAGTGCATTTATGCAAGCCATGCTATTATATAATAAAACAGCCTCCTGATTTATATCTGAGAGTAGGAAATCATGTCAAACCACCCCTTTCTAAGATTCAAAAATTAAATATACAATTTGAAAGCTAACTAAAATGGAAAAAGAAGTTGATATGGACCTCACCCTCAAATAACTGTTATAAAAATTATATCCCACACTTTCTGTAAGCCAAGTGTCAGAATTTAGGGTGATAAACCATGAACAGGTCAGTGGTCAAAAACTAAAAATTCCTTAAAGCTCTCAAGATAGCATTCAATGCACATAAAATCAGGGATTATAAATACAGCTAAATAAGACATCTGTAACATTTCTCCTACATCTTGAATCTTGTCTGTTTTATATACATGAACCATAACACCCCTCTTACTTTGAGAATTCTTGAGAGTCATTGAGTCTCAACATTATCTCTCAAGTTCAAAAAAAGACAAACTGAAAGTCCTGTAAAGGCATCTTTACATATTCATTATTAACATCTGGCCAGTTTCTACTTTTGTACTCCAAGTGTGATCATTCCTCTTCATGCTCACAAATTGAAACTGCAAAGGGAAGAATAATTCTTGGCACCATTCTCACATAAGAAGCAAATCTAAATCATGACATCAGTTGCAGATTGACTCAATAGTAAATTACCAAATCCAATTTACTCAGGACCTTGTAATTTAGTTTCAATCTAATTTAATTCAATTTTAGCTGCGATATATAAATGCTGATTAGTAGATTATTGCATAAGAATATAAGTATTTCAGTTTCTTAAGTTACTGCTATTTAAGCTACAGTAGATTTCTCTTTTTTTTTGGTTTTTTGTTTGTTGGGTTTTTTTTCAAAGACATAACTGAACAGCATTAGGAATGACACAAAAAGATGTTAATAAAATTAAATCTAGAATTTAGAATTTGTGTCAATTAACTCTACATCATAATTTTCTAGAATGCAGAAAAAAATTCCCCCTTTGCAAACAAACCAAGCTACAAAACCACTCTATAATTTATAGAACAGGCCACACTGGCAGTGGTTTATGTGAAAGATACAGCTAAAACCACTGCTCCCCAAAAATCCTATACACTTATGTTTGAAATTTAGATTTCTTCATCATGGGATTATCACCCAGTGACCTTACAGAATTCTGTGATTTTTTTCCTATTTCAGTACCACCAAGTGAAAGTACAATGGAAGGACACTGTAAACAACAGTGCAGACATATGCCAAAATGCCAGCTGTTTTTTTCCACGCTATGTTGTACTTACTGGTCTTCAAGACAGGGGAACTTCACTAAAAAGCTAAGCTATGACAATCTGTATCTAGCACATTTTCACAAATAAAATAATGCTAAAAATCAGGATAAAGCAGACTGTAATTTTCTAATTACATGGCTGTGTTTATGCTAAACCTATAAAGGACAAATAAAATAATTAATCTGGCAGTTTAGTAAGAATTTTATTTTGCAATATTCACTAAAAAATTTAAACCTGCCATGATAACACTCAAGATACATTAAAAGTAGTTTGCTCCAGGGATCACCTCCCGTGACCTGCTGGTAATTGTATGGAGGAATATATATATATACTTCTTTTATATATGCATGTATATATACACACACATATATAAGTGAAAAGTAAATGGCATCAGTAAAATGTACCCACCAGGCCACACTCAGATTTAGATATCTCCCATTCAGTTTATCTCTTCTCCACTTATTATCTTCTTATGCCTATCACCAATTTCCTGACATATTTTATTTCTAGTACAATAGAATAGGCAAGGGGAAGGTATTAAATAAGACAGAGTTAATATTGTTGAACAAGTTTATTTGAATACTGATGCAGTCCTTATGAAAAATTTCAGGCTTATACTTAAATCTGTTCTGTAACTAAATGAAATCTGTTTCTGGTGAAAGAAAGATTAGTAAATTCCTATAGCAGAAAACTGTTACAGTTGTGTGGTAAGGAAAAATAGCTTTAAATCTGAAACTAACTTTTAATGTCATATGAATCTAACTTTTCTGGCAGACACGTCTCATACAAGGTCAGTAAAAAAGTACCTTTTGAAAATGCCTCAGAATGTCCTATGAGCTTCCTAAGTCCATACAGTTTAGCTTTCCCTAATTGAACAAACATTAAAAACACTACCTTTTTTCCTGAGAGAACAAAAGGAAAAGTAACTCCTTATACCCTGTTTTCTATTAACTGCACTCAATCCTTTATAAAAGACAATATATCTTCTTTAGCATACTAAGCAAAAATAAGGAGTTCATATATAAAGCGATTTGCGAGCAATCAACATTCAACATTCAGGCTATTCATCACAGCCCCCAAACACAGGAAGAATTTGTTTTCATTGAGACATGATACTGAGTTAATGATAGGGGTTTGAAAAAAGGTGCTTCAGACATGAAAAAATTACCCTAATCTTTGACTAATTCTAAAGCTAAATTTTCTACAAAAACTGAGCTTAACATACACAGTAATGCTTTTAAAAACTCATTTAGAAGGTTTCCATTACACATTTCTCAAACGAAGGCACTTCTACACAACTTTAAAGACTATAATTAAAATAGAACCTCCAAAGTAAAGGAGGGGTAGAAAACTCAGGGTTCCAATGACATTCAGGAGAAGCCAGAACAGTGGATGCTGTTGCACAGCTGCTGTCAATGGTGCTTCCTACCACCACGAAGAGTGATGGTGCCAACGTGATGGTGAAAGGCATTTTGGATTCCTAACATAGAAGATAGACGAGAATGAGGAAATAATTTCCACATCTTGTCTGTTTACACAGTTTTGATCCAGGGCAGGCAGAAAATCACAATTATTCTTATCAATAGAATAAAACTAATAAATGCCCTTTGCTTGTGCGACAGGGGAATTTTTTAAAGAAAATGGATAGAAAGTGAGGCAATGGAATGAGAAGAGCAAAAGGCTTATTTGACAGCAGAAAAACAATAAAGACAGATGCTATATGCTAAAATAGATTCAGACCACAAACATGGAGAAACAGAAAAAAGCCTACTCTTTAGCACTCACATAAACACTACTTTCTTTTTCCTTCAGAAAACCTTAGCATATAACTTCACATTAAAAAAGTAGCTATGTAACTACATGCTGCTCAATGATGCTTAAACCAGAGCAATTACCAGTGCTCTGTTTGTGGAGACAAGGGATGATTCAAAGCAAAACAAAATAATCAAAAAGAATACTTTTTACACTAAACATCTATACTTGCTACCCAGAGGATTAAAGAGACCTTCATTTTGGAAGGCAAGATGACTGATGAAGACAGAAAATTGTTCTGTTCTTTCTGTTTCTGAATAATGGAATGCTTCACTGAGGGAAATAAAGTGTACAGAAATATGGGACCATACTATTACAGAAATCTGGGATTAGAACATAGAATTTTAATTGCTCAAATTTTGCTTTGAAAATTTCCTTGATGACTGGGAGGTACGAATAAATCATTCTGGCTACTTTGCAAGATGGAACTCAATGGTACAAATGTTTTACACTTGGAATATCTGAAACTGAAACAAAAATAAAATTACAGCCCTAACTACAACTTGAAATCCTGGTATAAATTTTAATGTACCACCCTCATTTACATAAAAAATAGTATTATCTATGTTCTTGATCTCAAAGAATTTTGGGTCCGTTCAAGGCTCTTCACATGGTATTATATATTCATTTCATATAAGCTATCTTTGGAGAAAGAGGCATGAAACAGAGCAATAGTTTACACTGCCAGGCAGCAAAACTGTCATCATACATGAAAAACAAAGTAGACAAGGACATGAGAAGAGGAATGTTTTGTTTAAAAGTCACATTTGGTGGACACACCACGCTCTTTTGCTTATCAAGCACTTTCCTCATAACTGCACTTTTACTAACCTCAAAACTGAATTCCACCATTATCTAAGCTTAGTAGTTAAAATGAAATTGATTTGTAACATATTTCAATTAATAAACTGCAATCAATAAAAACATAATACTTCCTATCAACCCTCATAATATTTTTTAATATATTTCCATGTCTTTCCTTTTCTTCCATTAGTTTCTTCAGCACAACAGCAATCTCAGCCTATGACCTGAAGGAGACTCTACTCCAATTCTTCTCTTGAAACCTCTTAGCTCTAACCCTGGAGAGCTTTTATTTCTCTTTTGAGCTCTGGTATAGTTCTGAAACACTCTCAACACCATTCTTATCTTCTCAGAGCACAGTAATAGCTCAGTGCAGCAAAGATTTTCAAGGCATGATGTAATAGTTTAACTCAGCTTCTGTATATCCTGATGGACACAGTTATCTTTGGTCAGGGGTTAGTCAAATATTCTCTCTTGCAGCAGTGGGAGATTTGGCAGGTAATTCCCTAAAATATCTGGTGCGTTATAAAAGCAGAAGGGCAGTACAACTCTTTTCCTCAGATTAAATCCCCATTTTAAAATTTGCTGAAAACATGTTTATTTCATGCAAAGATTAATTCAAGTGTACTTACAGTCATCATAACTGGGGGGAAAAAACCCCCACACCACCAAAACTAAGAATACCAGAAGAAACTGAGAAAAGAAATTACAACTATTTCTTAATTTTCAGCACCATAACATAGCTTCTCTTCCTTGAAGAAAGACTTCTTTCCATCACTTATTAAATCATGTTTTCATGCTGATTTCATGCTTGTACATGATTTTGACTAATAACTGAAAATTAATTTCATGTCGAGATTGAAGTAGAGAAAAAAATCATATAGGTAGGTTTGTATGTAAATTTTGTAGTATGACACTAAATTCTCCAATATATCCAGCCATGGATTCAGCTGCAGAGGACACACAGACCCAGAGAGCTCTCCAAAACTCATATGATGATTCTATGAAGCAAATGAGGGTGGTCCCTTTGCATTTTCCCAATGTATGAATTTTCTCCATTCCCTTATAAAACCCGTAAAGAACCTTTTCATAAAAGCATATGAAATAAAATCAAAGATAAATAATGGCTGATAGCACAAAAGTTAACAGTACCCAGATGCCCAATCTCTTCAGAAAATGAGCATCCAAACATCTAGATGACTTAAAAATGCTAAATAGTAATGATCTGTGACTTACAGAATTTGAGAAGTGGGAAATATATTTGTAAAGAAGGGAGCAGGACACTAGTAATTATCAATAAAAATATAGATTAGGATGAAAAAAATATGACTCCTTTCATACTTTCTTGATTAAATAATAACTTTGGGAATTTCAATTAATCTGCTGGATAATAAAATGTCATTTATATTGTGTCTGCAGGTCAACTGCCATTTACAGAAACAGTATTAATGTTCACATTATGTTGTTAAGAGATTCTCCTTAACAATGATTTCAGATTAAAGAAATAACTTTGCCATTGAAAGTTCCAAAAACTCAGTTATATTCTACCACTAGTGGCATACTGAATATGAAAGTTTATTTTATCTATATGATTAAATCAGAAACAGAAATGACAGTAACCACTAATAAATTTCCAAAATATTTCACAGAACTAAGACTGTAATGATACAATTAGTCAAAACAAACTCAGTGATGTCTTTAACCAGTTCTGAATGCTATTCTTTCATACTTTCTTTTTATTCCTAAAATAAAAGACAAAAAACTCCACGAACTTTCAGAACGGAAGGTTGCAGCAATTTACCAGCTCCCTGAGCAGCAGGGCAAAATTGTCAAGTCAATTAAAGAGTGTGTACTAGACCAATTGTATTATTGTTCCTTGTGGAGCAAAGGGCTCAAATTGTCAACAAACTGGCAGTGAAAGAAGAGTCAATTGGTAAAAGACCAATTTCATTTGTTTTTAAAATGTTCACATGAAACTCAGAAAGCTGAAAATGGACCAGTTGAATCCACCTCTTCTGAAGCCCATTAACTGCTTTCTAGTAATCACTCCTTAGTTCTACGAAACTTTTGTTATAAATTATGAATTATAGCTCCTTCATAACAACTTCAGAGATAATTGCAAACACTCCTCATCCTCACTACTGCTTTCCCTCTAAGGAATGAGTAGTAGGACACCTGCCTGCCATCTCCTGAGAAGGATGATTTCATTCATTTAGTAAGATGAAACCAATGGATTCACTTCACTTTTGTTGTTACAAATTGTTCACATCAGAAAGGAAAAAAAAAATGGAATAATGAAAAAAAAATCATATCATGGAAAACATAAAAGCACAGCCATTACAGCAGATGGGACACACCTGCTTCCCTAAAGGAGAATCAAACCTGTCCAGATAGATGGTTATATGACTTCTTTTTTTAAAACCTCTAATTAGAGAGATTTTAGAAACTGCCTGTGTCACCTTTCCTTTTAGCATGTCTAAACTAAATATCTCCTACTGATATTTAGTCCCATTTCTTCTTCTAGTTCTCTCTCCATCTCCTTCCCCCATCATTAGTCAGACAACTTTAGCGGTGGTATCACCCTTTAAATCTTTCCTTCATGAGATTAACAAGTGAACCCATTTCAGTATTGTCTCAAGTCAGTTTTTCTAAACCTCTTTGCAATTTTTACTATTCTCTGAACTCTGATGTTGAAACCAAAAAAAGCTGAGTAGAGCAAAAGGACTGTTCTAAAAATCTCATTTGTTCCTCAAGGCAACTGATCTTGTTTTATGTCTTTGTGTTCCTTTTCATTTTGTTCTCTTTGTATCCTGAGTTACTGTTTCAACAATATTAACACAAGAAGTGCCAGCTTAACCATAGAACTTTGAAGTATAATGTCAGTATGATCATTTAAATAACAACATGGTTTTGCTACACTGTACTTTAAAAAGCCTTTAAAAATCTTATTAGTATTTTATATAATTAATAATAATTGAATCTTTCCCTCTACAAACCCTAGAAATATTATTGCAATGATGCAGCATTTACCATTAAGTTCCTTCTCATAGAAAACACAATTAACCTTAGGACATCTGCTATCATATCGTTAGTAAATTGTCACTGCTGTATCTTCCATATTTATCAGTTTAAATTAAAAATATCGAAATAAAAAAATTCCTTCCTCCACATTTTCCTTGATTTCACCAGACTGACTGAGGCTAAACAAAAGTAAGGTTTATATATATCATGAAAATTGGTTTAAAAAAATATGAGCAAGCATTTAAGCAGTGGGTTATTTCACAAAAATAAAACCCCATACACAAAGTATTTTATACAAAGCGAATGCAACTCCAGTAACTCAGTGTTTGTGCTAATGGTTCAGCAAGCAAGTGGACCTGAACAGAAGGTGATGGTTTAACACCATGGTATCATGCAGTTTATCACTGTCAATGATAAACCATGCAAAAGCATCTCACAGATGAAACTCCATTTAATGATCATATAGAGTATCTGTAAAGTCAGGAGTATAAATTTACATTGGTACTGTTTTGATAAAGTACCTGTGCATTGCCATTACATACACAGATTTCATTGGTTTCCTGAACAGATTTAATTCTATATAGAATAGAATTTGAATTTGTCACCTCAAATGAAACCAGTTTATTTCCTGTTAAATTGTTATGTGAATTGTTGTTGGGGTTTTTTTGGGGGGGAAGTGTTGTTTGTTTGTTTAATCAGAAGTCCTTGCCCTTTTCCATCTGGCTGCTGCAACAGGTGTAGAATAAGCTGCACTAAAGCAACTTCTCCAAACTACACCAGCCAAGCATAAAGAAAAATACAAATGGAATGTGAGGCATCTTAATGGAGTAACCGAAATTGTAATGATAACAATGGTACTGTGCAATTTAATCTTCTAACTGCAAAATGATGTTTTGACAGACTAATAACTGTACACAGCACTGTCATTCTATTCAGAGATTCAAACTGAAGGTGAAGAACCATTAGGGTGGCCAGGAAGGGAACAGGAAATGAATCTTAAATGCAAAGAATAGAGCTTGCTTAGCCATGTAAAAGGCTGACAGGGAATAGGATTGCTGTGCATAAATACAAAAAAGGGGATAAACACCAGGAAGAATGGAGAGCTACTGATGTCATAGAAAATAGCTGCACAATGACAAATATGTCTAAACAGAATGACTGTATTTATGGAGATAAAGGCGATTGTGAAACTATTTTAAGTTCAAATCATAAGGGAATCTGCTTTTTAAAACAGAGTTTATGAAAACGTTTGCCAGGTAACATATCCTGTTACTTATCCAGAAACTACTTTAAACACACAGTTTTACACATTGTTCGGGTCCAAATAATTAACACAGAAGAGGAACCAAAGAAAATAAAGACCAAAGAAATACCAAGGAAAATAAGACCAAATAAGACAAAGGACTGTTAAAAGAATACGGTGAATGTATCCATGTTCAAGATGTTTTCAAGTAGCCCTTATTTATATAAACTCTAAATAAAATTCAAAGGAAGTAGATGTAAGGAAATTAGTATCAGTCTTTACAATGAAACAAAGACAAGATTCAAACATATCAGATTAGTGTAATATTCCCAACTCCTCAGGATGCCTCTTCTAGTTAGAATGGAGAAGCAAATTGATTACACTGCAAACAACACAGCTGCAATTGATTTTTTTTCCTACCACTAGACCACAGATGAATAGAGCTAAAAAAGGTTTTCAAAACAAATCAAGTTCTGTGGTTAATGCCCATAGAATATAAAGGAGGCGTTATTGGTTTAAAGAAACCCAAACAACCCAACAGTGTTATCATTTTACAAAAAAAGCATTACAAACTTACAGTAGCTAGTGGGGATTAAATAGCTTTTTGCTTTTTCTAAAGCCTAAAGATAAGGCAACAGCTCAGGAAAAGTCTGTTCTTACTGGTGCATATGAGTCTTAACTACAAGAGTGTTACCTAGGGCAGACTGTACATCTTTTGTTACATCCTCACTGATGAGCTGACATAAGCACTTCAGAATGTCATGAATGCCTTGCATTTGGGATGAATGCAGTGATACAGTTACACTAAGGCTTATGTTGGGGCATATTGCAATAATACATCCCCAATGAGAAAGCAGAGCCAAAAAGTTACTGTTAAACCTTTGAATGTACATTTTATGGATTCTTTCTCCACTGACATCTCACCTCCTACTCTGCAAAGTCTAACAATAACAATTAAAAAAATTGTAAATCTTCCACCCTTATATTTCAGTTTAAATGCAGTTTTTACACAATTCCCCCCTTTTCATTCTTGCTGCTACCAAAGAATCATAGAATCATTTAGGTTGGAAAATACCTCTAAGATCGAGTCAAACTGTTGAGAGATGTACTCCATCCTTGATCTTTCCAATCTCTTGTGTATAGGCACAAGCACGGTCAAATTTTCAATACAGGAATGTATATATAAAATAATAATGCTGGGGGGGGAGGGGAGGAAGGGAGAGAAGAGGCTATTCAGATATAACATTTAAGTAACATTTTTTTCCTTATGAAGACAGATGTAAATATTTGGCTCAAAAGGCCTAACTGGATAAATATCAAAAAGAAACTATCTTGTATTTATATTATACAACTTACTATTTAAAATAATGACCTCAAATTTTAACTGGTTTCGTTATTTTCAAAAGCTTGGGGTTGGAGGGACTTTCAAGGAGAATGCAGTAAATTGCATTGAATTCTTTGTATTGATCTTAATGTTCTCTGTAAACTCATTGAACTCACATTTTACCACATAGTAATAAGTCATTAACTTTGAGCGTCTTAAAGAGATGGCAAAAAAGGGATCTTGTTGCTGTCTCCAACTACCTAATCAGTAGGTTGCAGAGAAAATGGAGTCAGTTTTCTCAGAGGTGCACAGAAAGAGGGTTAGATACAATGGACATAAACTTCAACAGATGTAAGGGAAGAAGAACTGACTAGACAAGGATCTGATCAATCAGATCTTCCTTTGAAGTTGGCCCTGATCTGAGCAGGGAATTGGACTAGAGACCTTCAGAGGTTTGTCTCACACAAACTATTCTCTGTTTTCCAGACCCAGAACTTCTGACACTTCCATCAGAGATAACTAATATAAAAACTTCATTATCAGTGAAAATTAGTCAATTTGTAGATCTCTTAAATGCACACAGCAGAGAATTTCTCAGACAGTACTACTGAGAATAAAGCAAAACTAAAGTTACCTTAAATGAAAACAATTCAAAGCCAGCACAAAGATGGTATTAGGAGACAAAGGAATAATGATGATTCTATACACATACAAACAGCTTTTATTTCACTCATTTGAGAATATCTGACAGCTTGAATGGTTTTTCACTACCTGGCCTGGTAGTTAATACAGCAATTTTAGCAAGACTGCAATCTGTAACAATGTCAGTCTTGTGTATTTTTCTTGTCACTGTAAGGAATAATAATAAAAGGAAAAGACAAGACAGTAAAATGAGGACATCATGAAACAAAAAGAAAAGAGGAACAAAAGAAAGGCACAAGATTCATCTTCTCTCAGTTTTGTGTAAGGTATATTAATCAAGGGCTAACAATGAAAGATTGGAATAATGAATAAAATTCAAGATAAACAATAATGTCAGACTAGAATAAAAAAATCTGTAGACCATGTTGGTCTAAAAATTCATTTTATAAGCTTTAAGAATATGTGTGTTCAAAACAAGTACTCTATAACCAGCAGTTCTTCCACATTTTCACAGATCACTACGCTCCAATCCACACCGAGATGTCCAAACCCATTCCCAAGAATATACATAGCAATATGAGTAACACAACTTATATTGTTTCTGGATATTTTCCTGTTTCTACATGCAAAGAAATTGTATTAGTCCTTCTGGCAAAATGCTCACTTTGAGAAACTAGAATAAAAATTCAACATGCCACATATTAAACTTTTAACTAATGTAAAATTTAATTGCAAATAGAGATTTGCATTTGTACAAATGTGTTTCTAATGCAAGGCACAGCAAGACTGTTGGATCTTTTTTTTTAGTGTTATTTAAAGCTTTTGTCAATAACTGGCAAGAAAACAATATTACTATTAATATTTTCTTATTTGTCATGCTGAGGTAAGAAAGTGAAAATAACAGTCAGTAACCAAGTGTATGGGAGGATAAGGGGAAGGTAAGAAAAGTAAAAACTGCATTTGATAGTATAAATGTGGAATCAAAGAACGAAGATCATTCTCAAGGATGCTATTCTGGACTTAGTGACACTGAAAACCATTTGGGGTTATGGTAGATGATCATTACATTTCCAATGCCGTGATGAAAGAGTTATTTTACTCCTGGATGTATAGAGGGAAATATTGAATGTCGCAAAAAGTACGGATTGGAGTCGCAAGAATAAAGGGCAGAAAAGATGGAGCTAAGGTTGCTCCAGTTCCTCAGGCAGCACAGCACGCCCATGCTGCTGAAAAGCACCCTCCTTCTGCCCCCTCAAGTACATCATTAACTCTGTATCCAAAACAGATGCAATCACACTCGGAAAAGCACAGCCAGTTCTGCCTTCTACAGTTCCCAAGGGATACTGAAGTATTGGAGGGTGCAGAGAAAAGCTGGAAGAATGACAGTAAGTCTGAAGAAAAGCTAAAGAAAAGGTGATAGAGGACACGGTATTTACAACATCAAGTCCTTTGTAGGAGGAAGATCTTCTTTCTAGAATAAAATTATATTTAATGATTAGCCCATGGAAAGCTACAGTAACCATGAATCAAATGTTTTTAAACAGTGGCAACAACTGACAGAACCTTTTAGTAGCAGTCAGGTGCACATCCCATTTTTAGAAATATTTAAGTCAAGAGTGTTTGTTTGTTTTTTTAATATATGGTCTAGTTCAAACAGCAATTAATTTGTGAAAGCCTATGCTTTAGTTTATGTCTCATGTCAGATTATACGACCAAAGCAGCCCCTTCTGGATTTATCATCTATGAGATATAACACCTAGGTAGCAATGAAATCAAGGGCTTACATGAAAAAGTAATGACAAGTAACTAATGTACTTAAAGTCAGATTTTAAAAAAAGCAGATGACCTGCAAGCTTTCCACTCTCTTCCTTAATACGCTTATCTGGCTATCTATGTCTGATAATTGTTTGTACTGTCTCCCTGAAGGCACAGAATATGTTTGTCTAATATAGACTAAGGAGTTTATGGGTTTTCTTTTGGTTTCTTCAAAATACATTTAATTAGCTTTTTGATAATAAAGAATTCAAGAGATTTTTAAAATGGCATCCTTATCACAATTTAAAGGTCCTTAAAGCATTTCAAAATAAAAACCAACAAACGGTATTTCGTAATAAATGCAAACAGAATCATGACCCTAACACTGTTTTCCACAGTCTAAAGAAGTGAGAACTCACACTATAATCCAACAAAGAGCACAGCAGCTCCCCACTATCTGCCCAACTAACAGTCGAGTTTGCAGGTCTGAGTTTGTCTTCTTGCTAAACAAAGAGCTTGTGGTTCTACTCCACTTTGTGCAATTCCTTCTGTGTTTTTCAGGAAAGGCATTTGTGGACTTTGACTTCCCCACATCTTCACACTGTTTAGCTCAGCTCAAACCATACATGCATTAGTTAATCCATGAAGAACCACAGAATGGCTTTGGATTTTTGAATCCTGGAGTCTCACTGAGTAATATAATACTTTCATTTCATTATTTCATAACAGAAATTAATACATTGATTGAATGGTTAAAAGATGAACCAAGCTTTTCAGAAAAGAGGTCTACATGAAATATCTCTTCCCATCAAAAATACCTTAAAGAGATCCTAAAGACCAACATATGGCAAATATTTTTCATTCTCAAGGATTGTCTTCTAATAGCAGATATTGTTTAACTCCTTGCATCTGTGAGTGCAGTAGCTCCTACAAATTAGAGTGCCATTAAAAATACTGATTCACTGAAACAAAACAATCTTAAGCATGAATGTCTGCTTAAACTAAGGTAGAACTCCTTGCTCTAAGGATGCTGATGGCATCTTAGCTCACTCCTGAGAACATTCCTGCAAATAAAAGTCTCAACTTTTGAAGATTCAGTGCTTTTGGAAAGCTGGGATTTAGTGACCCCTGCAAACTCAGCTGTAAGAACCCCTACAGTTTTTAGCCAGTTTGCCATGGCTGGAGAAATTAAGCTCTGACACTCTAAAGAAAACCCTAGAGCTCTATTTTCAGTCAGTGCTGTCATGGTTACTTTGTGCTGGAAACCACTTTTTCCAGTTCTGCTGCCTCAGAGACAGTTCAGCATGACATACCTTGTTGGTTCAGTGCTCAGAGGGCAGATTTAGAGCCTCCTGTTCACGGCACAAGTGACCACAGGCTGCTGTTGAAGGGCAATCCCATGATGTACATGAGCTCTGGTTTGTGTTTTCAAACCAGGGATCCAGTTAGCCCAGGCCCCTTGTAGCTCTGAGTGACAGTTCAGAGCAGCCCAATCAGCAACACCACCTGTACCCAGAGGAGCTTCGGAAACCCAAAAGGTACTTTTCCTGACCCTGAAACTCCTGTCCATCTCAGGACCACAATCATGTTGGTAAGGCCAACAAGTCTGACATCCCTGCTCAGCAGATGTTGGGTTCTTGAGACATCTACTTCACAAACACCCTGCAGTGAAATTTTTAACCTGATTCTGGGGTCCAATGACTTTTTTTTTTTTTTTTTACTAAGAAATGTTGAAAAACATGGATTTGGCAGAAATCCAAATTTAAACAAAAATATCATCATGGCTAGGCTTTGCGAACGAAGATTTGGGCAAAACAAAAATATAAGAAACAGAAATCCTGCACGTTGTCCACATTTATCTATAAATTCCTGATCAGAGAGGGCAACTAAGGTTTCTAGAACTGACAGTCATGATAAATAGGTTGAAAATATCTATTCTCTACCACCACCAGCTTCCTATTTTCATTCTGATTCCCTATGAGCCAAACATTTACTTTCAAATAATTCTGAAGCCACTGAGTATGACCTTTAAAGGCTTCTGCAGTTCAACAAGGCATAGATGTTTCCTTCAGGGAGAATCTTAATATTTGAAAGGTTTTTTTTCTTGTTATTAAAAAATACTTTCTGTACCCCATCATAGGTTCCCCCCCAAGTCCCAAGAGGAATAATTGATTTGTTTTCCCATGGCTAATCATAAGTCCTGAATAAATATAAGCTACCTTTGAGCAATACTTTTTTATTTCATTCTGAATATCTAACTACATTTTACTTAATTAACTATATAAGCCAAATGGAAATTACAAGAAAAATCTCAATATCTACTTGCTAAACATCATAGAGATAATTTTTATTAGCAAATACCGTATCTATACATCTCTATTGTGTTATATAGCTACCAGTAGATGGTGCCTTGCTCTGCCTGGAAAAGAAAGCCCCATACAACTGGCACATCAGTTATAGGAGTTCTTATCTCAGACATTCAAATTATACACCAATTAAAACTATGCATCACTGAGGACTAATTATCTCTTAATTAGGTATTTTGGTTCCCTTAAATCATCAGCTGAACTATTAACAGGGCTTCTGCTTCCTGAGAAATATGTCAACTATGTTAAATATTTACAGACATTCTGGTGGCTCATATTAAGCCTTTTCTAAGGTGATTGGAAAAAGAAATGTACCAGGGAGAATAATGAAATTAACATTTGCATTTATTGGAGTAGTGTAGAAGTTGGCACAATATGGCTGGCAACCTTGTTCTGGTATATTTTAAGACAAATGTTAACTGTTCTACCATTATTTTCTAAAGTAAAAGAGGTATAATCTAATCATCAGAAAACACCTCCTCATTTTAGCAATACCTTAGGATTCATGAGAAGCATTTTGGGAAATGCTACATTGGATTTGGGCACATCAAGCTTTTTGGGAATATTATACAGTCTTGCAATTTATTCTCCACACAGCTGACCTTGCAACTGCAAGGAAATAAATCATAGATATTATAGATAGCCCATTTTCCAAGATAAGAACCAGTAGGTTTCTGGTGTTATATTTGATCATCCCAGAAAGAAAAAGGCAACCATAATTACTGTAACAGTCCACATTTGGGTAGTAATTTTCAACTACTTTACAAAATGCAATAATTATACATGTAACAGATATACCTGCAAAAATGTAACTATGACAAGAATTTTTAACAATGGTATTTAACATATTGAAGAGCAGAATGGAATTCAGTTTTAGAAACTAGCAATAAAACAAATGACACTTTACTTTCAATGCTGCTGTCCTGCTGATTTCAATTTTAAAATAATTTTTAATTTTTTCCCTTAGAACAGTTGTTTTTTTCTAGAAATAACTGTAGAGCAAAAAGTCTATTTAATATATTTTACTTGCATATAAAAAAAATCCCAGGCATGATATAAATCTGAATCTCTAGACCACTCTTTTTTTATTAAACAAAGTGCCATGACCAGAAAGGTGATTAGATGAGCCACTATGACAAAATATTGAAGCACAAATGTATTATCAGCAGCCATGTGGTCTGTTTTTGAAATTTGTTGCTTTAGATCTACATTCTTCCATTTTACTGCCATCAACTAATTCACTGTATAATTTAATGCCTATATTCAATGCATAAAACCTGAAAAACACTAAATACTAACATAACTTTTCTTCCAAAATCTCTTCCAAAGCACTGTAGATGACTGAATGTGTTGTTATCTGAATTACTTTCTTCCTACATTCAGATGTGAAATGGCACTTCCATTTCCCCAGTTTTGTGTTCCTACCTTCCTGCTTCTGCCTTCCAATTTCTCTTCCTTCAGAGTCTAACTTTGTTGAGGATAATTTTCACAGCAAGGTGGAGGATGAGAGGAAATGGTCTCAAGTTGCATCAGGGGATGTTTAGATCTGATATTAGGAAAAATATCTTCTCAGAAAGGGTTGTCAAGCACTGGAACAGGCTGCCCAGGGAAGTGGTGGGGTCACCATTCCTGGAAGCATTCAAAAGATGTGTCGATGTGGCACTTAGGGATGTGGTTTAGTGTTGGACTCGGCAGGGTTAAGGATTGGACTCGATAATCTTAGATGCCTTTTCCAATCTAAATGATTCTATGTTTCTATGTTAATTATTATTACTATTATCAATCCTGACTTTTCATTATGATCAATATCATCACCCCTACTAAAAACTGAAACTATGAATATATGTCCATTTTAGGCCATACCTCAGTCATCTATAAACGAATCCATCCAGTTGAATAGAGTTTGCCCTCTATTCCTGGTATTTTTCTGTTACTATAGAATTTCATGCTTCTCACTGAATTGTCACTAAATGGTAGTCCATGGATTTCCCAAGTTTTTGTTCTTGGTATACTGCTTTCAAACCTTTTTTTAAGAGGGATTTTATATTTACTGTAAGAAAACATCAAAGTCGTTTTGGAAGTTAATGTATCCACTTCATCATCAGTACCTGTTTAGTGTTTCAAGAATTATAGTGTCTTCACACATTGCTATATGCAGTTACTCAGCAGACTCTATGAAAGCCATTAAGGCACTTAGAAATTGAATTGTTCGCCATAAATCATAGGGATTAAATTTAGATATGCAATCACTGGTGGGAAGAGGTTCTGTACAAACACAACATGTGGAGAAATACATATTTTCCAAGAAAAGAGTTCAGAATCATGACCTGAGCAAAATTCAGAAAGGTCTTAAAAGCCAAAAAAAAGCTCTGATCTTCATTTGTTAATTCAGTAATGAGGCTGTACTATTGTTGTAACTTCTAATGGCAGTGACTGACATGTTTTACTTCTTGGAGCTTTTACAACCTATAAGTCATTCGTGAATGTTAAAAACTCAAATGAACTCCAAAACAAAACAAAAGAAGCTGAAATAAATTATGCTACACAGTATATTCTATTACAAGGGTAGATATGCTTCTTGATTTACATTACACTCCTCCTTCAGTTGCTACAGGCAAGCTATTAAGGGTGTAAAGAAAATCAATTCTGGAAAAGGAGCCAGTAAACTGAAAGAACACCAGTTTCAGCTTTTTTTAAAAAAAAAAAAAAAATCACTTGAAAATTTATATATGAAGTAGTTTTATTTGTTGTGCTACATACAAATACAATGTAAATCTTCACCATAATTCATTATTCTGTTCTGGCATACAAACTAATAGAGAGTGCCAAAGACAGTTTTCCTAAGAAACAACTGTGCAAAAAAAGATAGGACTCAAAAATATGCTACTAAAGCTTGCATTAGGCTTGTTTAAGAATATTACATTTCTTTTTCCAACACATTTGGGCATTCTCCATGTACAGTAACATCGTGTCTACCTTCAGTGTAACAATAATTGTTCTATGTCGTGGAAACGTTTTAGATTAACTATGCTATGTTCAAAAAATGTATAACAAGAGTTTTTTTCATTAAACACAAACCTAATTTTGCCAGGCAGTGCTTTGCTGCTGAGGTTGAACCTTATAATCTAAACTGACCCTCCCAATTAAAATTCAGACACTTGTGAATCTTCCATTTACACTTTAGGGAGGAAAGGAGATAACCAGTAGAAAAGTTGTTATTATTATCTCCAGATGCAGCTTTAAAACTGGTAGAAAATTTTGTTGCTCAGACACAAGTTGAGATCAGCTTTACAAACTTGACAGTTATAAAGAGATAGAAGATGCACGAAAGCAGCTGATCCAGAAGCAGGAATGCCATTGCTGTCCTTAGGGATAGTGATCAGCTAAATAGCCAGGACAGCTTTTTAAGGGTATTTGATTCTTCCACATTTAGTCACCACTTCTCAGAATAGGAGAGCAAATGAGGAAAAAAATAAAATACATCTGTTACCAGCTTCGATGACGAAAACCCCTTGCCATAAAATTAGTTTCCTGAGACCGAAGAACATGTTGTGACTGCTGTTATTAATATTTGCATAGCTGTCACAAGCCCAAGCTTTATGACTGCTTACTACTTCAGGGACCACTGACCATTATTGAGGTGCTGGCTACAGTCTGAGTTACTGCTTTTCAATAAATGTTAAAGCCTTCAAATTCCATTACCAGTGGAGTCTGAATTACATCTACTCCCAAAATAAAATAAAAATGAGCAGAAACAAGTTATGTGGCTTTGTCACATATTCTGTTTAGAAATCTGGCCTATGTAAGGCAACAGCATTTTCTCATGGAGTCTTTTTTAACTGATATATAAGACATGATACACTTAAAGGGTTGGGACTGTCAAGGGCAGAGGAGATGGTAAGTCTGGATGATAAATCATGTTGTCTTACTTGGACACTTGAACCCCCTGTTAACAAAGATATTTTATACAGACTTCCTCTGAAAAGATGCATAAACTACTGGTGCTTACGAAAGCCTGGCCAGTTAAGCTTAAGGGTCTTAATCCATCCATACTTTTCCAGTCAACTCTGAATTACAGGAAATGGAGAAAAAGTGTGGTATAAGCAGTTCCAGTAATTCAACAGAAAATATTTGTGTGCCAATATATAATTATTACATACTTCTGAGAAAAAACTGGTACCTGTCCATATTATGCCCAGGACTATTTGTGGAAACAGCTCTAAGCTGAAGATGTCCTACATCACCACCTTTCTAATGACCCCTTATGCAGCTTTGTCACATTTCTGCTTCTCCTTTCTAGAAGGAAAAAGATCTTTTATAGCTAAATAAAATGCTCTTAGCATCAGGAAATTTAAATGCAGTGTTTTTCCCTCCAGGGCTGCAGAGCTCTCTCCCTGCCTGAGCACCCAGCTGTGTGCCAGCAGCCACCACAGACACAAGGGTGTGGACTAATGGGAACCTAGAGTGCATTTTTATAAAGAGAGAGGCAGTACATCTGAAACTGAGAATTTCCTACATGCTTTCTGTGTTTGGCAAGTAATTCACTGCTATCCAGTGCTGAAGAGCTTGTATTCTGAGGTGGTTAGGATCACCAGTGACAACAATAAAATGGCTCACTGGGTAGTTGCTGGTGGAGGTATCACAGACCAGCACATCTTAAGGAACTATTTCTAGTGATCCAATTACCCCATACACTTTTTTCAAGGCCAAGAAATCGTATTTCAAAAGAAGATATTTTGTGTTAGGATCACCAGGTATCAGCATTTTGGAAAAAAATCCAAGCTTGCTGAATAGGTAACATGCATAATAACACTACTTGAGGAAGCAACTGTGAGGCATTGATCCAAATAAACAATCACCTGCTGGGATTTATAGCTTTTCCTCACAGTCATGAAAATCTTGAAGTGAAATGAATGCCAAAATAGAGATAATATAGGTGACTTTGACAGAAAATGAAACTAAATGTCTTCTATAATGAGAGGGGCTGTTCCTTCTCCTTTAGAAAATGAAATGGTAAGAGCAGTAACTCCAAAACTCAAACCTTCCCAATGGAAGACCAATGTAATCTTAGCTCCAGTGCCAGGATAACAGGAGGCACAAAAGGAGAGTGGTGAAATGCATATCAGTAAGACAACTTCAAATACCAGTTACAAAGGAAGTAAGGTCACTACTTCTGCTTCCTTAGGAACTCATTCTTTATATAATGTATTCTCGACAAGTTGTGATGAATAATGGAAATATGGAAGACTGGTACTCAGCCTGTATTTGAAAAACATTAGATGTGATGCAGGACTTAGTTCTCTACAAAAGTTTTGAGCAAAAGGTATGTGCCAAATTTCATACTGCTATCACACTTATTCCAGTGAACAGAATACCTCTCAAGGAAACTACAGTAATTTCCTTTTCTCTAACAGGATTAAATACAGCCTTCAGTACTGAGGTGACACAAAATACTCCTACATTTATAGCCAGTATGATATGACCAATGCATTGTGACCATTTTAGTGAAAAGGACTACAGTGCAAATAGTTCAGTGTCGAAGGCCTCTTATACATAGGCCAACTTCTGTGGCATCCAAACCCCTGCAATAGAACAGACAGCCAACTCTCTAATCACCATGAAAAGGCAAAGTTGGCTAATTGAGGAAATTGCTTTCTAAACAATTTGAAAATTAATTCAGAGATCATCTAAAATAGATTACAATTTTAGATGATTTTTTACATCTAGATCATTGCAGTCTAGAACTCAAATCCATCAGCAGTGTCTTGACTCTCAAAGAATCCTTTCATCAATATAACAGTATGATCATTTTTGTAAGAATTATCATCCTTTAAATGGACAGTAAGAAAGTAATAGACTAACATCAACCACTTGAATATCTTGAAGGTGAAATCCAGTGTGCTAAAAGACATAGATGTAGAAGAACATAAAAAAATAACCATGAGCCCATTTAGTACTGGCCTTGGAAACTTCAGCCTCTGGACTGTGATGGCTTCCCTCTCTTAACCCTAAGTCATAGGGAGATTTATATATTTTTATAATTTCTGTTATGTGCAGAATCATAAAATTAGCATACAAAATAAAACTTGTTTTCTCTGAAAAGCTCCCTACTCCATTTATCACTTGAAGATGGTATCTGCTGCCAGAGCACCAAACATAAGAAATATATATGGGTAATGTGAACTTCAGATATTTCCTTGGAAAAGAACAGAGCACAGCATAAAAAAAGGTTGAGAGCTAAATAATAATCTTGTCCATTTAGGAAAGCAAAAAGAGAGGACAATATTAACATCCTAAAGCAGTTTCCCCAGTCAAACCTTAGCATTCCTTTTCTGCTGAATAAATTTGAGTGACTTAATTTCTAGATGGAAGAACCTTTTTATGAAAAGTTAGCAGGACAGGGAAGGAATGCAATAGTCAAGCACCACCACCTCTGAGGCAGAACTGTCTAGACTGATGAATTTCAATGTGCTTCAAAAAGAAATACAAAAAAAATCTGTGCAACCATGGCAGAACAGGGAAGGTGGTGGGGGGAGGGAAAGAAAGGTTGTAACCAATGATCAGGGATTCCCTTCATCATGCATTAAAACATATTGCCATAAAGGTGTTGTGCTGCAGTGGAAACAGCACCAGGAGCTGCAATCTGCCAATGTCTGACAAAGAGCTGCACATTTTAGGAATACACCACCTTAACAATGTTCGTCCTACAGTGATGACACAGGCACCTTCCAGTAGTAAAGGTGAAAGCAGCGTGTAATGCGTTTACAGTTCCAATTGCTTCACGGGTTTGTTTAGGAAGGGTATTTGACCACTGAACTTGTTCTGTCCTTAGAAAGTGGGACAGAGTGTAAAAAATACCCCTAACAGGAGTTAGCTATTAGGTTAACCTTCAGAGTTAGCCTTCAGGGGTTTTTGTATAAACTAGTACATGCAGAAATGTTAGAAAACTGCAAAAATTTGTCCTTCGACACTGAGTAACACATATTTACAGGGAACATTCATGTATGATTAAGAAAAGTCTAGCTTTGCTTAACACAGCAATAACATTTTTCTGACAATTTGCTCAGAAGATGACTGCTTTAATCCAAGAGACTTTATCATATATATATATATATATACACATATACACATCAATCAGGTTCCATATTTTAGAAAAACATGGGGCGCTTTTTTCCACCAAAATGGAAATCTGTAGAATATTTGTACTTCTGGTTAACTGGCAACTATTTTGAGCTTGTTTCAGTTTCCTGAGCAGATCACTAGGAATTATGAAATTTTATTATCATTTTAACAATTCAATTTTAAGGAATTAATTCTGTAAGAGAGTTATAGTCAAAAGCTCTTCATCCACATAACAAGCTGCTTCATCGATGCCGGGGACAAAAATGCAGCTCTAGTAATGGCAAATATAAATATTGCTGTAACTTTGGAGGCCAGGGAGGAATCATGATTGCATTGATTTTTTTGAGTCTGCCACTGCACAGTATCTCACTACTCCACAAAACACTGAATGAAATTGATTCCAGTGAAGTCAAAGAAGAACATAAATTCTAATCAAATATACGTAGTCTTAAATGAAGTTTGCAATATTGCAATCTGATACAGTCATTCCACATTTTAAAAAATCAGAGGCTAAGAAAGCTAATCATTAACAAAAGATTACATTCAAATATCCAGGTACACACATATTTGTATACCCTATGCTGAAGCTATATTACAAATAAACACATATGTTCAAAAATTTTAACTTCAGATTTTAAAAGCAACAACCTGAAATCTGATTCACTACTAAAATAAAAAGCATAAAATTATTTAATGGTTTGGGTTGGAATGGACTTAAAGACCTTCTAGTTTCCACCTCACTGCCATGGGCCCAGCACCTTCCACTAGACCATGTTGCTCAAAGTCCCGGATCATCCAGCCTGGCTTTAAAATCGTATTAATAATATCCATCATAATATAATTCTTATACACAGCAATAAAGCATGCAAACAATACTATTTGTATAATTGCTGTATGAGGGAAAGCATGAAATTCAATGTAAAGCTAAAATAAAAACATCTCTGTTAGTACAAAACAGCCACTAACCTGTATTTTGATTGGCCAGGAGAAATTGCTGACATAGACATAGAAGGTGATGTTTGGGTTGCTTCGAAAGTTAAATTTTTCACAGGAAAAGCTGTCTCTGTATTCCTTAATATTAGCCTTAGAAACAACAGGAATCTCTTCTCCAGATATTGTTCCAGCTAAAAAAATATTTAAAAAAACCCCCAGATGTAGATATATACGCTTATGACAAACCATCATTAGAGGTGCCAAAGTAAATTTGCACAAGAAACTTCAATTCTTAATTACTTTTGTTGTCTTCACTCTAAAACTTTATAAACCCCTTATTACAGTTTACATGGCACATTAGGTATATTTCATATACATACAGCGAATTCACAGAAATTATTACTTTGGTTTCAAAAGATTATATATGAATCATAAAAGTGGCAGAAGTTACGTGAATTTTGAAAGAAAGTTGAATAGATAATAAGCTTTCCTCTATAATTTACTTTTCCTTACAGTAAAAACTCATAGCTCATTAAAACCTGAAAGTGAATTTGTCTACATCTTGCATGGTTGCTGTAGAGTTTTTAATCGTTCATGAAAGCGTTAATAACATAACTACTAATAAACATTTATCATGTTTTGCAAATACATGGGTGACTGCTAAATTATAAGAAAGGAATAAATACAATTTACTAACTAGGGTATGCTAAAATACTTCAGAATTTCATTGATGAAGAATTTCATGAGTTTAAGACAAACTCTGAACCTTCTTTTACAAGATATATTCGGCATGATTACATTTTAAGCATCATGCTTCTCCTTGGATGTGTTTTCAGAAAGTCAATAGAACCAATTCAGAAAAACTGTCTAAATAAAGCTTCTATTCCCTCTTCTTAAAACAAAGAAGAGTAATGGGGTTCAAAGTTGGAGAAAAAATAGATAAGCAGCTCCTTTTATCAGCATACACAGAAGAACTTTATTGTTGGATATCAATGTTAAGGTTAATAATTAATTTTTAGCTTGAATACTGAAACAAAGAAATAAAATCTCGGTCTCTGCAGTAGTTAAGGAAGCAATTTATCTTAATTAAAATCACAGCATTTCATAACACAGTCATTCTAAAAATTTAAATAGGCTACAAGCTTTTCCTACCAAAGTAATTTTAATTGAATAGGAGAGAAAGTCAACATATTAATGAAGCTTTATTCAGATTGCAAATTATCATCTGAGGCTTAAATAATATAATTAATAATGGCATGATGATAATGGCAAAAGAACACATTTGGTAAAGTTTTATTATCAAAATTAGCAACAGAGACAATCAGGTTAAAATAACTTCGAGGATCATGAAATCATATGGGAAAAAGTCATCATACCAAAACTCTCACCTGTAGAACCAATAGACCATGTAATATTGAGGTTGAAGTTGTTTGATGCATTAATTGATATGTCCAAATTTTTATTTGACTAAATTAAAAAGAAAGAAAAAGAAAAAAGTTAACAAAACCTATCAGAATGTATTGCATGTCACTCTATGCACATCTAACTCTATTGCACATAACTGAATATGCCTTCTAATTATCTTATGGCTTTCATTTTAAACATAAATAGAAATGGTATCTGCCAAAGGCAATTCTCTCTTTTGCTTCAGTAACACAGAACAGGGAACATATAACCACACCACTTAGCTTTTTAGATTTTGCTAAGAATAACAAAATCATTTTCTTTATGAAACGAAAGAAAAAAACAGATGGCAAACACCTACATTTTAATAACAAGCCAAAAATTACTTTTCTCATCTAAGAAAGATTTCTTAACTGAAAGGTATAGCTCTTTATTTCATCTCAGGAAGATACTAAAACTTATTCATGGGAGCAACAATAAAATAAACCAACTGATAATTTTTCAGAGTATTGATAGAGCTGATGCACATCTACCATTTAGGAAGTTTTCTCAACACTTGCATGAATAATCTTTCAGTTCTCAAAAAGATTTGAACTACATCTAAAACTTTATAGACACTTGGGAAACCTGGAATCAATGTCAAATATAATGGAAATCTTAATCATGACTCTTCAAAACTTGACTAAAGTTATTAACATTTTGTTACCTGCTCTGGATTTGCTATAAAGTTTATGGCAGTGTGATGGCGATCATCCTCTTGTAATAAACTGAAGGTAAACTGGTAGTCAATCAAAAGGCTGTCTATGGGGAAAAAAAATTAAAAATAATAAAGTGTATACATATTATTATATATTATGCAAGCATGTAAAATTTACCATTCACATTTATTTTAAAATTCGTGGAGTAATCTACAAGTCAGAATTACTCACACACATTTTACTGTTTAAGTATTTGCACTATGTCTTGAAGCAATTAAAAAATAAAGTAGAGCAGTAACCAAAAAAATAAAATCTAGAAAAAGTAATTAAATTACTAAATTACACATAACTTGAAATAGCCTTTCTTTGTGCTTATTCCAAAATACAGTATCAAGTGTTGTTAGAGTGTTATTAGTTCCTTAATTTTATTTTGAAATAATTATTCAAATATTCTGTTACAAAATGCATTTAAATATTAATTTCTTTATTATAGTCATATGCTTTACTGTGTTATATAAATCGTTTACTCAGCTCCATCACTACAACACAACTTTAGAATTACTAGGTTTAAAAATTTGGGGGAAAAAGTTGCATCTACACTAAAGTTATATAGTATGAAGGCATGATACTATAGTGAATAAGACTGCTAATAATTAAATGGCACAATGGAACTTTTAAGAGAAATTATGTGGTCATCAAGTGTCTCCTTTCTAAATTGCCAGAATTTTAGGAGATTTTGTAAGTGGCAAGTGATATAAACATTTCATCCAAGAGAAACAAGTGGCTGTTTAGTATTCCTAGAAAAGATTATATTTCACTCCCAATTGGCATTTGTTCCACACATTTTTCTTTCAATCTGTGAATGGAACAAAGCCTGCCAGGCAGCTCCATGCATTCTGTTTCTATCACTGGACACTAACAATGCCCTAGAGCTGCATAGGTGCAGAAGAAACAGTCATCTTCAGATGGTCCAAAGGACACTCCTTCCTGAAAGGAACAGAAAACATTGGGACAAGTCAGGAGATGTGAGTTTTGAGTTATCCTGTTGTGTTCCTGAAGATGGAGGAACGAGATTAACCCTTACTTGGGTCATAGCTCAAGGAATGACTGAAAAGGGACTTTTCTGCAGGAGGAAGGGGTAGAAGCAGACTCAGCATCTTCATAATGTAAGAAAAAAACAGTCACAAGAAATGCTGCATTTCACATAGGGAGCCATGCAGAATCCCAGTAACAAATATTCAGTGCAGTCAGGTAGTTGGGAATCAGCAGAGTCCCCAGAGATGCAAACTGTGCTAACAGATAAATGGTTCTTGTTCAACAGTCGTGAACCAGAGGTGGGTGTGGTGGATGGATCTTGAATGCTCTGTTACATGGGCAGATATCTTTAGCTCTAACAGAATAACTCTTCTAAATCTTTGACCATTACAGTTCTCCAGGGATCAAAAGACTATTTTTTCCCTCTGTCACGGGAAATAAGGAGGTGAATTGTAAGTGTACATGATTCAGATCATTATTTTATGCATGTTACAATATGGCTAAAGTGTGGCAATTCATCTCTGATGCTACATCCTAGTGAATCAATTTGAAGTTCTGTTTTGATCCCTGTCTTGATGGTTTTCTCCTAGTCACCACCACCACACGAGCAGCGTGTTACAAAGAAAAACTATGTGATCATAAAAACAAAATCAGTAAATACAAGGAGAGTGAAAGATTAAGCCAAAGCAGAAAAAAGCTGGGTCAGCTTTTTGTTGGACTGAATAGTTTGCTTACTGCTGACAATCACCTTTCCTGCAGCAACACATCATCTGAAAGAAATACACTCTTGTATCTCATGGGAAGGCTGATATAGAAAGAGAAAAAAACTTTTTGGTAAATGAAGCACAAATACAGTCCATTCTATTGTCTTAACAGTTAAAGAAAATGGGTTTGGTTTGGCTTTTTTGTTTTGTGTGGAAGGAAAAGTAGAAAATAAAGGTTCATAGAATCGTAAAATATCCTGAGTTGGAAGGGACCCACAAATGAGTTACATGAAAGGAATTACCATGACCTTCAAAGGTGAAAAGTTATGCAAATCTAGCTATGAAAATCGAATTAATAAGTCTCGTTGACTCTATTGCGCCATATCTACATGTTTAACAGTAAGATTACTATTGCACCAGAACATATTTGGAGGTAACAGGACAGGAAAAGATGGCAAGTAGAAACTGACCCCTATTAAATGGATTAAAAATCCTTTAATAATCAAGAGTAGCAAGGCCAAAAGGCTGAGGATAATGTACAGATATACTAAATCTCCTGATGTCGTCAACTTGGAGTCTCACAAAATACAGATGACTGCTTTGGCATGAATCTTTGCAGATTTATGGTAAAGGTATGGTGGACCAGCACCACAGAACACACTCCTTCAGAAATTCTGGCCACAGCAAGGGCCACAAGATGCAAGAAGCAGCATAGACAACCCTACTGGACAAGGAATCAACGATTTTCTCACAAGATACGGAAAATTACCATTTAAATATGCTACAGTCTTCTTCTAAGCCCAGGTTGTGTCCTCTCAGAGATGCAGAGTACCCGCCAAAAAACCAGCAGATGTATATATTTAAGGTCCCATCATAAAACAAAATTGGCAATAGACACAGGACTCTTGTCTCCCAGTAATATGAATGAACAGCTCTTTTGCATACAAGTTTAAAAAAACCTCAGTCATTTACTTTTAAAACATTAGGAATCCTTTTTTCCTGGGTTTTGTTATTGTTTGTTCTTGTTATTTTACATTTCTGTTTTACTTGATAAAAGCCAAGAAAATATGAACTTCTTTTTCAAGGAATGCAGGAAAAGTCCTTACATTGATAAAAGATGTTAAACTATACAGTCCCTCATAAAATTACTATCTGTAACAAATAAGTAAAATACTTCCACTTTTTTTTACTGTATTTTTACCTAAAGTACACTTGAAACAGTAAATTGTGAAAACCAGTAAGGGTTAGTTATATAGAGCCTTTTCTACCCACGACATCCCAACTTACACCAAGCCAGCCCTAAAAACTGGAAAGAGATCTTCACTAAACTATTCAGAAGCACTAACAAACACAAATTATGGCCTTTAATTCCACAGAGACCTGCCATAGGACAACCCACTAAACCTCTGCCTTGGCCACAGAGTGGATGCTGCAAGCAGAAATACTTACCTCTCCATAGGCAATTATAATTCAGGGAAGATACCTAAAGTGTGTATGACTTGAATGAAGCAGACAGCACTATCTCAATGAAGTAATGTGATTCAACAGTGCAAATTAAGTCAGGTGCAAATGAAAGAACTGACACTGAGCAAGCATTCCTTCCCATCTTTCTGAGGACTGAAAAAGTATGCTGATGAACTTTCATAGCTTGGAGAAACTGTTCACTTTCATACACAGAATACATTCTGGTTGGCCAAAACTTAAAGAAATATTTGTCTGAACCTATTCTTAACTTTAAAATCCCAAATTCCTGGAAGTCTCTAAAGTTAGATTTTATTAGAATATAAATTAGTAGAACTAATTTAAGAGGAAATGCAAAGTGAGAGTAGAAATGAAAAGGGATCGTAAAGAAGATTCTCCTCTACGCATTGCATCCTGCTGCTGTCTGTCCTACTATCCTTTCTCACCCTGCCCATCTGTTTCATTCTATACCTTAAGAGACTCTTCCCCCACATGTATTCAGCAGCTCTCAGGGAAATATCACCTCCCTCTCCTCCACAAGGCTTCACCTTCCACAGACTGCAGCAGGCAGGACAGCTTTCCTTCCCCCTGCCAAACATCAGTCACCGTGTCCCTGCAGCAGAGCCTTCCCTTCAGAATTCTCACCAGGAAAATGTATTAGGCTGCCTTCTTTTTGTTAACATTAAACCCAACTCCTCCTATTTTTACCTGGCAGGGTGTGTGCCCCATAAACTTAGTGCAGGCAAGGGAGAAGCAGCAGGGAAAAGAGATTCAATTGGCACACAAAGAGACCCTTGGAAGTCAAATTACAGTAGGGAGGGGGAGGGTCTTACAGTTTAATTTCTGTTTCCAGGCATGTTGTTTCATTTTGTCTTAGAAATCACTGAATAAAGTACAAAAAGAATGTCAGGAGATAAGACCACAATACCATCCTGACATCATCAATGGTCACATATAAGGACTTATGGTTATTGAGTTTTTTCACATCTCTATTTTGATTTCTTCAAAACCCTTGACTGGTTTCACAGTCAAAAAGAATCATTAAAATCAATTCAAAATGCCAGTAATGAGCATATGTGAGAACACGACAATAATTAGGTGAAGAAAGATGATAATTAAATGAGGAAAATAAATTTCAAAGCAATCCTTTAACCCTAGTATTGCTGTTAATTTTCAAGAAAGCATTCTGTTTCTTTAATGAAGGTCCATGGCTTTTTATATTGTTTAATATGGAAGGTCTATATTCATATCCAACAAGGATCAGACCCATTCCCAAAAATGCCAGAATATTCCCAAAAGAACAAAGGCCAGAAGTACTTCAGTATTTCTGAGTGCCACTAGAACTCTGTGAGAATATATAATTACATTGATAATTATTTAAAAAAAAATTAAATTGAATATGCTTAGTATAAATTAGTAATAAAGTTAAATATGAAAAGGTATGTTACAGAGGAGTATTAAGACTGTAAAATGAACCACTAAAATCAAGGGTGCCTGTGAATTATTTTTGGGTGAGTGCTCTCTTAATGGGCAGCTATTCAACACTTTGTTCTGTGTTCAGTACCCAGTGTTGGGTCCATGCCTCATTTACTACATGCTACACAAGCCCTTGTCCAAAGATGGAATAAATTTCTAATGTTGCTTTCTATAGTATCATCACTATCATGTCCTAAGTTCTTCAGAAAAGGTAATGAATTTGTTACAACATTACTGTAGATGAGAAGGCATTATTAGTCCCATTTTACAGGACAGAAAATGAAACAGAGACCAAGGACAAAACCATCCATTAAACACCAGCAGCCAATTTGAAATACTTAGGAGTTTGATTTTTCTTACTATTTTGAAATACATAACACTACATATGAACATAGTTATTTTACAGTTCCTTCCATCATTCATTGTAATTCTTTCCACTTTTACAACAAAACAGGAAAGGAACATATATTCATCTTTCCATTCCATTATCACTAATTCATTTCCTAAAAATTCATTCAGTGCATTGTAGACAAAAAGTTCCTTGGAAACTAGTATGCAGCCATGCTATTAAAAGTGTACAATCATGCCCTAGCAAATAAAAAATTACTGTGACAGCAACCTTAATTCTTCCACTTTCCTGCACTCACTGCCTATATAGCATATCTCAATAAAGGGGGTTTATTAAGTAATTTAACAGTCAGGCTGGAGTAAATTCTATAAAAACATTTTGCTTCTGAGCTAGCTTTTGCCTTTGACCAAAACATTCCAAGAGAGCATCCCAGTTCACAACATCTCTCAGCAAGAGAGAAGAATGATTTTGGGTTCCCAGAAAGGGAGCAAGAATATACATAAAGAATATACATAACTGGGCACATTCTTCTAACTTTAGTCACTGGCCATTCTCCCACGGCTCCTGTCACATAGTTTCTTAAAACACATTAGTAAAATTGAACAAAATGGAAAAAGACTTTCATACATACACAGAATTTCTGAGAACTGTATCTATTCATTTTAGTCCCAAATTTAAAGTTTAGCAAAAATTCTAAGTCAAAAGTACTGCAATATTTGTCAGCCAGACATACAAACAGAGCATGAAACTAGACCCACCCACAACATAGTCTCGATCCCAGCTACAATCTAATAATCACATTTTATAAATGTTAGGTGAGAATCACATAATCTTTACCCGATCAGTGACTAAAGTGGAATTTTTTCACTTTTTTTTTCCTGATAATTAATAATAAGGTCTATTTTGTGAATAGAAAGCTCAAAATCTAGTGCTGTTCTATTTTTACTTCTTGAAATCACTTAAAGTTGTAAGGACCTCCCTCATGATTGCAACTTCAGACTCATCACAGTCAGTCTTCCCACAGTTTTCTATTTCAGGATCTGTCTATTCATGCTGATTCTAAAACTCATACTCACACCTCTTCACTGCACAGGCAGTTTGTCTCTCTCCTGCTCTTTCTAGTGATTGTTCTCTATATTCAGTAAGTTTGTTGAGAACAGAATTATTCATATTCCTCTCTATCAGCACAAATGCTGCTTTTGAAACTAAGCTCCATTATCAAATGCTATAAGTCATATCATTTGTGACCAAGAGAAATTCTGCTGGTATTACACCAAAGTCAGAGGGTTACCACCCAGCCTTATTTTGAGTCAGCATAATTATTTTGAACTTTCAGAGCAGTTGCCTGATTCATTCCTCTGTCTTCTGTATCCACTGCCTCATTTCCATTGTTATATTGAATATGTTGGTGTATGACACTACTTGTTCGTTGTGACAAAACAAAAAGTCATTTACTGTGAAGTCTTTACTGAAAACTTGCATTTTTCTAAATGTAATCAGAGCTTCAAAATACCCCAGTACTTACTATTTATATGCCTTTTTTCCATTTAAAGAAAGAGCATGTGAGAATGAAACTCGCTTAAGTTCAAAATCTTTAAAAACATACAACAACAGCAATTCACTGCTTTTTTACTGCACTTCAGAAAAATGTACTAAGCTTAAAAGCCCACAAAAAGACAACGGAATTAGTGTCATAATCAGCAAATTGGGTAACTAAGTTTTATTTTAAACAGAAATCTTTTATCTTAGGAAATTTTCAGCTGCTATTTAGAAAAGTCTAATAAGTTGTCAGTTTTGATCCCAAGGAAGGGCCAGATACAGAAAAAAATGACCTGTATTAGAATTTCATTCAGCTAAATTTTGCTAATTGTCTAATTTTACTTTATATTGACTAAAATTTTCAGAAGATGAGTGACATCTAAGACAGGTATGCACTGTGTTCAGAAGAGTAGCTCTTGATTCTCTTTAATGAATATAGAAGGTTAATTAAGTTTGGACATACATAAGTGTTGAAAAGCTAGTTAGGCAAGATGCATCTCACCATAACTGTCACAGAAGTAAATATGTAGGTATGAAAATGTTACGATAATCAAGGGTAGACCAGTTTCTGAGATCTAAAAACTGAGGTACATTCATAATTACCTGAGATGTTTTAAGCATACAGTCTCAAGATGATGTTCCTAAAGTTTTTAAACCACAGACCACAGCCAGATCTCTTCCCCCCATCCCCCCAACTCCCCCCAGATATTTCATCAAACTCTTAACTGAAAACACAGGAAGAACTGATGGGGTTTCTGTGAACTGCTACAGGCCCTTTTCAAGCTCTGCTCAAGACCATGGTCTATAAACAAAGTCTGGAAACCAGGGACTGGAATATTATGAGCAAAATAGTAGTATAAGAAGCAACAACAAAGAAAAGTGAGTGCAACAACTGGCAGGTGCTTAAACATCAAATTTAGAAAAAAGTCGAGATGTCTTCAATGATGGAGCATTTCAAAACTCATGGCACAGCCACTATTATTCATCAAAGGTATAAGTGCTATTACTTGATAGTGAGGAATGCTCAGTACAGGTACTTTTGTCACAAGGGACAGTCTTTGTAACACCTTAACTCTTGTAATATTCTTGAAGTGTTAGGAAAGTGGGAGAAAAATGCAAACAAAACAAAACCAAGAAAAGCAAATCTCATTAAAATTGTTATGGAAGAAATTCAAATTTCTCCAGAGTGATCTAAATGCATCACCACCTTTATAACACTCATTAATATTACAACTCTAACATGCAACATCATTTTTCAATATACTAGCATCAATATTCACTATCCTGATTCTAGTTTTTTTCTTTAGTTATATAGTCTATACACACTGAAGAGATCTCTGATCTCCTTGTTCTGACAACAGAAGTGGCACATCTAAGAAACAACAATGTTAAATTATTGTTTGAGTTCATGTATTATTGCCAAAAAAAGATGTTTCTTGTCATATAGTAAATGAAAGCAGTCAGATCTTCATGTTATCTTAAATCTTGCTCTTAAAATGCTCAGTTTATTGTATAAGCCCTGAAAAATGTACTTCGTTCCCTTTTATAAATAAATTAATTAAAAAAATTCATTTGTACATGGATGCCCATAATATGGGCATGGCAAAAGTATAAATACCATGTACATGCTCAAGTTTTGCTATAAATTCAAAATAGCCAGAACTAAGCCACACAATAACTTCCATGTGGATTATTAGCAGAGCTTTTATCCTGGGTCTCAAATAACTGAACACAGATCTCCACAATTAAATAAGCAACTTCTGGTTAATCAGGCCTTAAAAGGAGACAGAACATTCATTTTATAAATTGACTATAAATATACACAGATAAGGTGCTCCTGTAATATCTCAACATTTTCAACTCTTCCTCCCTTTTTCTTATTATTTAGCTGAACTTTGCTTAAGAAACCTTAAATCTGCAGCCCAAATGTCAGAACATACCTCATGTTGCTTGACCCCATGTGACCTGTACAAACTACACAATATAACTTGAAGTTGTTTCAACTTTGCTGATATTTTTTTCCTGTTTCTCAAACCACATTAATGTGTTAGTTCTGAGAACTAAAATCTCTTATAGCAAATCCAGAACCCTTTGAGGAGAATTGCACTTCATACTGGACAGAAATAATGTGTACCTCACTGAGCAGCATCCTCTGCTTTAAAGCCACAAATTGCAACTGGTACTTGTACTGTAAAAAATATAACATGCTAAACCCCTGTACAGTAGAAACACCTTTGCATTACAACTTTGGAAAGAAGATGTAATACAAGCACTTTTCAAACACCATCAGGGTTTTTAAAGTAAAATCTCTTGATTTCAGTAATAACATTCACACTCATTAATAACATTGCTTAGGCTAAGAACTGAGTGCCAATTCAGCAAAAAAATACTAGAATATTAAAATTGCAAACTTTCACAAATGAGATTATATATCTGTAATATTTCCTAACCCAGTTTAAAACAGATAGGAGGAAATACCTCAACCCTTAGTATGGAATAAAATATAGAGTGACAAACTTAAGAAAAAATAAACCTTCACCCACTTCCTACAAATTTGGCTCTTAGGACTGGCAGTCAGGCACATAAAATAATAAGCAGTTTGGTTAAAATAAGCAAATAGAAATAAGTGTTGAAGGGAAAATGGAGCCCAAAAGGCCGTTCTCCTCAACTCCAATGCAGTCACCCATTCTTCAGAGGAGATTTATTATTTGCCTCAGAGAGGGAATACATTGGCCACTGCAGAAGGGCTCACTGACACCTTTCTGAAAGTGACTTGGAAAACTCAATTTCCAACTCAAACAGCTGCCAGACAATAACAGAAATATTATATTTTCCCAGCACTATTTTCTCTAAACCAGGAACTAGATACAGCTGTGCTTTCACTAATTCATGACTTTTTTTGGCCCTGTAGAGAAAGTACTGCTAACTTAAATCTGCAAGTAGAATAAATCTCTTCCTCTTTTATTGTTTTGAGTTTGTTTGTTGGGGTTTTTTTCCAGGTGATTAGCTTAATACAGACCAATTGAGATATACCACTACTTTTTGATAGATATCAGGCACAAACATTTTGACACAGCTTTCCTAGAAATTGAATTAGCATGTAAAAAGGAACAGCAAGCTGTAGTGAATACTGACAGTCTGTTTGTTCTTAGTGTTTCAAAAGCACTGATTGTTCATATCATCTACAACTGACCTTCACAGACCACAGATTGTGGTAGGCAATCCTTGCCTATAAACATGAAGTGACATGTTTGCGTGATGTAGCCATACATTGTCTTCCTTAGAATATTTTCATTTTTCTCTTTCCTCTATTTAGTCTGTTGTTCATTCTAATAATGACCTCTCCATCTTCTCTTTCATTAGCCATTGAAATCACCTCTAGTACTTTAAAGTGGGTCTAGCCATATTTTCAAAAACACTTACAGAAGCAGTACCTATTTCTATTCAACAAGAGTAGAATTCTAAAATTCTCAAAAAAGTGATATTGTTGCCCTTTTAAGACTTTTCTTCCCACATTTTGCATAGCTTGTCATTTTTACAAAATTATTCTGATGGCCGTGGCATTTTCTTAAGGGCTAACACAGTAAAGTATATTTATTTCCCCATAACATAAAAAGACAAATCAAATACATATATATTACTTCTTTACCAGTGTATCTTCATACTCTTTGACAGATGCATTTTTCAATTTTCCCCTTAATGTCTAGTTTGCTATTGTATCTATTTTGCTCTTGTACACTGCTGCTTTTTGACCTCACACAGTTTGCTCTTCCATTTCATATCAGCATTACCCTTTATATTAAGTAACTACCAAATTACACTTTGCTGTCAATGGGTTATATTTCTGGAACATATTTTAAAACAATATTCACAATTCAAGCTAAGAAAAAGTGACAATAAATTAATATCAAGGACTCATAGGCTGCTTTACAATATACTGAAATGGAGCTGAGTTATCCAGCCAGAGAGTTGAATTTGACAATGCCCACATATAACCCAGCATAAGTTTTCTTAAAGTTTATATAATCCAAGGTTTTGTCATCATCTTGAGATAGAAATGGCGCTCAATTTATTTAAATGTTCCTACAAGAGTCCCTCATATACTCTGCAAGGGCTTCACAACACTAATTTTAAGCTGAAAACATGACTGACTTCTCTCTCGACTTTTACAAATATGGTGGCAGCATGAGCTGGTTCAGGATCCCAAGACACCTGAACAGTGTCCCTGACACTCACTGGATTTCTGCATCAATTGTTCTGCCTGTAAAAATGCAAGTGGCTAAACTATCCTCAAGTGCTTCATATCTGCCAGTGGAGAAAAGTACACCAGCTGAGAGGGAGCAGTTGGACCAAGAACTCCCAGTCCAAGGAACCAACACAAATTCCCCCACATATCATAAGCCACTTACTTATTGAAGTCAGAGTGTGTTTTTCCCCTGTTTCAGTTGGTTCAAGATGTCACTATAGCTGTTTCCCACTGATGAAGAATTGTCTTTCCCTGGAAGTCAGCATGGGAAGCAATGCAACTGTAAAACCACCACAAATATTTTCCCTTCACTGTCAGAAGGCAAAGGGACACTGATGGATCCTTTCCCGTGCCATTTGCTTCTTACAACTCCAGCCTTGGAGACCTCTAAGGCCTCCCAGGTGTTTGAGGAGTGTCTTTTTGGACATGTTTGGGAACCACACACACACAGAGCACATTGAATACGCAGAACGAGGATTCAAAAAGTATTCATCCCTATGAACCCCAGCTCAATAATAAAATGTTGTATATATGCAAATACTTGCATAATTTCCTTCTCATTTAAAACACTGTTTCACACATGGGCTGGAGTCCCCTACAAAGCAAAGTATGTCTCCTGAAGGAGGTCTCCAAGCCATCCAGTCTCTCACTCTTGCCTCGTCAAGCTTTTTCAAAATTTATAGTTCTATAAAAAGTCATATTTTATACTAATAGGTATATTACTGTAATACGCTATATTACATTGCAAGAAAAAGAATTAACATAAAAAATTATTATGGAACCTATGAAACAGGCCTCTAATTCAGATATTTATCTGCATACATTATAATATACGCTTTTTCTTTTCTTTAGCAGTTAGAAAGCTAGTTTGTCCAGGGTTCTGCCTGCCTTCTTTTGAGACAGGGTAGTATATCTAAATGAATAGTCACTGAATTGACTGTCTACTTCGGCAAAGGATATTAAGTAGTATCTGTAAGGGGATGCCAATCAGTAAATTCACTGATATATGAGCAAAAGCTATCAGAGAAAGCAAACAATCTTCATTCCAAAATTAAAAGTATCATTTTTTAAGCAAAGAAAATACCATATATATATATATTATTTAAAAAAAAAAAAAAAAAAGAGAGAGAGAAGTAAATACATACAGGGAAAGATTCTCCAATTCCCAGTAAAATCTGAAAATGATTGGCAGCAAATCTGTTTCTTTAGCCTGCCCAACAAAGCTGCAAGCCAACCTAGCATTTGGCAAATGAGTACACAGAGCCTGGGGTGAGAGCATAATACTTTATTAGGAGCTTCAGATTCTTGGTGTTGTTTTTGTTTTAATTCTCTGGAAGGCGACAGTTGGTTTGTGCAGTTATTTTAGCTCGGGGCAAAGACTCTGGTTGTCTGTTGCTCTTTATAAGTTCTGAGTTGGTAGGTTTGCTGAGGCTAATCTTTTCTCAAATCATCCTAGAATTTTCTGATTTAAACTATAATCTGTTCCACTAGACTCTTTAAACAGTAAGAAGAATTCTTTTTTTAAATAATTTTTTTTATAAGCCCATATATTCAAAAGATAATGTGAGTCATTATTGCTACTGTATTTATATATAATACAGACTGTTTGAGTCTGTATCAAAGTCAATCAGTGTTAGATATAATTGGTGGAACTCATTATTTTAAATCAAGCATGACAGTTTTACAATTACAGTATGTATTTAGTTTAAATTACTGTTGTCCCAAAAGGAAACATGAATTCTTCAAATCAGTAGTGAAGCATCTAACTGCTGGTACACATCTCACAGCTCAGCTAAAACAAACACTCTTTCAACAGATAAGATTTATTGTTTATGCCCCTTAAGTTTCAACATAATTTTTAAATATCTGGAAAATCCCTGCTAACAGTTTTACTTATAGTGCTACTTGCTATTTATCTCCTAAAACACTCTCCTTGGAATGTTCTTGAGTTTCATTTTCTGTAAGTATAACAAGTCTGCCACCTAGTGCTTCATGGTACCTCTAGTACACATTTTACCGGATAATTATTTTTTACCAATTTTTGATGAAATATGTCATGTCCCTGAATGCATATACACAGATTAATGTTTGCCTACACACACAGCATGCTCAAAAATCACATTGTATCATCTTGCTGACAGGCTGCATTATATGTTTCAACAGGTATTAGGCCATATTTGTTCTTCCTCACTAACACACAACTATCTTTTAATTGTTTTCCTCTGCAATGAGATCTGAAAGTCTCACAGAGGTTGTAAAAGGAAAACCTGCAAATTATTTAAAGAGTGAAAAAAAAATAATAACAAACCATATGATGTCAGTTTAGTATGAAAAATATTAGGGAAGCCATTGCAGCTTTGACCCTATGCAAGTCTAAACAGTGTCCTTGGTGGGGAGTCCTGTTAGAGCACTGAGGACATTCCACCTTGGAATGGGCTTTGAGCTAAATGCTGCTGAGATCACCTGCCTGGAAACAGGAGCAAGAGCTCTTCAGCACTGGTATCCTACATGGGACACAAAACCTGGAGAATGATGGGGAAAAGGAAGCATAAAGATTCCATTCACAAGAGTAAATTTCCAAGCAGTAGGGCTGAAGGAGCCCAAAAAGTGATTTATGGTAGATCCCAATGTGCCACTCACAAACTGACTGCAGTCAGACCATGTCAATAGGTCAGATTAAGCCTAAACTGTATTTTGACAACATAAATAAGGATGTATAATCTGATCCTTTTGCTCTGAGTCAGTACTGAGATGATATTTCTAAAAAGTCATTAGAAGTTTTCATAAATTATCATTTCATTATCTGTCCTCTATCAAACCATCTTTCTAGTTGAAAAAAAATAGTCAGAAAGAAAAAAAAAATAACATCTCTAAGGGAGTAACAAAGCCTTTACTCCAAAGCCCAGATATAAAAAAAAATTAATTAGACTTCTTTTCTTAATTTTTAGCAAGGAAGATAAATTTTAAATAAAGCAGATAAAAGAAAGCAGTGTTTGGGTTTTCTTCAGGCACCACATACAATATAATTTAAAAGTTTTAAATTACAATACAAATTTACTTTAAGAAATGGTAAGGACTATAAATAAGGACTAGCAGTTTCCTTTACTTTTCCCTTTTTGAAATCCTGGTGTGTCAGCAGTAGTGGGGCTAATACAGCTTCAGGACTGGACTAGAATCCTTACGAGGCTCTTCAGCCAGGAGCAAAATTTCCTTTTTGTCCCCAGCTCCCTGCACAGATACCAGATATTATCTTGAGGGTTTTTACTGAATGTACATTTCATACTTCCTTCCCAATTTTGCACAGGAAAGTATCATTCTTCATCTTTGTGAGTTGCTGACATACTGAGGGAATTTCTTTATAGCTCATAACGCTATTGCTTTTTTCCTTTGGTATAAATACAGACAGGATAGCAATATGATTTTATGGCTCAGAGTCTAGAATGGCATGGTAAAACCATAAACCAATTATTCAGGTCAATCCCAAAAAAAGATGTTGCAAAATACTTAGTAGATCACATATTTTTCCCGTGGTTTACTTTAAGTAGAAGAAGAGCAGCTAAAAAATTTATCCAATGAAAATTTGAAAAAAACCCCCTATGAATATATTTTTCCAAATAGTAATTATGTTGGAGGGTTTTATATATAAACTAAGCTTAGCAAGGTGTTCTCTGGCTTTCTATTTCCTCCCTGTATGTCTATGAGATTGACTAGAAAAGCTCAGTGGTGCCCCTGTGCTGTAGTACACTTGACCCTTAAGGCTCCTGCAGATAGATCTTCCACCTTCCTTCTTTGCATGCTTCATCCCAGAAGAACATTTGAAAGAGTGGCTGATGAATCACTGTGAGAAGCCCTCCACAAATGACATTTCAAAAAACATTGAGTTAAGAGAGAAATTAGAAAGAGTTGTGGAAGGAAACATCTTGAACCTAGAAAACAGTTACAATAAAATTTCTACATTCTTCCAGCCTTTTTATGTACAGATATTCAGGCTCCTCTTTTTTAAAGCCTGTAAATCCAGCAAATATCTGCATCAGAGGCATATGATCAATAAATAGGTTTTAACTCTATAAAAAGCTACAAATCATTCAGTCCCTGCCTGTTTTAATTCACTTCTCAAATGACCCATCCCTCCTGACATCTATTAATTTCTGGATTCTCTAATCCTTCTCAGAGGTCGGGTTCTAATCCCTAAAAGTGGGTTGGGCTTGCACTGCAGCATGGGAAACTTTATAGTGTTACCCTGCATATATAATGCACTTCTGAATGCAAAAGGCAAGCGTCACCTGATTTCTCCTTGAGTTCACAGGCAGTCACAGCCCCACAAAGCAGTCCATCCAGCCCAAAGATGAGCACCAGATTAATGAAAATTCTTAATTTATTGCAATTTTATTGCATTCTGACTATGTTCTGTCTGTGCATTGCTGAGAAAATCTTCTCAAATGCCTGAAAGCTCTGAAAGTGTGCTGCCCTGTAACTCACTACTGCTGCCTGTTTGAAAAGAAAAACCAGGCTGCAGGACCAAATGGAGAAGCTCTATGTTCCTTCTCTTCACTGTTAATGGTGGTACCCAGAAATAAACAAAAAAAGGCTTCTAATCATTTTTTTTAAGGATAAAAGGGAATAAGAAACTAAGTTATGTAAATCCAGGTGCATTTTTTTGACTTCACTGTGTTAGGTAGGAATTTTTTCAGTAGAATGGGCAAATCTTGAGCACTTAGCTCAAGATGGAAATTCTAACTATGCAGGCAAATAATATGATTAACACTCGTAGGACTGATTTGTTGTAAGCTTTTATGGTTCTGCATGCAGCAGTATTAGAATCAGTTGTACTTCTTGCTTGATATGTAGCGTTGGAATGGTGACACTCAAAGTAACGTACACGAACCAGACATCTTGGAAAGCTTTTGACCTTAGAAATATAGCTATCTAAGAGAGGTTTGTTGTGGAAAGTATCATATCCTTTCAAAATAAGTGATTGTTAGCAAGCTTATAATTCAACCTCTGTATAGTAGGAAATCATGAATTGTAAATTTAAACTCTCATTTTCTCTAGAACGCTGGTTTAACTATGTCTCCATTTATGATTTAAAGCTTTGTGTCTGTATATAAAACAAGTCAAAATCACAGAAGTGGCATTTGTCCCAGTGATTCTTCCCAATCTGTCTAAAACCATCTGTTTTTGCTGCGTGTTCCCTTGCACCCAGGAGCTCTGATTTCGACAGCAATGTATTTCCAATGCTGACGTGAGAGGAACTAATCCGGCCATTTGGATGCACACTTTGCTATCTCGGTGTCACTGTCATACATCACACTGGCTGAGATACCAAAGAACAATAACAACAGCAAATACAAATGCACCACAACAAAATGGTATATTTATGGTCTGTGTACATGCATAAGTCAGCTGCACAACCATCTCTGGCCTTCACTCAGAATTCATTTATACGGATTGAATCAGCTTCCAATCATTCACAGCAAGATTGGCTTCCAACAGAAAGGCCTAGGGATACAGAGCCTCCCTACCAGAATTACAGGGACACAGTCCAGAAGCAGACTTGTACTCAACCTACAAGAATATTTATATGGACAAACAAAACCGTAGCTTCTTAAATCACAAAGCTTTCTTCTGCATTCATATTCTTTTTATTATGTATAAGAAAGCTTTCGTAAGATTTCCTCTGGTATTCCTAAACAATGGCACATTGAACACTTTTAGTTCAAGAAGTCCTTCCTCTCACAAAGTTTCTGAGCTGCAAATTGTTGGATGGGAAGGGAGAATTACCACTGTATGTTTGTCCATTTGCTATACTCTTCCCCTGGCATTCATGTTCAGCCACTTCTGACAACAGGGTACTAGAATCTATAGATCATCATGCAGCTGCTCACACATTCTTATACATTCAGTATTTTCCTAATATTTATGTCTACAAGGCTTGTTCTCATTCTCTTACTCTCAGAGAAGTTTGTTCTCTCTGTTGTGCATTTTCAATAATACAGTGAAGTCGTAAAGAATGAAATAAAAACAATTTTGCAGAAGCCATGAGCAATGATTTTCACACAATCTGGATAATACACTATTGCAAGCCCTGCCTATGATGCATTTCCTACCCTATTTCTATTAGGTTTTGATAATTTAAAGTAGAAAAGTGACTCATGTCCAGTGCTGCCATGTTTTGAAATGCCATTATGAGAATGAAATCTGATGTTTAACAAACTGTTCCTCTTATCTCTAGGATCTAATGGCTTTGCTGCTCTCTCTGTTGATCCTTTTGGCATAGTATCTGTATTTAGGTTAAGTCCCTGCAATGTTTCAGCGTGTTCACTCCTATCTAAGTCTCATTCTTTTTGACCATGCTAGACCCATCAGTAATTTTCCTGTGTTTTCATTTGTGTTCAGATTACTTCTTCAATCACAACACGATCTATGTACAGCACAAATATTCTGCTTACTCTCCTACATCACTACGAAAGGAAACAAGTAAGGAAGAAACTAAAACAATCTGTGCTCCCCTACTGGTGAACTTCATTTTCATTTACTATGTTAAGTAGTCTACTGATGTCAATACCAGTACCTACAGCAACACCTGACTGCTCCCCCTTCCTAGGCAATGGCAATGACAGGCAAGAGGGAGGAGAGGACTGGGTAAGCTGGGCAGAGATGGAAGAGATGAAAACAGCTGAACTTTTATAGGGCAGTGGATATTCACAGTATTACAAGTTGCATCAAGTTCCTCTAAGGCAAAAAAGCATCACTCAGTCCACATTCTGCTGTTAAAGAGACATCAGGGTCATCCAATATCACAAAAGTTATCCATACACTCAGGATTGTAAGGAATTCTAAGGTTCTGCTTAGAAGGCCATTTCAATTTAGGGCAGTATTTACAGAAGTGAAATAAAAAAAGACAAAATTAAAATGCTTCACACTGGTCATTTTCAAGATGGCTAAACTCAAGCATGGGACTAAAAGCTTTCCAACAGAAGATCCTAACCACAGAGCAAATCACTATCTGTATTCCTAATTTTGTACCATTCACTGATTTTGATTCTAACTAGTAGAAACAAATGTGCCTAGAATTTTTATTTCTCATAATCTTATGCTGCTCATAAGTATATAAAATTTATTTTCCCCCAGTATTTTCCTTTCTCTTGAGCAACAGCTAATCCCGTGTTGTAAAAAATAAGAATATTCTTCACTTCAAGAAGTGAAGAAACAATATAAGTGTCTAAATAAAAAGTTTCTTGATGAGTAGTGAAATAAGCACAGAAAAAATACCATCCAAATGTCAATCTTGTACAAAACTGAAACGTTGTAAGGTCATATTTTAAAATAGTTTTATAGACAAGAAATTGGAGCATCTCTTTATGATGTAAATATTTTTTTAATACATGATTTAGCAGGTAATGGACTGTGCTGATAAGCAATTGTCCTTGAGATCTTAGGTCAGTCATTTACCCACAAATTAACAGATTATGTCCCACTATGATGCACCATCCACTAAATACAAGAAATGTAGAATTCTGTTATTTTTAATTAGCACAGGCTCCCTATTACCTCCAGATAAAATAACTCTGAAAACTGTTTTTATGTGGTACTTAAGTGGTTGAAAGTATTAAATGAAAATTTATCATTTCAAAACAAGATCTTTAAAATATTTTGAAATCTGACAGAAGACAAATACAAGCAGTGAGTTAGAGGTGAAAGGGCATCTTGAATATAATACAATTTGTCTCCAACGTGATTTATAGACCCAGCCTGAAACATGATAGAAAAAAAAATAAGGTTTTTCATTGAGGTGCTTGAGGTCCACAAATCTCATTACTGTCATTTCTTTTCCATCTCTTAAATTTAATAACATTTATTTTTAAAGGACAAATAAACATTGACACACATATCCAAAACAGTTTATATAGCAGTGTCTTCCAAGCACAAACTTATGTGCTCATATTGCTGTAAACATGGGAAAAATATTATATAAATACAAAAATTTGTTCTTCTAAATACTAAAATTTCTGTTTTGAAATAAGAAGCATACCTTATCAAATGAAAAAAAAAAACACAACAAATATAATTGATTTTATTGATCAACAGTATCTTTAGGACACAGCTCCAGGGAGTATTTTCAGCTTGGTCTACAACATTTAAAATTCATGTTCTAGTTTAAAGTATAACATTTGAATATAACTTGTCTGAGAGGAAAAAAAAAATCAAAACAACCCACACCAAATTTTTTTAATAGCTGGCAAGAGGAATAAATGTTTTAGGCCTAGAGATACGTCAGCATACATAATATAGTATGTGTCTGTTTTATTCTGTAAAACGTACCTTGCAGATACAAAGGGTGAGAAAGACAGATTAGTAAAGACAAGAAACATTCCTTTATTAGGTAAATGATGCCTTAAAGATATTCTAAAGTAAAGCTTTTGTGCGTGTTCTGAAATGAAATGCTAAAAAGCAAGGCCAAAAATCAGAATAGATGTTATAAATATGTTCAGTGATATGTCTTTATGTATAAATTCAAGTTTGAGGTAGGAATGATGTTAGAAACAACAGACAAATGGATCCAATTGTCTGACATTAAGATGGGATGTGCAAAAGTCACAAAAGGTAAAATAGTGTTCTCCAGCATCCCATCTGTTTTTATGATGATTAAAATTACTATTTAACATTGATATTGGCACAGCAAAATTGGCACAGCTCACTGAGGGATTTCTGCACACGGGTAATAACCACTCTCATCCCCTCAGGTCTTTGCCTATGACTATCAAAACTGTAATGCTTTAAAGTAAATGTGCCAGAGGCACCTTTTCCACAACATTAAGAACATGGAGACAACACACAGTATCATTTTATGATACTGTGGAGAGCAGCTGTGTATCCTGTCCCTGGGAGGCAGACTGGCTAAACCAACTCATAATGTCCCCAGGGAATAGTGCTGTTTAGCCTATTTGAATTTCCCTACCACAAATTCTGTCTTGTAATCAAGGACACAATTTCTATTCTTTTCTTTCACATACATTGAGATACAGGGAATAACCCCATGGCTTGGTCAGTCCCTCTAAGTTAGGTGTTAGGAACCAACTTTTAGAAGACTTCAATTTGTATTCCTGTGGACAAAGTAAGAGAAGCCCAATGGGGCATTTCACTTTTCAGTCAAAATATCAATGTGCCCAACTTCAGAATATCTCAAGAAAAATATTTTGGTCTTCCAAGGAAATAAAATTATCACACAATATGTAACCAACATTTTAATATGTAGCATTAAAAAATAAAAGTACTCACAGTAGCATGTTCCCCTAAGTGGATTTCCAAGATACCTATTTTCAGAGTCACAGCTGCAGGGGGGAAAAAAAGACAAAACCAAACATTTCCATTAAACATTGAATAACTTTAATAAAAATGCACCTAGAATATTTATTCAAATAGCATGGGTTTCATTACTAGTAGCACGAATACATGCAAATAAAAACTATTTGATATAGTTGTTAATTACGATGTGCTATTTCCTGGAAACACCAGAGTGACCAAACTCTTGAATAAGGAACTCCAGTCATCTGCCTTAAGTCAGTGCCTATTTTAGGACTTAGCAGAGGCATGTATGAACAAAGGAGAGCCAGGCAGCTCCAAGGATCCAAGCACTGAATTTCTTTATCCCTGTAACCTCAGCTGGTTTTGATCTGGCCCTCCCCAAGGTAACAGCTGAGCATCCACCAGAAGGATCACGGACTTGCAGAAAGTGTTCCCAAATATGCCCCCCTCTAACATCCTCAAACACACTAACTCTTCAAATGAGTACAAAAATAACACAATAATAACAGAGGAAAAACAACAACAAACCAACCCAAAGTATCCCCAAAGCATAAAATATTTAATATATTTCCACAGCACCACAGAGGACCTAGAGGGGAACCAGAGCTACACTGTCTCTTCTAGAGAGGCTGCTCCTAAATTATGCAGCTGCAACTAGACAACAGAACCAGGCTCTGGGACCAGGAATTGTAGCCAGAACTGTGGCACACCAGCACAGCAGTGTCTCAGGTACTCAACTTCGATGAACTTCAGAGGCAATTTCTCCCCTTAATCGACCACCCAGGACACCAGGTGAAATTTAAATTGAATACAACACACTGATGCTGCTGACAAGACATACACATGATAAGAGCTGAAGAAATAGGTTTCTTGTTGATAAGATATATAGCTCTTTTCAGAGAGATGAAATATCCTACACAAATTCAGAGTGATCAAATTCAGTTATACAACATTACTCTAAAAATGCCAAGTATCTTAATAGAAAATGATTAACCTGCTTTTGGTTCTCTTGGCTATTTCACAGAAGTCTCCAGCAAGATTATAGTTTTCTATTAAATATACAGAGTGATTCATTAAACAAAGAGAAAGCTAATCCCTGCCTATTAAATTTCATATAAATATTTTCCCAGAGGAAATCTGAATCATTTAATATCTTGGACTACCTTTTTATTACTTTATTCTAAGAAACTTAATATGCAAAATTTTTTTTGTGTTATTTTATTTGTGAGTAAAATTAAAAATACCTTCCAACTTGGATGTCATATAATTTAACAAGGTGCAGACTGTACTATAATGTTTGAATTTCTTCTGGTCTCCTCAATCGTTTTCAACTGGTGATTCTTAACGTGCTGATTTTTATTAATAAGCAATAATCTCCCTGACCCTTTGTTGCAATGCCATAAAGAAAATAATCAACAGTAGCACTAAAATGAAAAAGTGGAAAAACAGATGTTCTAGATTCTGCCCTTGCCCACTCCTGATCTCACATGAGTATGAGAATTCTTTGCAGGGTCAACTACACAGAAATACAACACTTTTTTAATATAATAATTTAAAGAATAAATCTCCAAGAAATATAAACAACCCTGTGCTTCAAGTGTAACTGCAGCACACAACTTATGGTCTTGTTCACCAAGACACTCCAGCCCTACAATCCTCTCCACAGAATTTAGAAGAGGGTCTGATCCTGAAGTAACTCTCTTGCATGTACTTGGAAAGGAGAAAATCATCTCAAGTAATAATATTGGTCTGCTTGACACAGGTTTTTTCTAAACACCACAAAACACTAACAGAATTCTTCAAAGAACAGCTTGCTACTCAAACAGATTAGGCTTCTAAAAATAGATCAATGCCTGAAAGTGTCTTTAAGGTTTGGAATTCTGAAAGACAGCTAAGGGAAAAGGACCACTTTCGAAGGAAGCGCTTAAAAGAATTTCCTTTTCTTGTGTGTAACATTGTCACATAAATGAGACAATATATTATGTAGCAAATTACAACAACATGATAGAGAGGAATGGAAGAGGAATATTTTTTCTTCTGAATTGTTTCAGAGGCAAAGTAGAATGTTAAACACAGGCAGAATTCAGAATATGTTTGGCTTTTACACCTGAAGACAAAAAAATGTATTAAAAATAACTCTGTGTTTAGAGTCTGAGCATGAAGGCAAGAAACTCACTGCTAATGGCAGTGATCTATTGAAGAGCAATATCCAACTCCCAGTAACAATAAGCTGTACAGATTTCCATGGGGAGAAACTAAATGAATTCCACTGAGAACTCCTGGACAGCTACACCACTCACCTGTGGTGATTTGACCCAGGGACTAAATGACTTTTTAAAAAAAAAATCTTGAAAACCTTTATGAAAAAAAGACACCTGTTTCCACATAGCTTCCCTTCTCCATTCAGCTGCACTTCTAATCAGATGAAACCATCTGCTGTGGATCAATAATTACCAGAATCTAGGGATTTCCTGAATCACATATACCTTTTTGGTATTTTTATTTCTATTTATATCACAGAAAAAACCCCAAGCTTAAATACATAAAATACATCTGTAAACTCCATCTAATGCATCACAGGTTTCACAATTTACAAGCACACACAAAAGAACGATTAATACAAAAATTACTAGGTACAAAATATTTTGCAATGTGCAAGTATTTATAACTATTCATTCAAATCCAAATAATCACTAATTCCCTGACAATTATAGAAATGACCTTCAAATATCTTGAAAATAAAATGGCAGTGTAATTTTAGAGCCAGGCATTTCAGTTGTTTCAGCATAATATATGATAAAATGATAAATATGCATAATAAAAGAGAACAGTGAATTAATCCACAGAAAATTCTTTTGATATATAGTCATAAATATTATATTCTCTGTGTTGGGAGCCTCATGGAAGTAACAGGACTCAAGGAGATGGTGATCTTGAGTAAGGCAAGTCTGACCTAGTGGTCTGGGAAGGCCCAATGCCAGCCTGTGCTGTGTGCTGGTGTTATCCAAGAGAATCTTCCAGCTTGTCAGAAGATACAGGGCTGTGTTTGCTCCTAAGATAAAAGGCACCATGATATGGGAGGAAGGAGGCCCCTCTCTCTGGACAGGATCTGTACAGAACTCTGGTGGAAAATCCATGCTGGGTCCATGCAGTGCTGCATGCACACAGTAACTGAAGTGGCATAAGATTCACCTGCTATCTGTATTCTTTTTATGCCATCTCATTAAAACAGCTGCTTTATTATGCCATTTGTTGCCAGGCCTTTCATGCAGAACACTTTCATAATGTATATCAGGAATAACACGAGGTGAAGTTCTTACTAGTTAGGGAAGCCTGTTTTAATTCAAATGGAAGATACTATTTAAACACTCAGTTTTCAGTGGAGGGAAAAGATGATACTAATAGGATTAACAATATATCTAAAATTATTCACATGAGCATGTATGCTGGGTTCTGATTAAATTTAGTTTTGTCTTTTAATCCTATCCTATTTTATTAACATACCTATTGCTCTGCATTAGTCACTGATTATGGTTCCAATTACAAAATTTCCTATTCGCTGAATTGCTTCCTTACGAGCTTTACTCATTGTAGTAATTTTTGTACCTTCTCCTAAAGCCAGCACACATTTGACCATATGTGAAGCATAATATATGCATCATATCTGAGAAATGGGAGCTACACTCATTATTTTATGTGCCACAGGGCTATGATCATTTGCCTTAAGTGGTAATAATGAATGAGCAGTTCCACTCTGGCATGACTCCAAAGACACAGCTCCCATTTACAAGGACAAATGGAGGAAGGCTCTTACTAGGTTGCATACAAGTTCTATGGTTTGTTCCAGTACAAAAGTATTCAATTCATCAAGCTCACTGACCTTTGGATGGCCTGCTATTAACACATACTCCCCAACCTCTCTCTCAATTATCCTTTCAAAACTGAACAATTTTCTTCCACTCTCTTTTTTTCTCCCCACATTTTCTGGAAGTTCAAAATAAAAGTTATTGACAAATGCATAAAAAAATTATTTTTCTCATGTTTACGACCAAGTGAGTGATAATTTCTTGCTTTCTCTTTCAATATAATAAATGTATGTAAATGAGCACATGTTTACTGTAAGATTTCCAGATTTGGATTTTTTTTTAATGAATGAAAGGTTCCTTTGTAAGACAGAGTTTATAAATAAACTTCTGTTGAAGCTTAGCAACGTTTATTGTCTTGTGCACTGTATTTGTATCTTGCAAACTTAAGAAAGCTAAAGAACTGGCAGCAGGGGAACATATATATGTTTAATTTTATTGTGTTTACAGGTATGTCTCTTAAGGAAGGATATACCTTCAGGCTTCTCACCTAAAGAAAACAGTCACTATAATACCAGACTGCATCTACAGCTTTCTAGATGAGTGATTTGATCATGTGAAAACCTTCTTATAACAATTCATCTAACCTTTGATAGTGAAGGCAGGATTTTCTGCAGTTCTGCTGCCACCACTAATTGGTAAATCCTTTCAATTAAAAGTGAAGCAAAAAGGGAGGAACAGGGGAAAAGCAACCTAAGCACAGATGGACTTTCCTCTAGCTGAGTTTGGTTTTAATGCAAAACTCTCAGGGAAGGCAAAAATGTATGTCAGACCACTCTAACAATTTTATTTTATTCAACTGGTTCCCTGATGAGACAGTTTTCTCCAGACCAAGGTTTGTCAACTATACAAAGTTACAGTATATTAGATAATATAGCTATTTATGACCCTTACCTCATATTTTGTCCTTGCAAATTAACAGACCACTTTCATAGTGTCTGGGGAAGAGCTGTCACCTTTCTGATCTATAGCTGGTCATAAACAGGCCTGGGATTTTTGCCCAGGTTCTCAGCATTGTATCTATAAGAGGTTCCTGATAAATTCAGACTAATGGACTGCTTTAGCAGAGGATCCCTGGTCCCTGACTGGTGACTTGTCCCAGCTTTTAGATGAGTAAGAATATCTTCTAGGACTACTGCTCAACTCTGTCCCAGCCTTTACTTCTCAGGCTGTTCCCAATCTAACCAGTGGTCTTGCTGCTGCTGTTCTCCATCAGTGATTTCTGCTTCTGATCTCCTTGCCCCAAACACTGATCTTGCCCAACAGGCTTCTGGTTTCATTCTCCTTTCCTCATACCACACTGGTATGATGCTATAGGGGAGTGGGGTTGAATAGTGGAATGCTATTTAACATATAAAATTTGGTTATTTGAGGCACCTTGGAACTGAGATTCAAATGGTGTTTGTAAGGCTAAACCTAAGACTTCTCTGGTCACATGGTAAGGCCTGTGACATAAAAAGGCTATGAAGAATTACTACATACTACTACATATTACTGCATCCTGAGCATTATAAGTATGCCCATTATGATGTGTCTGCAGCTTTTGCAGATACTTATGAGATAACTAATGCACCTTTATTAACAATAATGTAGTAACACTGAACTCAGTATGAGTATTTACACAGCTTGTTGATTACCCCTTCTTGAAAATCATGCAAGACTTCCTATTCTCAAAGTAACCTTCCAGCAATGAGAAAATAAGCTGAGGTATATGCTTAACTACTGTCAATAACTGTAACTGGCTGTAATTCATAACATTTTGGAAGTGATCCCACAGAAACTGCAGATTTTCAGCTCAAGAGTGGTTACTCGTGGATGAAAGCAATAACCCAAGAACAGCTGAGGTTGGTAACTAGTCCAGAACAACGAGTGACTGACTCCTGATGCCCTGATTCACATTTATGTGTGGTCAAGACCCAGGTCTTGACTTAGGCCTGCTTGGCTTCAGTACCTTTTACACAGAACTACCAAAGAACATCATTTAACCCTCAACAGCAGACATGGTCAGCAACAACAGAAGCAGAGTTAAGCTACATCAGCCTGTGCCACGTACTGGGAGTTCAAGTACATTTAAAAGATTCAGAAGCAGCATCATTCTTCCACAGAAGTGCTAAGATTCGGATGCAATAATTGAGCTCAGATGCCATATTTAACAACAGCAATGTTAATGACTGGTTTGTGTTTTGCAGAGAACAGGTTTAATTGCTAATTATTATTGGATTTTTATCCTGTGATATAATCTTTATTTTGCTGAAGCAAAATACATGAAATACACAAATAATCTATAAATGCAAATATATCCCTCTTACAGTTAAGGGTCTACTTCTTAACTGTATTGACATTGTACTATGTACTATATTGTCCCAATGCCATCCATTAATACTGCAGTATGTGAAGAGATCTCTCAGGTTTTTTGAGCTACAATACGTATCTTTGGTTCTAATGTAAAAATTGGACATTTCCACTTCTCACACTGCCAAGATCCTTCCAGTCATGAGTAACTTCAGATATAAAGAATTATCAGCCTACCTTTTAAGATAATGATAACCTAAATAGGTAAAAGGTACTAGGATTTATGTTTCCAGTTAGGAGTTTTTAATAATGTGGGGAAATGATTTATTTGTTTTTTCTTGTAAGTGCATATAACTATGTCTTGAGACAATGTTTCTTCTGTAGATTAATTAGTCTCCTCCTCATATAATTCATGAAAAAGGCCTAGGCCAGCAATGCCTTTTTTTTTTTTAATCTAGGCTGATCTCATCAAAAGTAAAATATCCTTCATAAGCAAGTTTTCAATTTCCAGACACCTCCATGCTTTGCAAATCCTTCTTCCCTGAAAGATCCAGAATAATTAATATTATGGAGTTCTTATATACTCTTTGAATTAATGATATTTCAAATAACAGTATCCATTGCAATGCAGGAGAAAATAAGCTTTCAAACAGATGTCACTTATCACATAATTTTATAATTGACAAAGGTTAAGAAATAAAATAAGTTTTCTAATAAACTCTAGATTCTATTTGCATCTCTTCTTCTATACAAGAAATAAGTAACCTATAGCCATCATTTGGAACTAGCTGGACAAAAAGTTATCTTTGTTAATCTTCATGAATCAGACACGTGAATCAATGGATTTCACATCTGAATGATTTGATGCCACTTTCTCTGAACAAGAAAAATCTCATGTCCATGGCCTTACCCTTTACCGCGGCACTCTCCTTTCTCTACAAATGACCATATGTGATGTAAAAACTTCTATATATGTAAAAAGGTGGACTTGGAAAAGCTGACTTCCCTCTTATCAGTCACTGTTCTTTCAAAGTTAGGGAGGAGAAATACACACATTTCTTCTCTCACATTTTGACCTATATCAGACATTTCAGACGTTGCTCCAGCCCTTCGAAAGTAAATGTTAGAATATCCCATAGCTCAAAATAAGAGGATATGTTTACACTGAACTGAACCACATCTCCAAGAAATATTAGCATAGTCTTCTCAACTATTTCTTTCCCTTTAAAAAGAAGAACTAGACAGAAGCAATAGAAAATGAACCTTACACAGTTTATGAATACTTATCACTGCTTAAACTGATATGCAATGCCTTCTACGTTTTTAGTTTGCAAAAGTGACTTCACAAAATCTATATATGTTTCATTGTTTTAGAAGATAGATATTGCTGAAACATGATAAATGTTAACTTAATATCAACAATAGAGTATTCAGAGAATCACAGAATGCTTTGGATTGGAAGGGACCTTAAAGACCATATAAAATAAATAATGTGAGTCACTGTGCACCAGAACAGATTGCCCAGAGAGGCTGTAGAGTCTTCCTCACTGGAGATATTCCAGAACAGCCTGGATGCAATCATGTGCCATGTGCTCTGGGATGACCCTGCTTGAGGAGGTTGGACCAGGTGACCCACTGTGGTCCCTTCCAACCTGACTGTTTCTGTCATTCTGTGATCAGAATCTCAATTCACTGCTCTTTATGTTCCGGCAGTTTCCAAGGATGTTTGTATATTGTTATTTAGAAATCATTTCTCAAAAAGAGCAGGAGAGGTAGCACTTCAGCAACAACAAATATTTTAACAGTCCTTGACAGTCAGAGTAAAATGTGTTGTAAATGGCTTCATCAAATAGATCAGATGAAAAAAATATGTATAGACACTAAGTCCCAAGTGGTTTACTGCACTTTCGTTAGTCATTACTGCATTGTAAAATTTTACCACTACTAAGTGTATTTGTAGAAAGCATGCTTAACTATTAAACAGTTTATATCTTGTTTTTAAAAAATGTGCATTTAAATATGACTATTTTATTATTGTTGAATTTAATCTATGGTCAGTCTCTGAGGGAAATTATTGCAAATAACTACTCAGTTACAATCTTGATGGAGAAAGGTTAGCGCTGTAGCACTATAGAGTGCTATGGAGTTCTCATCTGTTTACCTTTGATGTTCCTTGCACTCATTTTACTTTGTTTTCAAGATTCTGGGGTGCGTTTTTTTTGGTTTTGTTGCATTGGTTGTGGTTTTTTTAACAAAATCGCTATTTATATAAGACTATAATTTTGAGGCAACTGAAGGAAAAGCCAATTTCAAAAATATGTATTTGAGGATGCCATACAGATACTATAATTTTCAGAAGATAGTACAAAGACGGGCAAGTTACTTCTTCTCTTTCTACTTCAAATTATGTACGGTAACTTTGATCATTTTCTTGTAATTTAAGACTACAATTGATCAAAATATGGCAATTAATATTTAAAAAAATATGAGAAATTCAGACTAAGCTAAGACAAAATGACAATTCAGAAGCAAAGCACATTTTGGAGTGGAGATTACAGCCTAGCAATGGCCAAATGCTGTTTATACGTGGACATTCAAGAATGTTAAATGCAAAATGAAGACAAAGGTATGAATAAATCAGAATGTCATGGCTTTCTCTTTGCCATCAGCTACGCAGTATTAAAATTACTATTTTCTAAAATTCCTTATCTGAATTATTGCTCTACCTGCAACAAAAACTTCTAAAGTGCTAATGACATGTTATAATAGGAACACAAAGCATAAATATCACAGAGGTTTATGTATAATATATACTGCAAGTGGCAAGCTATCACACTTTTAGGAAGCAAAAACTCTAACTCTTACATGACATTTTCAAGTAACTTTCAATATTCCTAGATGACTTAGGAGTTTCTGACTAGATATTCAGATAGCATGTCCAGGATATTTACTAACCATATTTGTTTTCTATGGCATTGACAGAAATTATCAGAGAATCTTATTTCCTTCTTGAACAACGATTAATGGTGAGCCTCCAAAAAATTACCACAAGGGAACCATGAGAGCATCATCAGGAAACCAAACATAGAGACATGGCAATTTCCAGATTCCTAGCTTCCTTCTTGTCCTGCTGGTCTCTAATATCACATTTTTGTCCATCAGATCATTTCAATATTCATAAAATCTATCCAATACATTGTTCTGGTAGTTGTTCTCCTGGCTAAAAGAACTTTCTTTACCCCATGCCTGCATGGCAAACTCTATAAAAATTGTGCCTTATTGCCTACCCCTGTTCCATTACAAGCATGTCTGGACTCTTTTTAAGTCCTTTGTAATACCTAGGATATCAACCCCATCTAACCTTCACCATCTTTTATTTGACTTTATTAAAAAAGATATCAATCCTAGAGATACAGAAATATCTATTAAGAATAGAATACAGAAAAGTGTTTGGGTGTCTGGAGAAAGTATCAAAGTAAATACAAACATCTGCTTTTCCCTGGCCCCTTTCCTATGAACAGCCCAAATCTCCACTGGTCCATTATAGCACATAATCTCAATTTCCTGGAGCAGAGATGATACTGATACTTCTTTATGAAGTGCCAGATAAGTGGAAATAAATATTACTGTCTATGTTGCAACAACAATACTATATCTGCCAACACTTCCAGTCTCGGCCAACCCTCTTTGAAAAGTTATCTGCCCTTTAAGAAGAAACTTAAAAGGAATGGTTGGAACAAAGGTAAAGAAAGTTGACTAAAATGACACTAGAGCCTCACGGCAGGGTGCTGTAAAATATTTCATAACAGGAGTTTTGCCCTGTCAGTTTTGATCAGTTCAAACTATGTTTATATTGGGTTTGATAGGCAGGCTGCAGAGTACTGCCATGGAAAGCAGTGCTTGCTGTGTGAATACAGCACAGAACAGAGCCTTTCAGTAATCCCAACAACTTCCCAAAGGGAAGTTCACAGAATAAAGCATTTTTCAAATGCATTTTTCAAATGCACAAAATCTCATCCTAAACAATGTCAGAAAGAAAAAAGGAAGATAAATTATTTAGGTACTATAAGAGCTCTGGTGATAGAACTCGCAATGGATGAGAAAATTCTTGCATTCCAGCTGGGAATGCCTGGGAAATCTAACTCCTACACTCCTGTAGAAGCTGTTTTATCATTCCAACCCATGTATCTCAAAGACTCAATCCCTCTACAAAGAGGCTATAAGACAGCAGCTTTACCTGGAATTCTGATCAGCAATTGATCTCCTGTATTTTGTAAGCATCACACTACACATTGCTAGAATTACCTGAGATGCACGTATTGCACTGGGTATGATCAATTATTTTACAGGAAAGAATGTGCTTTCTCTGCTTCCTTGGCTATGCCAACAGCAACAAAGCTACTGAAACATTCCTGTAAAATTCATCGCCTTTCTATGATATTATGAGGACACCAAGACATGTAATTCTGATTTTTAAAAGCTTGCAGTGCAGAATTTGATATATATTAAAAAAAAAAAAGAATAATAAGAAATAGGTAAACTGTCAGAATGCAGTCCTAAAAAAAGCCACCTGATCACCTGAAATCTGCTATTTCCAAAGGATGTGGCTAAAATACAGCGACTCTTACAGTTGAAAAACCTGAGAGCTGATTATTATTTACTACTTTGTAATTAAATAATCTTCTAAAAATAATATCTTTTTGCTAGCAGTGAGCCCCAAAGAAGTGCTTAGGATCAAAGAACTTAACTATTATTGTGGCCAACCACTTTGCCATCACTCTGTGACAACAAAGAAAAAGGTGCTTAGAAAGAAGAGAAAACAGAATGCTTTATGGCATCCCTAGGACTGGTGAAGGGGGTAGATTAAGGGGGAAAAAAAAATCATGATTACAAAGGACTGAAATTTAGTAAACTCAGACCTTTTTTTGACGTCAGAGAGAAATAAAGAGAACCCAGGAGGCATCAAAAATCCTTTTCAGTAATCCAGACATACAGTAGAGGTGGGATATTACCGATGCAGAGATTGTGCAGGAACAGTTACGGCATAATCCCTTCACAAGTCTCTATTTCACCAGCCTTGAGCGTTTCTATTTTCTATCCATCATTTTCTGACTGTCTGTTGGTTTGCTTCTTAACTCAAGCCTGCATAGGATAATAGGCTACAATTACATTAACCGCCTTTCATCTCAGTTTGAATTAAATTTGTTCTGCTAGCCAGCATGAAAATCTGTCCCAAATCATTTTGCTTAAGTCAAAGAATAATAAACTCCCTCAGTCCAATAATTTAGCCAGTGGTTTTAATATTGTGAAATATTTTTTTAACTGAGAGGTAATATAAAAGTTATTATTTAAGAGGAAAAATTCAGTTACAATATTTGTCAGTAATATGTATGATTTTAAGAATATTCAAAATATAACCCTATCCTCAGTTGTCTTTGCATTCCCAAGGTCTTTTTTCTCACTTGTTTTCTGATTGGGTTTCTAATTTATGCAGAATCAATGCTATAATTTGTAACATTATCCATAATTTAGAAATGCAAAATATTTTAATGTCAATTGAAACACAATTCTGGTGACTGAAATGGTCCATCATGTCAGAAAAACAAAGTACTTGTTACATTTTACATAAACAAGAGAGAGAAATCAACTGAGAGCCCGATGGAGAGATGCACTCTGAGGCAAATGCTCTTTTAGGAATATCAGAGTGGAAAAAAATCCAAATAATTCACTCTATGATTATATTACATTTCCCTTCTGGATTTTTAAACAAAATTTAACTGAAATGACCCTCTGATTTCAAAGCTCTACTTCAAGAGGGACTTTGGAATGGCAGAATGTTTTACAAGTAATCTTGGATTTGCTTATTCTTAATCATCATCATCATAATAATAATTCTTATTCATAAAAATGAGCACACATTCAAAAGACAAAATATCAAATTGACAGAAACACCTCACAACTATAGCAAAATATTCTGGTTTAAAAACAAAATGTGCACCATACAACATACTGCCATAACAGAAGAAACTTTCAGGTACAATATACCATACAGAAACACACACAGCTGGATAAATCTGGAGTAGATATATCCATCCACTATGGAGGAAGAAGATGTAGCAGAATAACATTTGAGTTGTACTACTCAATGATTCTTTTTTGCTTCTAGGTCTGCATTTAACCAAAATAATTCAATTTTAACTTCTACAATGTTTATAACGAAGCGACATTAGTTGTCATTTCTTTCATTCTTTTTTTCCTCAGTGAAAGAACTACTGTTTGCTGAATATTCATCACGATTTATTTTAAGGTCAGTACTTAAATGACATCTGTTGCAGAAAATTTCATCTGATGCAGACATAAAGGAATCAAGAGATTCTTGGGTTGAAGAAATTAAGTGTCAAAGGCTGAGGACAGGCAGAGAGTATGCACAGCTTCAAATATTTCAATTAAGACCATCAATATCTGGTGGCATAGCAACTAAGTCTAAAAACAACCTGTAATGTTAACATAACTTTAACCATGTAGAAATACTTAAGAACATTGACTAGACAATGAAAAACAAAAAATAATTCTAAAAAACAGGGAAAGCTCTAACCAAAGCTTCTGAAGGGCAAATGTCAAACCATTTATGAAATCACACAGTTAACTATTTTCCAAAAACGCAAGAGCAAAAGCAATAAAGTAATGGCACGGGAAAGGTTTCATGAAAGTCAATGACAAAAAGACAAGAGCATAAAGAAAATGAAAACGTCATGAAGTTTTAGCCTTTTTCTACACTAAAAGCAGGGTTGGAAAATGCATTTGATTTTAAACACATCAGGGTGGCATAAATCCAAGAGAAAAAAAGGAGAAAAAACCCCCTAAAGTACAACTGAACAATAAAAGCATTTTCTTTTAAAAAAAATTAAAATAATGCATATCTATCACAAATCATGCATTTACGTAATTCCCACTTCTGAATCTTAGAGTTATTTAACTTATATGTGGTTGGCACTGAACTGCAGTGAAGTTGTTCATCTGTTTAAATGTGCTATTACCTCTTCTTTTATTCATAAATATAGAGGAGGCAATCTTTTTGTTCAACATGAAGGATTGATTTATATTTTTTTTGTTGATTTATGTATTTTTCTTCTTACAATCATCATTTGTCACCTTCAATGTGACCTTTTCTCAAAAAAACCCTCTTATCTTTAACAAGTACAAAAACCGACAAAAAATAATAAAGAGAAGGAAAATTAATGAATGAAGAGAATTGAAGTATCAGGAGTGAAAAGGACTTTGTGAACTTGTTTTGTCAAACTCTTGCTGCTATTCCATACATGGCAATTAAGAACCAGCCTCCCAAAAGCAGGGGAAAGTAAAAGTAAACCTTATGTTCCCCAGTTCTCACCAAATCAGGGAAATATTTCCTCTTAAACTTAAGGAACAAGGTGCTATCATGTATTAAAATATTTATCTGAATCAGGGCCCAAATCTGTGAATAAATCAACACTACACGTAAGAGAGGATAAAATGGCCTAAAGGAGAACAGGATTAGAAAGTCATTTTGCAGCATTTGTTAGAAAGTAATTGCTGCCCTTATCTCCTTACAGATCTTGTAAGAACTCATTTCCAGGACAAATATTTTTTTTTTAAAGTTAAACCTTCTTTATGAAATCTGATTTATTAAATCTCTTTCAACATATCTGACTGTTCCTTTACCCTTTAATTCTTATCACTTCTCTGTGAGCAGCCCAAAGTTTTTTCTTCCAGGACAGTGAGCCCTTTTGGACAGATTTCTTGTCTTGTTTTGCCATTGTCACTGCTCTCCATTTGGCCTCCTGCTGTAATTCAGTATTCCTAAGTTTATCATTGCTCTGTGCAACACTGACAGAAAAAAGTTGTGGCAGATCAAATTTTCAGACGTGATTATAACTTTGCTTTGATTCTAAATCAGACTCCTGACATTATTTAAAACAGTTTTCCTAGCTAGGTATTTACTCTCTCTTCTGGTACTTTGTTCTTTTCCTAAATTGCTGAAAACTTCTTTTTCTTGTAATATAAAAACAATACATGGAGATGGAGAACTAAATCTGTGAGTCAATCCTTCTGAAGTGATAACCTAATAAAGTATTAAGGCTTCACTGCTGAAGTTTAGGATATCATCAGGGTTCTTGGATTGATTTGTGTCCTTGTAATCAAGCTCCCCAGCCCCATTATCTAGTAAGCTAGATGAAGAATACCACTTTTCAGTACATCCACAAGAAAAAAAAATAGAGAGCTCAAAGCATGCAAAGGTTATGCAGCTTAATTTATACTTTATACTTTCTAATGGTGATTATTTGGTACAAAGGAAGAAAAGAATAAGGGACCATTTCTAATATTTAAGCATTATTATCTTTCATCTGGTGAGTACAGGATAGAATTGGTCTTATGCTATTTGTTGTTGCCTTATCAGTTACCATTCCCTGAAAATACCTTACATATGAGAGAGAATTTACTTTTGGTGTCATAGGTTTTGGGTTTATATTATAAAAGGTAAAATAGTAGAGATACTACTGTTTTCAGTAATAACGTTTAATTTACTGGCTTTTCAAGTTTTGATTATGTTATGTCTTTCACATGATAATGCAGGCTAAGAATGAAGGTAAAGAAGGAAAAAAAGAATGTTTATGTAAGCATATGTGCTTACATATGTTCAGCCTGCCGATTTCATTATCCCAAGTAGCCTATCTCCAGATTTTTAAACAGAAATGAAACAAAAATCCCTCTTAAACACACAAAACTGCAGCAAGGAGGAATAACGGTATAGTTAATCACATTAGATTTCAGTGACAAACTAAAGAACAGGACTTCAACAACAGCATAGTTGTTGACTTAGTTGTTGAGGACTTCAACCAATACAGTTTTTATAGCCTCTTATTTTTCCTTACATTAATTGTTAAAGTAAAATTCAAATATCTACAGTTTTCTAAGCAAGTCCTTAAAATGTTGTGTGCTGTGCCCTTATCTACACAACAGAATGAAGAGAATGTGTCACTTTAGTTATCCCACCACTAATGCAGAAGTGGCACAGAAAGTTGCTCTGGCACTGCCTGTACTTGGGACAGGGTAAGCATGAGAACATGGGCTCTCCTGCAACAAGTGCAGACACAGAGTTGAGATGGAAAGAAGGAATGGAAAGAAGACTTAAAATATAAGAAAACCTGCATGACTTCTAGATGTCAGCGCATAAAACTGCAGCAGAATGCAAGTCTGCTGTAACAGGCAGGCTCCTCAAATTGAGGGCTCTCTAAACAGGATTTAATACTGTGTAATCGATGTGCTCAGTCTATATAATTATCAGGAGCTTCGTGGAAAAAGAAGTGAGAAGTAATGCATTTCTCACTCCCATGCCTTAGTATGAAAACACATTTCTTAGTTCTGTCTATGCATGGGTTTAATCTTTTTTGTGCATTCTTTTAACACTCTCAGCAACTACTGAAGCAATTTAAAACTAATAACTGGCAACAATGGGAAACAAAATGTTTTAACTTTAAAACCAGAAATAGAACTATTGCAGCTAAATTTTCATCTATATGTAAAGGTATACAATTGACTGAGAGAGACAACAGAAGATGAAAGCAGCAGTAGGAAGATGCATATTACTTCTATTAGAGACCATAAGAGGGGAAGAAAAGTTATCTTTCCATCACCAGGAGATTTCTAACAAGTAGTGTCTGCAGTACCCACCTGACGTAGCCTTTCCTTACTGCTGCATAAAACCTGCTTTTTTCCCTTTGTTAGTATATAAAATGTGTAAATATAAATATAAATTAAATAATATAATTAATATATTTATAATTAAATAATATAAATTAAATATAAATATAAATATATAAAATGTGTATATATAAATATCACAATCTGAAGCTGATAGATATATCTATCACCATGGTTTTCATCACAGTGTAGCTTCATTTCTTTTACTTATTTGTAAGGTTTTGAAAATAGATTTTAAAATAAAAACAGGGCACGGTATTTTGTGAAAGTTGAGTACTGAGCAATCCATATCAAGCAAGATAAAGGACCACTACTTCAATTTTAAACTTAGCTATGTGTTAAGATAGCTTGTAGAGAGCTGAGCTCTCACAGTGGTATTTTCTTTTCCCATTGCTACCTATATACTTGCACTAGCTTAATGACAAATTGATTAAACCAGATGTCTATTTCAACTCTAACAACTCTTGTCCCAATTACTTATTACCATACTAATGGCCTATCAGATGTAAATTATAAGCTACAGTCTACACTGCACAATGGATACTATTTTATCAGTGGCTTAAGATCTGAGAATAAGGAAGGAATTTTCAACAGCTTCAAAAACTCACAAGCACTGTAGATCTACTGAGAACCTGAGATTCACAAAATCTATGCTGTAAAATTCATGATTTATTTCATTAAGAAGAATAAAATGTTTGGATCATTCTACACATTGAAATTATGATCTGAAATTAAGGAAAATGTGGATGTTCAGGATGGATCTACCTTAGAAAACTGTCTTCCCTTGAAATAAAAAGTATATCCACTGAAATGTATTGGTGTGGATAGCAGGAGTCCTGACAGCAGACACACAGAGACAGTCCCTGCAGCCTTTCTCAGTCCTTGTCAACATTATGTGATCGGTTGGCTTGATTAAGCAGCATCAGCAAGACAACCATTTTAAAGCTACCAAATGCTTGTTGTAGTATTAAAAACCTGGTTTTCACCAGAAAACAACTCTCTAACAGCTAATATTTTCAGTTAACTGTCAATTATAAAATCAGTATCACCTTCAAATCATTTGACCTGATTTTCTTTTAAAATGGCAACTTTAAAAGAGATTCTATTGAAAAACATGATTGTAAATTCTCCTTGAACACTTGCTATGTCCAGCTTAAAAAGGAAAACTTGGAGTGTGTAAGAGGAGTGTATTACATCAGTTACATTAGTAGAGAAATATATGTTATGTTGGTTAAATTCCAACTCACCTCCCATTAAGCATATATTTTGAATTTTCCACATACTGAAGTAGTAAGGGAAATAGTTCTTTTGACAGGACTATCCTAATACTTTATTTTATTTGTATAATGTCCTGATAGTTCAAGAGACAAATTTACTTAAGTGATTCCTATATATATTTCCTACTGGATTTAATTACAATTTTATAGTTTTAAAAAAATCCATTTTAACGAACTTCAGACTATATTTAATCAAGTATCTCAGACAGAAAATGATGGATATTAATAATATAAAAACCTACTAAATATAGAACAGGTCAAATAATCCCTTATTTCAATTTAAATGGATTTTTCTTTAAATTAAAATGGAAAAAAATATTTTCAGTCATTTAAAAAGCAGAAGCCCTAATAAGTGCTACTAATCATTTACTGAGAATCAGTGCTTTGTGCCTCAGTGAATGCTGTAATTTCAGGAAGATAGATCCTTATTAAAAAACATAAAAAAGCAAAACCAACAAAAACAGAGAAGGTGGGTTTTGGGGGATATCCAATACTATTTAATAAGCTCACCATGAATTTCACTGCCACAAACCTCAGAAAAAGGTCAGAACTTACACGAACATGCAAAAATTACTCTGTGCAGAAACAGCTGGGGCTCCTTTGAAATTATCTCATTTTTACAGATCAGTTTAAAATGAGAAGAAACCACATTATCTGTATCAATAAATCTGTGGCCCACAACAATTCTTACTTGTTTTGCTCGCAACAGGAGTTTCCACTACAGAGTATTTAATTCTAACTGTACATAATGAAATACCAGTTCAGTGTGTTGAAATCAATGTCTGTAACTAAATCTTAATGCTCTTTACAGTAGAACTCTACTCTCTTTAAAGTTCAGCCAACCAAACCTCATTTGTGCTGATAATCATTTCAGGAAAATGAACCAACTCTCCTTTCTCTCTAATAAAATACTGTAAAACAATCTTGCTAGCTCCTCAATATGATAGTACCATGAATGATTCAGGGAAAGAATTTCATTAAGGATTTTTACTAGATTATATTTAAATGCTTCTACCAGAAAATATTATCTATTTTATCTTTGGTAGAAGCCACAGGAGAAAGGTGAAGCTGTAAAAAGAAGTTAATAAATAATTAATATATCTCCAGATGTAGCAACCAAAATAGTCTATCGGCATCTGCTACTTAACATCTCATTTTGGTGCCCATTTCTGAGGCAATGAGCAGCTGCATTGCACCAGGGCAAGAAGCAGTTGGTTAATCCAAAGGGCCTGTGGTGGGAGCAAGTCAAGGCAACAACAGCAGGACACCTTGGGATGGAGCTTCATGCCCAGCAGACTCCCTGGGAGTCCAGGGAAGTCCAGGGAAGGGGAGGGTTACTGTGATATATTCACAAAGCTTTCACTTCCCGTTAGGTGAGTAGCATGTGCTTAGGACTCTTTGCCATGTGAACATTTGGATGTGTGGCTCCTGGAATCTGAAGGACATTCAGCCTTGTCTCCTGATTGACTTCTTATTTGCCTTCAGTCACAACTTTGAAAATTCTGATTGATTCATCATACCTAAATTGCAAACTAATAAAAAGAACCTGCTTGTTTGTGAAACAGCTGAAAATTGATGGCTTTACGTGGCCAAAACTAATTAAAGAAAAAAAGTTTTGATTAAGGGGACAGCAATACTGCTTCTTTTCCCTTCTTCCCTGTCCCTAGAATTGAAAAACTGCCTCTGCCTAAGGTGCTGATACAGACTATGGTCAGCAAGGATGGGGCCATGTCAGGAAACTCTTTGGCTTTCTTCCTCTGCTCTTTTCCAGCACAAAGGACCAATAATGATACCTAACATTTTGATAAATCATTTTTAGGGTTGATCCATATCTTATATAGTAGCCAAGATCTCCTTAGAAAGACCAAACAATTAAAATCACTCTGATACCATTGATTTCTCAAATGTGCACATATACTAAAGCTGATCAGTGTTTGTGTTTCATGAAGGCAAAAAGAATAATATATGTCAAATTCTTTGGTTTAATAAAGAGTCCATGAAAAACTGTACTAGCAACATTTTTTTTCTCACCCTGAATATGTTTTGTCCTCCATAAAGTTTTGTAGGAGTGTTTACTCAAATATTTTTTTAAAAATCTCCTTAAATATTCCCCTTCCACAAAGGAAATATCACTTTCCTCCTTATGCTCCATAGTTAATTGTCCAAAGCTGAATCCAATAGCAGTAGTCAGCAATAATAATAGTGAGGTACAGGATTGTTACTGTAACATAGCATACACTGAATTTAATCAGTTACAATATAGCAGTACAAGGTAGAATTTTTAAAAAGAAGTCCCTGAAATACCTGGGTTTGTCAGTCACAACTCACCTGAGGGTTTTATTCTGATGACAGCAGGATGAGCAGCCAGAAAAGCCACCGATTAATTTCTTTTCCTTCTATCAAGAGAACCATTTATCTTCAACCAAAGCAGTAGGAAGGGCCAACTAACTTTGTACTCCACTGGAAATACGTGTTGTTTTCCACCCCTGCCTGCAGCAAATATTCTGACTTTCAATAATTGAAGTGTGGGTTTGAGTTAGGAGGTGATGAAGGATTAAGTATTGTCGCCTTTGAGATTCAGGAAAAAAGTAAGCTATCTTTTTAGTTCTTTAAAAAGAAAAATCTCCAAGAGATAGTTTTATGGTGTAAAGTCTGTAAAGAAAGATTTAACAGACTTCAAAGAGGGACACCTGCCCAGGGAGGAGACTCTGACTTTACTGTCTCCTTAAGAGGAGGATGCAATGGAACAAGAAAATCATAAAAACTGAGTGGATCAGAGACCAAATCCACAAAGAGCCACGGGAGCTGTAATGCTTATCTACCACCAAATTGTTTGATGCCCAGTTGCTCCAGCAGAATTCCCAGATCCAGAACAACTCCCACAGCTGCCCATACAGCACACAGGTTGCAGTTAAGTTCTATGGGACGACACAGTTGGAGACCTTCTAAGACACCTTTACTGTCCCCAAGATGGACTTTGTATGACTGGGGAGTTACAGATCGAAGCCATTTATTGGGCTAAGTGTGTAAACACTCTTAAATTCATCTCAGTCCTCAGATTCAATATCTAACTGAAGGCAGAATAATTGTCTGCAGCTTATATTTAGCTTTAAATCTTTATGGGTTTACTTCAGACCTAAAGTACTTGCAAACTTATCTATTCTTTTCAACTATGCTACTTTATTATAATAAAAATAGCACATAAAAGCATCACCTTACCTGTACATCCCTACGCAACTGGAACTCAGCACCTGGAACACTCAGCACCAAAAATTACTAGCATTTTATAACAAATGCATCCTGAGCAGTGGAATTCAAAATGGGTCTCACTGGCATGTCATCTGTGAAAGACTTGGGCAGCCTGCCCTGTTCCCCTGCTTCACTGACATAAGAAAAAGAGATTATTCAAATGCCAATCACTGAATGGCACGGCCATGGCACCGGAGGAACAATTTTTAAATACAAGGCATTTTGATTCACTAATTTTGAAAGAAAATCCAGCACAATATATTTTTCAAATAGGAAACCAAGCAGATATAACTTAATTAAATCTATATCCAGCATGAGTAATAACATAAACCAGTCAGGCACAAGAGACAGGGACACTGCTTACATTCCTATTTTACAGCCAAGAGTGTCCGAAAAATTGTAAGAAAGATCTGTTTTGCTCTGCACTTTGCATTTTTGGAGGTAGCCTGAAGAGGGAGTAATGACTATAAAAAAACCTTGGACAAAAACTGAATCCCAGTGGTGAGAGAATTCTGGTCTGTTGAGCTTGCCAAATCAAAAGACATATTTATATGTGCATACAGTCAGTTATGGAAGATCCTAGGTTAGAAGCCAAGAGCAAAATTACTGAATTCTCACGAAAGAGAAACCCTCATGCCCAAACTGCTTCCTGTTTTCCTGATAATTAGTACTGAACTCAAAAAGATAAAAGACTCATTTCATGGGAACAGAACAGCTAAGAAAAATCACAGCTATCATTTTTAATGCAGCTCCTGGCAAGAGATATCTTGCTAACATAACCAGTTTTACATTGCAATACCAATATTGCAGTGTCCTCCAGATCTCAGACGTTCACAACTGACTCACAATAAAGTACCAAAAGCTCTCTGCAAGGTGCTTGGAGCTGCTCCCTTAGCCACTACCTCATTATCCTCTCTTCCCTGAGAACGCTGCCTTCTAGGAATGATACAGGACATTCAGACTCCAGTTCTTCTCTATCTTTACAACGTTGAGCAATTTCCTGAATAAAATGTAATGTTTGGAAGTAACAATCGTTACAAAAAATGTAGTTTCATTTACAGAGAGCCTGCAACTCTGAAAGATCCCAGAGAGCCTCATGAACTTTACATATCATATACTGAATATATCAAAGCAGAGAAAGCAGAGAAAGGGAGCCTACTGCAGAAAAAAAAAAAAAAAAAGAAAAAAAATCAACAAAAAGGCTGAGAGTGACATACAATATTGCCAAAACCCATATTTGACTTTTCTTCAAATTTTAGATCTCAAATGTTTCAAGTGCCTTCTGAGAGCTTAAGCCATTAGACTGCATTTGGGTCATGTTCTGAAGCTTTGATATTAAACATATTGTTTAAATGAAAGCTGCAATTTAAGCAAAAATGATTGATGCCAGAAACATGAATTAAAGAAAAAAAAAGGCATCTCAAATCCTTGATAGATCTGGCAATAACTACTACATGTAGAGCAGAAAATTAGCACATTTACAACATATATTTAATGTTGAAGTGGGAGTTTTATTTTATTGTTCTCCTTAGAAACCTAATGATCCAGCTCTTTGAGAACCAGCTGAGGGCTGCAACCTGTCCTTACAGAAACAAGCTAAAATCTTCAGGCAGCTCCATAAGACGAGAGGCAGTGGCTAAACCCACCAAGATCTATGTGACAGATTTTGCTGGAATTCTCCTTGAAATATCCCAAGTAATGGAGTAACAGGCACATCAAATTTTAACAGAAAACTAAAAATTCAAAGACTGGACTCAGCATGAATAAGTGAAAAACACCTCATATCAACATTCCCAACATTTGGAATATCAAATACTTTAACATCTCAGCTTGTCTCAGATAAGACTACTCTATGGATGAATCTAGAAGGGAATTGAATTAGATGTGACAAAAACAGGGATTTTCAGTCTAAAAACAACAAGGGATTTTCAGTCTGAAATTGCAATTTTAAGTTTACCCTTGAAAAATAAAAATTCAAATTACCATCTCCTCTGGCTTACGGATTTGCTGTAATTGCTGACCAGGAAAATCCATGACTGGGAAAACCTTTTCTTTTCTAGTTCAATAAATGAATATTTGTACAAGAGACAAACTCAGGACAGCAGACTGATACAGCTGAGCAGCACAACTAAAGCATGTAAGTCAAAATTCCATATTTGAGTGGAAAAACCAATGATGAAATGGACACGACAGAGGAAAACAATAACAACATAGGTACATGAAATACAAACTGGGGAAAAGGTCTATAAAAAATTCCTTAATTGAAGGGTAGTTGGCAGAAAACTGGAGTTATGAGCAAAGAAACTGGGTTTTATGGTTCAGGTATTACAAAGTTGAGGAGTAGTTGTGGGGTTTTTTCTTCCTGTTCTTTGTAATTAGGTAGAATGGCATCGATGTAAGTCGTGCTGGTAACCAAATCACTCATTAGCATCTAGTACTGATTGTTTGGACACAAAAAGAGGGGTAAAAAACTTCTCAGTGAAGACTTAATTCAGAGTTTAAAGACATTATCACTCCAGCTTTTGTCATTACAAAAATGCATCATTTAGTCCTAATCTTGATTTCCCGTCTCATCCTGAGACTCTTCAATTGTCTGGACAGAAAGTTCCAGAGGTGGCACAGAAACAGTACACCTGCCAGCACAGCTTTCTCACGAGTATACACACAGCCTCTGCACCAGAAATTCCTGGTTTTGCCTATTTATCAAGGAAAGAGTTAAGGATTCAAGGTAGGAGTCAAGCCAGCTCATTAAGTGTATCAAAGACAAATTCACAAATCTGGTCAAAGTGGATGCCTTGTGGCAGGCAGAACATAATCTTTTGGCACCTCTCCCTGCTGGAAAGGAATAAGCTGTATTTATATGCTTTTTCCTCAGTTTCAACCAACATTGCTAAGATAATTTTTTTGCCAGATACTATTAAAATAACTATAATTGTGAAAGGAATAAGGTTCCTATTGAATAGCAGGACAGAATGGACTGAAAGAAACATCTTTAAAGCTGTTCATAATTATCTTTAATGTGTTATTTCTCCTACTTGACAAGTTGCTCCACTTCAGTACTTCAATGTTCTTAGTACTCTATTTTTTATGCTCTATCTATCTATTCTAACTCTTCCTCTAAACACAATAAGCTATTCCATTACAAAACAAGATACACTAATTGTACTTTCCATGACAAGTCTACACATTCCTCTGGTCTAGCTTTAAAGATGTGGGGAGATGTCTGAAACACTGTACACTTTTAGTAAGGTTCCAAAACTCTAAAAATCTTATAACTGTAGATTCTTATCAAGATATGTGACAAATGTAGTGACTATAATTACCAGTTTGACATACATTTTTTACTTACCATAGTTTTTTAAAAACCTAAGGAAAAAAAGACAACTACAGATAATCAGTTTCTTGTTACTTGGGGTTTTTTTGAAGTCTGTACTGTCTGCAAAACATTACTAGTATTTTTTATGTAATTCTTAACAAAAGTCTAAGTAATACTGAAATTTCCTAAGAAATGTAGGGAACACTAGATTCACCACTAAAATATTGTCAGGTCAAACACAAAATTTAAAAAAAAAAAACCAAACCAGGGAAAAAAGTGATTATACACTAGTCATGAATTGCAATATATTTGGGTTAAATTTAATTGTACTCACAGTTGACACTGATCTCCTTTGATTCCCTTAGTTGTGCAGAAGCATTTTCCTGTTTGCATGTGACATATGTTTGCATGTCCACTGCATGTGCAAGCTGTAATATCAAAACATAAAAATGAGACTTCTTCACCCATATCATACTTTTGAAATAAAGAAATTTTCATAGATCTTAATACTTCATCCTACACACATTTCCTGCAAGCTGTCTTAAAATATGTATCTATTACTACTTCAATTATAAGTTTGGTGTTTTTTTCAGAAAATTTCACTAGCACATCACTCACTTTATTTTCTGCGGAGTTAAAAACTATTCATGTGTCATTAATGGCTCTCCTCCACACCATAAATAACAGAAGTCTGAGAATAGCCATTAAAATCTACTATTTCAATGCTTAAGACAGCAAATTATCAATAATAGGTATTTTCTGGTCATAGGTGAAATACTAACAAATGACAAAATTCATTTAGTTTCAAATGTCTAATTAAAACACAGGTTTGGTAAAACATCTAATATCACTGGAATTCTTCCTTTTGACAAAAGCAAATAAAAAGAGAACTTTGAAACCATTTGAACAGAGTTACTACTCTACTAGTCTACAACAAGAATGTCATAAAAGCAAGAAACAGGCAACTTTACAAGCTCCTGAGGTTTGAACAGAAGGAGAATCAGAAACATCATCATTACTATACTCCATGTTAAGCTCAGTGGCTGAAGTAATTCTTTAAACAGTGGTCTGCTCACTGCCACTCTTGCTGCCTCAGAGATTCTCACCTCAAAACAAACCTTCGAACTCCCCATCCTTGAACTTTCTTTTTGTTTTCTCTTCCCATGTTTATTTGAATTATTCTCTTCTTTGGGCAGCCATCTTTTTTTCCCAACCAAGTGTCCAAAACTTAATAGTGTCTCTCTGGGAAATGTGTCAGTACATCCCCTCATCATACTGGAATGCAAACATTCACACTACACTCAAAGTCTTTCTTTAATACAAAGTAACTCTGAACGTACCTTGATGATCATATTATGCTTTCATTGAAGCTTTTATTATGACTAAGATAAAAGATTTAATATATAGAGTCCTGCTTGGGAACAGATATGATACTAAGCGGTGACCTGTATAAGATAAAAGTTTACTCTCAACTTTACAATCTAATATTGAATTGCTATCAGATTGAGTTTTAATGTTCTCATTCTACTGATAAGGAATAACACACAATGAATCCTTCTGTGAGTGTCCCGTCCCATACACACTTTCACCTGTCTGCCACAGCCTAAGACAACTAGAGAAAAAGGTGATAGACAGAACAGAACCACAATTAAATGTAAGACAGTATTGACAGAACGTGTCAATGTCAGGACTTCAATGGTTTGTTCAGCCCTCAGAGCTAATTAAATAGCCAACTGAAGCTGAAGGAGCAATTCTTACTAAGGAGGTGTTAGGCATTCAAAATGTCTGCAAGAAACACATACTAGAAATTTCTATGCAGCACATAGTGATGTGTGATGTTTTTCTCTCTTTCATAACACAACACTCCTGAAAAATACCTACAGTTAGCACAGAGTCCTGCATTTTGTAATTTTGCTGTCATCTTGACAGTCTACAATAAGTGTTCATTGAAGCGTTGCTGCTATATAATCAGTTATGCTTTCCTAAATCAATGCATGTTTTCCACTCTACATTTATGGAATGATTATTTAGGCACTTCTAGCTGGAAAAGCCTCATCACAAAAGTTAATTTTAATTGTGTAAATTTTTACTGCACCTTCAGTGAAAAATAAAGAATATATTCTTAACAGCTTATTCTGATTATGGTTAATTGCTCTTAATGGCAACAAATCATTATAAGACAGCACAAAAGTTATAAAGGAACTAAAAGGGTGAATTCCAAATCATATTCCAGAAAGTGTCAATATTTTGATAAATATAGAAGTTATTGCCAACTAATCTTAATTGATTACTCCCACAATTATTGCTTGCTTAATAGGAAGTAGATCACAAATGGGAAAGTGGAACTTCCTTCACTTGAGTAGCTTTTTTAGTAAAATTATTTAAGCCCAAAGCTACAAAAGCCTTTGGTCATTGTGCATCTTTATCACCCTCTTGGGGAAAAGAAAAAAAAAGGAGGTAAAAATGGATTATAGAGTAAAAGTAACAGATGTAGCTATATAAGACTTTGTGGAAAACCATTTCCTTTGTCAGTTCAGACATGACTTGTATACCCAGTCCATGAAATGATGGATAAATCAAATTTTTCAGCAGTACTTGTCCCCAGGGACATCTAAATCAAATCAGCACCTAAACGAGGCCCTTCAGTGTTCTGTGTGCTCACTCACACAGCAATCCACAGGTGAACCAGCCAGGAGGCTCCTTCCATTTAAACTGCATCATGTTTTACACTTTGTCTTTGGAATTTCCAGGATTCTGGGGAGTCATTAACTAACACTAAAATCTGAAAAAATTAATTTTCCTACAGACTCCTCTCTAAAGTCTGACCTGTCTGTATTCACAGCCCACACAAATAAAAGATACATGCATATAATGGTCTCTCTCACTGAAAGGATAGATTCACATCATCAGACACCAACATGGCTGCTCTACCTCACCTGCATTTTCATGACACATATGAAGCTTCTCTAGTGCTAAGGTCAGTATGGATAGAAGAGGAGAAGAAAGGAGGAGTTCAGAAGTCTCAGATACTTGTTTTCTGGATCCTTTGTCAAAGAAACAATGACAAGCCCAGTAGCTAATTTTCTTCTATTAAAGGATGAAGATAAATTACTCTAATTGAGCAATTTCTTAGTGATTTAACTGTTCCCTGGATAATACCTTGAAAAAGGACAACACTTTTGCATTTACATTTTTAAAATCTCACCTGGACAATTGTTGTTTTGCAGCAATGAAAGCATATTTTAATTAATCTCAGGCTTGCAAGTCTATAATGAAAAATGGATTCCTACCCATCTGTGGCTCTCTATGTGGAGAGTAACCAAAGAAAAACCCAAACATGCAAACCATCATTGCTGTTACTGAAGTAAATGTGAATACATGTCATCAAACAAATCTAGTAGCAGAAGTAGGACAATATTGTAGTACATTCAGTGGAAAAAATATTAAATGCCATTATCTTTTTGTCTCACTGCAGGGTTTTTTATCCATTAGCCTAGATCTGAATAACAAAAATGAAATTAAAAGTTCTGAATATTATGTATATTTATTAGTTAATAAATATTAACCTAAAGCTGCATTTGATTACACAATAACAAAAGATTTACGTTCTTCCTTTACTTTGATATTTCCATAATCCTCTTTACATATTTTCTTTCATATTTTCCATTTGGTTTTCTCTGCTTAACTACTCTGAGTTCAGCACAACTTCAAGAGTCTTCCTATACTACTGTGTACATTCATCCCCAACACGGGTTTATATTATGCACACATGCCTTTGTTTAAACAGTTATTTTAAACACTTAATTGCCATGCAAACTTTTTATCAATAATTAAATAGTTTAAATAAATAAATACTCTATGGCTTACAATAAAAAATCATTAAAATACAGAGTTTAAACCTATTTTTATTATTTTTTTACATATTAACTGAAATTATGTCATTAGAACTTTGAAAACAACAAGAAAAAACCCACCCTTGCAATATGTACTCTAATTTAGGGAAATAGCAGCTCACAATACTCTTTCGTACAACATGCAGATTCTAAGTGAAACAGAAATATTATATGAAAACAAAACAATCCAGTAGAGTAAATCCATACTGCAAAATCATAACACTACAGATTTTATTTAATAATAAATCCACAGTAAGATTGATTCTGAGTTGCTAGCTCAGCATATGAATGTTCTTGCTGATGCTGACAACAAAAGAATCCCCACCACTATTTCTATGAAGCGTGCATTTTAAACAATTGAATTTAAAAGTATTTATTGCTTAGCCCCCATCTCCAACACAAAGCTGCAAGAACAATTTTTCTCTCAAATGGAGCTCACTACAAATGGCACTTTAATACGTTTGCTTACATGAAAGATTGCTAAGCCAGTAGCTGCATGTGGATAATTACTTTAAGACACCTTGCTGATGTTTTTAAAAGGAAGCTGTGACAATGGTATTAAATACTGAGGTGTACTACTTTTTGTTAATTTTGGTAACATGCAAGGCATAAGTTGCATCAAAAAAAAAAAAAAAGAGATATAGTCTTTCTCATGAAATCAGGCTAAGTAAAAAACACCAAGTATAAACTTATATTAGATCCAACACTTTAATGCTCGATTTCACTGTAAATGTTCACCTATATTATCCATTAGTCTATTCATATGAGAACTACCCTACAGAGACTATTTCCTACATTAGTAATATTGCAAAACTGCCTAGTCACTTAATTTTCTAGAAATGTGTATTTAGCTACAAGCCCCTGATACACTTTGAGCATTCAACAATTACTTTTATTGGAAATACATACATTCAACCTTTGAGACAGGCAATGTAAAAGCAGACAGATGTGCCCAATAACACTTTTGCAATATCACTAATTGAGTAGCATTAAAATTAAGCTAAAGAACTTCTGTGAAGCCATGGGCAATAAAAATAAAAGAAAAAGAATGCTATTTGAAAGGACATGCAAAAATGGAACTGTCATTTTATAGTAACACAATTAACCTTCATAATAAATCAGTCTTATTTGACTAATTTGCACATATATATCACTGATTTTATTTTAATCTCTCTTGGTTTATCTTGTGATTCATCTCTCTTTGGTCTCCAAACCAATTTATTTTTTATAGTACCATAATAGCACAGAAAAGAAAAAACCATGTGTAATAACACAATACTAAGGACTGTGAGACATAGAAAGAAGGTAAACAGAAAAGACATATTCAAGATTTATGTCACCAAGATATGGAATTTGCATAGCCAAAATATGCAGGAATCAACCACCAACGACCTAAATCACATATATAAGTATATATCATGTACGTATCATTTAAAGCAAGATCAGCTATTTCCACTATTCATAAAAATTAGATAAGCATTTTACCAGACCAATATAAATTTGTTCTGGAAAAGGCAGGTCTGCTAAACCACCCTGGCAGACATTTTTGCAAAATTAGACACTCCTCACGTCACAATTTTTTGAGCAGTTGTCCCAGATCACAGCCTGCCCTCAGCTCTTCCTTGGTATTTTAGAGGCTTAACCTGGCCATTACAGAAATGCTCCTCAGCCACTTCCCATTCAAAAAAAAGCAATTCACCCAAGCCTAAATGTGATTTTATCTTTTTTTTTTCTGGAACTTACAGTCATAGCAAAACATAAAGAATTTCACTCAGCCATGAGCTAAGTCTGAGATCAAGTGACTGCTAATCAGACAGTTACTTTTTCCTGAAAAGCAACACCATGACACACAGTCAAACAACCTGGAAATCCCAAGTGTCATTTCCTTTGCTTTCTGGATTGACACATACATGCCAAAAGTAGGCTATTTATCCTAATAACTGCCCTCCTCCCCCCAAAAAAAATATAAAAACATCTGGGAAACAGTAAACAGGATGATTTTCTGATGCAGAAAACAAAATTTAGTTTGGTTACACCAACACAATCCTATGGCAATTAAAGGCTTGTCTTTGTTCTTTAGCCATTTTTACCCTGGTAAAATAGCTCTGCAGTGCTTGTATTTCATTATTCCTTGTGTTTAAAGCATTCATCTTGGAAAGTGGACTGATTTTTTTTGCTGTTTATTTGTAATAAATACCTCTCAAACAATCATACTAAAGCTGTCTTCAATCATCAGAAACTAACAGCATAAAGACAGCTTGGAAACCCATAATTCTGTTTTATACAAGTAGATAATGAAAATGCAACACAGAGGATTAACACTGAAAGACAGGATATTTTTTCTCATTAGGAACTGAGCAGAATCTTAAACAATTAACAAGAGTCTTGCTGTGCCTGAATCTTTCATGCCAATACTGAACCATAGTACAGGATTTTTATTGCCTGCTTTTGGAATCATTCTGGAATAATGTGCATAGAGGAGAGTATTTTCTGCCAAAAAAACATGCTGAACCAAAGCATTTCCATGTAAACTCATGAAATACAGTAGCACCAATTTCATTTTCTCCATGTAATCTGTGTGAAAAACTGAAACTTTCATACTAACTTTGAAAGTAGAAAATCAAAAACCCCAGTGAAAACATTAATAGGAGCACTTTATTTGGAGAGAAGATAACATCTTACATATCAGTTTCCTTTTTATTCTTTCCATTTATTCTTTTAATTTCTAAGTATAATACACTACTAAGAAATGAATAGCCTACAAATTTTACAGTGGGTTAAGCTGCAGATTTTGAGAGTCCAACTCAAAACCCGAACTCTTTATCAGATGTATAGGATAGTTCTTTAAGCATCCAAGCATTTAAAGAAATCTTTCTTTCACAAGCATACAAGATGCAAAACATTATTCCTTAAATTACTCTTAGTTTTCTCAGAGATTTCTCACATGAAAACATAATAAAAAATTAGAATTAATTAAAAAATAAGTAATTTCAGAGCTGGTAGACTAAATCTTTTATTAGGTTTAGTAAAAAACTAAAAGAACGGGTTTTGATGTTTAGTTATTTTTAAAGCAAAAATACAAAATTATGATATTGGATGCCTTCATCTTTGCATATCCAAACTAAGAAGTGTTTAAGAAGACTTTTTTAGACACTAAAAGGCTTAGTACTTTTCTTTTTTTCAATTTATTAAACTGTGTCTTTTTAAATTTTTCTCGAGAAAGACAGCAGTTTCTCTACTGACTATCTTGGAAATTTGGCCAAAAACCTCCCTTCATCAAAAGGCTGCTATTTTTTCACCTTCTCTCTGAAGAGAATATATTACTTTCAAAATGATAACAAAAAAATTATTATAAGGCAGTATGAAAAGCAAAACAATTTAAAATCGTTCAGAAGTTATTCATAGCAGCTTTAAATGTAAAAAAGCCCATTCCAATCTAAGGTGAAAAACATCTGAAGTCAACAACTGGTGATTGCAACTATTTGTGTCTATTTGGTCATTTAGAGTGAAAGCCCAAAGAAAAGAAATTACTTCCACAATTTATCAGACAAAAAAAGCCACAAGATGTAAAGAAGTCATCAAATCATTTCCCTCTCTTAGCCATTAGGAGGTACAAAATGGGACTGATTTTTAATGTATTCAATTGCAAGCCAAGCTTTTTTTTTTCCCTGAAATAACTAATGTGGTCTGGCATTGTAATGTATTGAATTTAGCACTCAAAAAAGGAAGACAGAATCAACTGCAATCAAAAAGAAACGCCATTACAAGTTTTTTTGAGATTCTTCATTCAGTCAATTGGGAAATGAATTCCATGATGCCTCAAAATCTGTTTTTGCAATACCCAGAAGGGGGTTTCCAAGATCCCTTTAGGAAAAGAAATGACCATTTCAATGCAAAACACATCTAAAAGGGGAGATACAGGAACTACAAACCAACAAAATGCCTACTTTTCCCGTTGCTTTTGGGACAAGAAGACTGGCTGTAGTCAAATGCTTACTTGAGGATCAAGTAACAGTGATTTAAGAAAATGTCATCTCCAATTTACACCTGCCTGCCCTCAATTGCAGGTTAGTGACTTCTGAGCTAGACACAGGAGCTACATGAACTCTTGGCATGTCTTTCAATAGATGGTGAAATAGGTTTGTTTAGAAGAGTCTAACAAAATCAGCATATTTCTGGACAGCTGAAAGTTCCTAAATCATGCCCTGCCTATCTTCTCTAGGAACATCTTTTGGAAACCAATGGTTTTTCACATTTCATCAGGAAGGTGAACATACTGATATAGAGCTCAGACAGCACAGCAGAAATAAATTTTATAAATATCTTTTACCCCATAAAATAAATTTATAGCATGTGAACCCAAAAAAACTCACAAAAATAAGAATGCAGAGTAATTCATCATTGTCAAAAACTATGTTACACACCAGCACTCAGGAGGACTTGATCACCAACATCAGTGAAAACAACGGAATTGTCATTAATCCTTGCAAATAGATAAAATAAGCACAGAGATAAAGGAATATAGTATAAATCAAACTGCTGTATCTCTTCAATATCTGTAAAAGTAATAAGTGGTGATCAATTAAATGATGCCTGAATTCTGAGTTCTTGGGAAAAGATGCTGAATAAGCACAAAATGCCTGCTATGTCAACAGATTAAGATACCACAAGTTGTTCCTATTCTTTTTACTAGTTTAGATATTTTTATTGCATAGTAGATCTAAAAGAGAGCATAGATTAAGTTTATTAAACATGCAGAATCCTCTGTAGATTTGTAAAACCTCAGAAAGACCCTTGCCTTTTTATTTTTCTTTTTAAAAAGCTACCTTGCTCTCCCTCCACTTGAGCAAATTGGGATTAATTTTGCTGGACAGTGAAGTTGCATTTGTGCAAAGCAATACAGTGTAATCATGAGGCTTAGAAATTAGGGAACAAAACTGTAATTAATAAAATTGGTTACTACAGATTTGACTACACAGTGGTTGTGCAGGATGGAAAGAAAACTTTGTTAGGCAAGAAAAAAAATCTCTCTTATAAAAGAGACAATTTGACTAACTTAATTTAATCACTCTCAAGGATAATAAAAAGAGTTTTAATGGTCAGGAATTTCAAGATGGGATAGAACTTATCTTACTATAAAAGTCTTCTGTATGCAGCCAAGGAAAACCATTAAAAATGTTAAATATGCTCAACAGATATCCTGTCAAAACCTTATGAAATCCCACTGCCACCCAAATAATCTCTCTCTGGAGGTTAATCATGTTAAATTAAACAGTTTCTTCTTTTTCTTGCTCTTATATAATTATAGACACCTAAATGTCTACTGACACTTGACTCTTTCCTTGATGTGTAACTCCAAGTCCTCCACCTAAGATTATTCTAAGTAGGTTATGGAATACAAATATATCTATAAAAAGATTCCTAATTTTAGTTCAAGGTTTTTGTTTTAATCTACAGTTAATTGTGCTAGGAATCGTACTTTGTAATACAGGTCTAACCTACAAAAAAGCAAAAAGAAAATTATATGTATGCACAACAATTAACAGCATATTGAGAAGCACATTTTGCTTGGCAGTCAAAAAATAACTGAAACAGTAATTCTTAAATATGGGGTTTCTTCCAAGTTCCTCCATTAAGTTTTTCCTGTGGCAATCCACTTCTGGTTTAGTAGCACAGGACTTTTTTCAAATATATTCTGATTCAAGTGAACTTAATCTAAGTTCATAACTAAGCCCAAGTACAGGCACATTTTATTTACTCAGTGGTCAGACTATTTTGAACACTGTTCAATAAACAGCATTCATTAAAGGAAGGAAAATAAATTTTCAAATCACCTTTGGGGAAAAAAGTCTTCTTAAAACCGTGTTAATTCTGAGTATTCCAACAATCTCTGGAAAAAGCAATATGAAGCTTTTCTTGAATAGCTTACTGTGCTATGATCTCTCTTTATATTTCATATGTACTCAGAAGCCCTTTACCTACTACTAAACCCAAATTCCAGCATTTAAGTTAATAGTAAGTGTTTTGATTCTATAATAAGGTATTTTATTTTAAAAAAACAAACAAAAAAACCCCAAAAGTTGTGTCATCTGTATTCAATACTTAAAAGGAAAAAAAATAAAGAAAACAGAACACCACTACTACTGCAAAATGGAATTCCTTGACAGTCCCCTCATTCAAAAAAAACTTTGTTTTCTTTGTATAGTATAAACAGAATCACCTTTCCTTTTGCAATTTAACACAAGACCTTTTCTTTGTCTGAATAATCTTAAATTATAGCTTCTTATCACAGAGTTTTACTATGAAATTGCAACCCACTGTTTCTTAGAAACCAAGATACAAGCAAACATTAGAAGTGGATTTTTTTTCTCTTAATTCAGTTCCATATTACAGTAGCTGAAGACAGTATGAAGAATACCATACTCTTATTTTTTTTTATTTATCTTCAACTTTAGCTATATTTATATAAAATGTCTGTATTCACATAGACTCCTATGGACTGTGTCATAGGCCTCCAATCCACTTAACAACCTTTTTGTTCTGTGAATAACCACCAAGTGCCTGGACTAAGAGATGCTTTTGACTTTTTAACTACATAGACTTAGCCACTGTGAAAAGAGGGCTCCCAGAACTTCTCATTAGTTTCACAGCAGAGAGGGTGCTGAACTCTATGGTCAGCACAGGAGAAAAGCATTCTGGCACAGGTGAAATCAGGATTAAATGTACTGGAACAAACACCTTGAAGAGGAAAATATCGTTGCAAACAGGGGTTATTAAAACCAACTATTACTACAGGCTAGTAAAATATGCTTCTGGACATGCATCACCACAGAGAAGCAGAAAATGTTAATGCAAATAAAGAAATGAGTACACTAGTTAAACTAGTTATATTTTTAAAATTTTTCATAGAATAATACAACCATCAAGGTGGGAAAAGACTTTTAAGATCATCAAGTTCAATCATCAACCCAACACCACCACCACGTTCATCATTAAACCATGTCCTCAAGTGCCATATCCATCTGGTTTTTGGACAGAGATGGTGACCCCACCACTTCCCTGGGCAGCCTGTTCCACTGCTCGACAAGTCTTTCAATGAAAAATAATTTTCCCAATATCCAAGCTAAACCTCCCCTGGTACAATTTGAGACCATTTCTTCTTGTCCTCTTTGAACAGTATTTCTTTTGGAGAGACAGGAAAGGAAGGAAATCAGTATCAGTTCCTCCATGGAGGGTGATGACAAAAAAAAAATGCTATAGCTGAATAGGTGGACAGAAATAGTGCCAGAGAAAACAAACTGTAAAGCTATCAATTAGGCATCTTTCAAGCTAGAGGGAACCTAAAATCCAAGGAGACCATTTTCAATTTGCTGCCATGATGAGTTTAACATCTTTTTCATGTCTCTCTTTCGTAGACACAAGAAGTAATGACTTGTGCCATCCTTGGCCTCTTCTCTCAAACCCCATCTCAGCTGTCAGTTACTCAGCAGGATAATCACATTTTCTGAGCAGCAAGGTTTGAACACCATGGACTACCCTCCTATTACTTCAAATATAACTCAGGTGTCAACAAGTCACTAGTAAGTGTTATTTTTTTATTCTTTTAAGCAACACAAAAATCCCAAATATACCCATCTGATTTCTTTTTAATCTCTTTAGGCACATGTACGTTGGATGGCTAATGCACAGATGTCAAAGTTTACGTGGAAGGCATTTAAAGAGCAGTATGTGTAGATCCATGTACACACATGTATTTAAATATAGGTGAAAAGTACCAAGTTACACAATGACACTACAAAAGACATGCTCTTAAAGAGACAGATGCTTTAAAAGAAAAAATCTCATATTTATTCTGCCCTACTCTCTATGTACTGAAGGACCTGTCACCTGACTGCTGTAGCTGTTACTGGCTGAGGCACACATAGTTTATACTCACTAGTTTTGAACACTGTTAGGGATGTTATCATTTTATGAAAAAAAAAAATGGCAATACAGCAAAATGTTTATGTTATATTATTATTAAATGTATTATACATTTATTGTGTCTATCAAAAGTTACTGTAAAGAATTTTTTCCTGGCAACTCATAAATGTTAAGAATAATTTTTTGAAAATACTAGGCATAAAGAAAATGACATGATGATAAGCAGCTAGAATGACTTTTTTTTAACACTGACAACTAAGTAGATGATTAATAAGTTTGAAAACAATGCTAAAAAATGTTAAGATGACACAAAATTGTTCCAAGCAATCTTGCCATAACTGTTTTATTTTGGTGTTTTATGCTGCAGTCTGTAATACACATATAACTCTATTTTTTCTATTACAATTTCTATAGAATTTCTATTAAAAAACTGCATATTTCCCAGACATGCAGTACATAACAGAGTATGACCTTGAAGAAAACAAGACACTAAGGGAAGCCACCACACAGCAAGCCAGGACCTGCTCCCATCTACAGTCAAAGCCAGTTTGTTTCCAAAATAAATTAATACTTTTTAATGATGAATTTTCTATTACTGAATTTTGATATTCATGCCTCCCAAATTGTACCTCAAAGGGGACTAAAGCAAAATTTAGAAAAAAAAATTAATCAAAGGGATCTGGAATATCTCCTTCAAAGTCTTCAACACTCAAGCTAAAAGGCTTCCCAGGTGTCCCATGTCTCAACAGCTTCTCCTGCTCAGAAACACAAAAGGCTGAGCTGTGCATCTCTTGTCTGAGCTGCACCACAACAGTGTGAGTTATTCTGCTCACCAGAGGGTTTGAGTCCTTAAATATTTCTGTCACAGACTGACTGCACTGCATTTAGAACTCTGAGGGCTGCTCATGGATTTGTGTGGTCTGGAACCCCCAACCTGTCTCTTGCTAGAGCACTCCCTCATGTTCAGAACTCACCTCGAGATAACTCCCAAAAAGGATGCTTTAACTTTACATGATGCTATCACTGCATACTTTTTTTTTTGTCACACTAGGGTTTTAGATTACAAATCTTAAGCATGGGCACAGCCTTTGGAACTCCCTAATTTGGGCACTATCATTTATTTCCAAGAAGGAATGCAAGTTATTTTGTACAACTAAAAATATTTCGTAATTTAAGGTAAGAAATTAAATTCATTTTCTATCATGGCTACCTATTTGAAACCACAGACTACCTGAAACCATTTTTAATTAGCATAAGAACAGATAGCTGTAATAAATTACAGTCGCAGAACTTCCTTTAGCTTCCTAAAACACTTCTGCAATTTATTACTGATTTTTCTACAGAATGCAGCAATGAATCAAATATAAAATAATTCAAACTATATATTTGTACAACGAAATGTCAAAGAACTGAAGGAGTACATACATCTTTACTGCAAGGCACATCTTAGGCCTACTGAATATAAAGTTTGTTTTTACACCTGGAACACTCTCATACTCTGTATTGAAAAGAGACTTCAAGTAACACAATTTAAATGAGTAATTGGTATAAGGCATGGTTATTCTAAGAAGAAAAAGAATAATTATTATTTATAAAAAATATGATCATTGTCAAATTATTGCCCATCAGCAACCAACATACCACCCTTGTGACACAAATAAACCAGAGTGCCAGTTACAGAGTAAATCTGCATTAGATGGAAATCTTTTTAACTCCATAATAACAAAAAAGCTACAGATTTAAAAATAGTAGTATGAAACTTAGCAACATCTTGGTAACATTAAGGACTCATAGTATGGTAAATATCCATAGCCATTTGGACACCTATAGATCATTTTCTTATATAATCAGAATACTTTATCTTCAGTCAGTACATCCCTGCTTTCTACATCTCAGACTCCCAAAACTCTGTTGAAGATTAGGACTGGAGAAAGACATGTGGAATCAGTTACACCACTGCCCATCTCCAAAGCCAGAGATGTTTGAAAATTTGAAAAATATAGTGTGATAATGCAGATTCTATAACACCTTTAGGCAATCTGTTTTACAGTTTACCCAGTAGAAAATCTTCCTTGTATTCCATCTCAGTCCTTCTTGTTGCAGTCTAACCCCATTACTTCCTCCTCAACCAAAATATGGGGGGGAGGAGGTAGAGGAAGGCATTTTATCATCATTCTCTTTTTTTCAGCTTCCCTTCATGCATTTGAAGCCTGTTATTATGCCTCCATCTTTTCTTTTTCCTTTTTTGAGGTTTGTCACATTTATTAAGCCTGCATCATATCAGGATGCAAAGTGAGTCCTTAAATCTGTTTCAAAGCTATTGAAATGTCAGCAATTACAGTGAGTGAAAATACAGAAAAGTCAATTTTTTTATCCATTCTTTAATCACAACTATTCAAAACCTTTTGAAACATGAATTATATCTTTCTCATATAACAACTGCTACTCATTCCATAGTAATTGGATAGCATAACATGATGCAATACCACTATGAATCTATCAGTTATTTGATGACAGTTATAAAGCCATCATTATTACCAAAGTAGAAAAAAAATATAATTATATTAGTACAGAATTTTTCCATCCCTGGACAAAGAACAGAATGGGTCACTCACTGGTGGACAGTCAGTTTCTTTCCAAGCTTTTTGAATGACCTCCTAGAAGTATAACCAGAAAGGATTTAGGAAACTATTAACATAGTTAAGGGGGAAAAAAAGTTTTCTAAGGACTGCAAGGCTTGCTATGAATCTCCTCATTCCCTTCAAGATCACCAGGGATCTAAGGAACAACACAGGCTAATCCAGCCTGTAAAATAAAAAGGAAGGTTTTCTTGCAAATCCTTTTTATCTGTATCACTGACAGTCAACTAAGTTGGAGGTCAGATTTTACATATAAGTACATATATCATGACAGCAGAAAACATAGTATGGGTGCTGAATACATAACTACTTTTGTCAGGACACTCTGAAAAGAATATTCTATGTCATGAGAATGTTAGGAAAGTGATTCTTAGTTTTTCTCCCAGTCTACACCCCTTTACCTCTCCACTGTAGAGATCAAGTACAACCTCTTTTCCCAGCTCCGACTGCTCTCCAATTCATAACCGAGTTATGCCCTTGTAACTATAGCAACTTGATATATGAAGAATATTACAGTATTAGAGATGTACTTTAAGAGATATGCTCATTATCCTGTCATTCCTTTAAAAAGTTTTCAATATGGATCCCCACAGAAATTACTCAGGAGCTCTGAGGAAAAAATGCAGCCCATGCTCAGGCAGAGCTCCTTCAGAAGGCTTAGCTTAGTAGAAGAGAAGAGCTGGTAAGGTCCAGCCAGAAACTCAGCTGGCAGCAGCAGAGTGACACAAGGTGGAACAATAAGGATGACTGGCTTCATGGGTTTTTTGTCCTTTGATTGGCTATTTCATATAATTTTCAGCCTTATTTTCTCACTATTTCAGTCACATGTAAACTCAGCTTCTGGCTGGATTGCCCTTTCTTCCAATCATACTTTTTTCCATAAGCTTCTATTTTAATTTGCAGCCATGCTGATTTTTTTTCTGTCTTACCAAAAGCATTACCAGAATGAAGGAGAAAAAGAAAAACGAACAGGACCATCACTTTCTTTCTTTATGTTTGCACAGTGCCCAATCCCAACTATACTCACAAACTCCTCTTAAATCCCACTAACATTGATGTTACTTATCTATGCATCACTGCTATTTTTTCCTGCAGAAATCCCTGGCCCACAATTTGGGCACCTCAATGACAGTAATTATGATACTGAAGAAAATCTAAAAGTTCACAATGACTCAATTTTTCAAAATATCCTGAAGTTGTAAACATATTTATTATGGGCTCTATATTACAGAATACAATATGCCGATGCAGATAAAGCCTCAAAATGATTATCATTTTTATTTTTTAAAGCATTCTTTAGTCAAAATAGCTCCTGTTAAAATCATGTCTACCAATAAAAATATATGCTCCTACAGACTAGGTTTGAAAAAACAAGTTGTAAAATTTATAATTTTACTGGTCTTATAAATTGATTTTAGTCATTATTGCACCATGCATATTTCACTAAAGGTGATGGAATGCTTATTTGGTTGATAGCTAATGTATCCCTGAAGAATAAAAGCTGCATGAATACATCATTTTGCTATAAAGGTGATACAGACAGCAAAAGAACATTTTGTCAACTTCAGGAAAAAAAGAGAACTATTAAGAATTATTTAAAGCATCATAAAGCACCAGCAAAATGTTCAATTGTCAATAGGGGTAGACATTAATCTTTCCGTCCCCTTGAACACAATTTTTACATATTGTGCCTGAGTTTACCAGATGGGAAGCTTTATGCATTGCCTACTGAGTGCTGAGGAACAAACAAACCCTTTAAATGAATAAATACACCTTAAAAAGCAGAAGTCCTGTTAAAGAAACATCAGTAATAGAGAATGGGATTAAACTTTATAGCATACTCCTAGATTCTAAGTCAACCACCTTAATGAGTTCTCATATTGGATATATTCCTGTTTCCATCATTTATTTCTAAGGGGAGGACTTACTGTCAACTTTAAAACCACCCATGCAAGTAAAAAAGCAGCCCTACAGCAATATACAAAACCCTTCTGGATTATTTGACTTCATTCTCCATTTCACTTTAAGGAGAATACTCCAGTTCAGCAATGGATAAAGTAAACATTGAACAGGAGTGTCCTTTTGGTATTTTTCTCTTTCCTCCCAGCAGAAGGACTTACCTGTACACTGTCCTCCATTTGTGGGATCCCCATAATATCCTGGCATGCAGGTCTCACACTGTTTTCCTGTTGTGAGGTTTTTACACTGGTCACAGACATTGCTGTTGACGCAGGTGCTGTGGCCATTACACTGGCAAGCTAGAATATAACATTTTAAAAGCAACATTACTAAACAGCTCTTTGTTACAAAATCATAGCTACGTGATTACAAAGTTGAAGTACAATGTAATTCTGAGGAGTTTAGTCCTGACTAATAACCAGTATATATGTTTGTACTTTGACACAGAACCTCTTTAGAATAACATTGCAACATCAATCCACATAAAAGACCACAAAAGTTGACTTTTTAGTCACATGGGAATTTTAAGCGTGTGAGAAAGTGTTTTTTGTCATTTTTTTCTGCCATCCAGTCCTTAGAGTTTTAAAATGCTGCCCAGTCACTTAAGAAATATTTTAAGAGGTAGTAAGTTACAAACTGAGACTACATGAAAACCCCAATACCTACACACAACCCCTTGTTCACCATTTGAAAGGCTGTTGTGATGGAGAACGTGAACAACTTGCAGCCAAATTTTTATCTACTGAGGAGAAAGAACTTCCTAAATAAAGTAACAAAATAGCATCTTATTTTTAACAGTTTTGACCACCTTTAGCATATAAAGCAATTTTAAGGGCATCAGGACCACATCAAACAGCTCCAGTCCCTCCTCACTACAGCTGATTTCGGTGAAAGGAAAAAAACTGGACTCTACTGACATAATTTTTTTTTTTGTTACACCTGACCTTGAAAGCATAAAATTGCTTTTTGTCAAATAACAGCACTATAAATGCCTGATTTTGCACCACAGCTCCACTCCAGAGATTCATGTTTTGGGGAAATTTAGAAAGCACTGATCGCTATTGCAGCAAAATCATGTGAATCCTGCCAGAGCCATTGATCCTTCTGCCAGGTTTTGAAGGATGACCTCTCTATAGAGTGGGACTTCAGAGCTCATGGCGCTCAGCAGATTAGTAATCTGCCAATTACAGCAGCTTGTCAAATGTCAGACCATGACAAACCCTGGTGTAAGACTCAGCAGAGGACAGTTACCTCAGTAAAATTGTAATTTTTTTTTAAATTTGGATTTTTAATCTAAATGTCCCAGTGATTGGTGTCTCGGCTGGGGGGAAAAAAACACAAATTCTCACTGCATGGTTTAAAAGTTCTTAGATCAGTCTTGTAATTTAGTAACTTAATATATTTTACATCCATTTCCAGGCTTGGCTCATAAACCATTAAACCTCCCCAGCTGACAATCTCTTCCTTCTTTTGTAACTGTGCTCAGAGAATCTTGCAAACAAGTATGAAACATTTCTGTACAATTAAATTTTCTTGCTATTTTGAATTAATTCTCAGACACCTTTGTGGTGTTCTCCTCCAGGAGGGTTCCCCTTCTGCAGTTTGTTGTCATTCTCAGGAAAAGCTACACAGAAGTACCATGACTTGCAGCTCCACTTTGGGTTTTGTGTAAATGTCTTACACATAAAATTACTTAAAGGAAATGTTAAAGTAAGATTGTTTAATTAAGACTGTATCATAGTGTAGGAAAAATGCTTAATTTAGTTTGAAACTCACTAGTTTTATGTGGTGAAGGAAAAAATACTACAGAAGGCATAGAATTAAAATTTCACTTGATGCAAAATTTCATTTTTATTGGTATTTTCACAGAATATTGTCTGTAATGAATTATATCAACATATTCTAAGCACGACAATCATTTGACATACTTGAAACAAGATGAAATAAGATTAAGTCTGTGTAAGCCTACTGAACAGTTTGTGGTTTGGATAAAAATAAAAATAAATAGTTTATACCCTATAGTTTGAAGATTATTCTGTCACACTGATGAATAGTTGGCTACACCACTCTTGTTCATTCACACATGCATTTAGTTTTCCTTGTAGTCTATCTCCATCCCCTTTATAGTGCCTCTGGGCAATTGTGTTGGTGATAAATATTTTAAATTCATTCTCCTTTTCTGTCTGTTCAATTCTTTAAAATTAGTATTCAGCAGGTAGGATAGAAAATACTTGTTTTTGTGACTGGTCATTTTGAAATCAATAGTCCTTAAAGATGCCGTCATAGTATTTCTTTTGATATGAATACAATTTCTTTTTTCACATTCTTATTTTAACTGAACTGTTATTATAAATAAAATTGCAAATATCATACATGAAAAGAAAAACAATGTCAACATCTCCTATGAGAAGAGCAGTTCAGGTAAAATGCAAGCAGAAGTTTTTCTTTAAAGTCTAAATTTCTCCTCTGAAAAACAGCACAAATGTATTCTAACTAGTTTGTTTAAAATTAGATGAATTATCTTTACATTAGATCCAGATTGTAATGCAGATATCCTTTTCCTATATTTTCCTAGTTTTAGTATTTTCTTAAAATTATAATTATCGACAATTGTCAGCATCGCCAACCATTGCAAACACAGAGGTCAAAAGCAAATTAGACAGAAAATTGCTTCTCTCCAGGGCAGCCTCACTGATAATTCAGCTACAGCACATTTTTGTGTGTGAGGAGAATTTTTTGCTGCCAGTGATGTACATTATAATGAATTAAAAAAAAAAGAACTTTTTAAAACTGAACTCCTAATTCTTATTTAAATGATCATTACAGTGTCTCATTATTTTAATTACCATTTTAATTATTTAATACGGATGTCTTAAGTTTGATTGCACTGAAACAACTTTGAAATTTATTGAACTGTGCAATTTTTCTGACTTTTCACTTTTCTCAATGTGATGCATATTTTTAGGCAAATCAGCAATTATAAAATGTCATTTTTCAATGTGTCATGTCAGTTGAGGATTGCATTGGTTCTTATTGTGCATATAATTTTTTGAATTTGATTTAAAAATCTCTTCCATTTTCTTCACCTTAACAAAATGTAAGAATTCAGAGCTATCATATATGACCAGATAATATTATCACTTCCAGCAAAATAAAATTTACAATTAAGGTTGTTTTCATCATCCCTTGAATAACACAAAAACTGAGAAATACAAAACTAAGCATGAGGAAGACTAGAAAAATTATAAATCAGTGACCCACTACTTAGAGAACATTGAGTTAAGCATTTGGAACGTCAGTGAATTCTTGACCAGGACATGCAAGGAATACATAATTTTAGTCATGAAGAATAAACAATAAACACAGTTATGAAATCTTCTAACTCAAAGCATTTAGACAAGCAACATATTTAATCCTTATA
>JAWWLV010000180.1:28431280-28459907 GCA_035041135.1 Platyrinchus mystaceus | reverse complement strand
CAGCTAGTCACAGTTTATCTGTTTTCATAGAACAATCTTTTATACCAGTCATAAAAACTTGGCAAAAAACTTTTTTTTTAAGTGAGAAATCAACCTTTACATTAAGAAATATTTCAGAATTATTTAATTCTGAGAAAAATTGCTGGGAAAGGCTTTATTTTCATCTGACAGAGGAGCAAAATTGCAATCATACAATGCATACCAACAGATCATTCTGTACTCTCCTCTACAGCCATATAGAACTGAACATAAGGCCAGCTTTTAGCCATCACAGGAATTTGTTAAACACTGATGACTAATAACTTCAAAAATAGGCTCTTCTCTTATTCTGAATTACATAATCGTAATTTTCTTTCAAATAGTAATTATGGAACTATGCTAGAAAGGAAAAGTGTGCAATCCTAACTAGAGAGCTGATATTTCATGTTAAATCTACTGTTTACTCAGAGAATTTAAATCAGATTAAGTTGCCTTGAGATCTATAGTGAATGGAATCATTTGTAGTCATGACACATTTTTTCAGGTACTACTGCTGCTTCAGCACTGATCTAATGAGGGCTGCATAATTTGCAAATGAGTGAAGTGAGGAAGTCTACCTTTACTGAATAGCCAATTACCACTGAGGCTCAAAAACCTCCTCTGTTTCTTAATTATGCAAATTACTTAGGAATTACATATCTCTTTCAAAAATCTATCTCCACCTTTACTTAAATTCCTTTTATTTTGGACCTTAAATTACCCTGGAAGTGTATGACACAATTCTGTCTCATTTTCTATTATGTGCCTCACAACACGTTATTAACACAACAAACTTGTCAAGAATTGTTCAAACTCCTTGATTTCTAGTTACAAAGTTATTCTAGGATGAAACACAAAATTAAACTTTGTTAAAACACAGTGGCCTCTTGGTACTGATATTTCCACAAAATTCACAGGCTGGAGAGGGGCTTGCACTTAATTTGCCTCTTTTGTGCATCATCATGAAGAAAAAACCTGCTTCCTGCAAATAGTAACTGCACAAAGAGAAACCATTCATCCCATGGACAGTCACATTGCTTGGTTTCCATTCTTGAACTATGCATCAGTTCTGACCATGCTACATACTGGCACATTTCATATTTTGTAAATATTTACCCAGTGAATGACACATTTTAGGCAGTGGGAGGAAATTTCCTGATTTTTAAGGTTTTCAGTATCTATTAGACATGATGAAGTCTAGATGCAATTAGTAGTAGGTAGTCATGCATTAGGTCATGAGAACACTTAATTCTCCTACTCTTATTAAAAAGTTCTGTAGTGCCATTGGTTAAAAAAAAAATGTACAATCTGGCAAACTGAAAAAAACTAGAACTTCCCAGTTTCCATCTACAAAGATTATAGCTGGTATTCCAGTGGGACTTTGGTTTCTTCTTTATGGGGAACAATTTTTATTTTTTTTTTTAATTTTGGCTCTCAGGCATCCAAAGTGAGTTGAGCTTCACTTCCTGAACGTAGGAAGACAGTTGAACTAGAGGTGAGCTAATGGACACTCAGTGTAATGACTCTAATCTGGAGACAAAGTGCTGAAATAATTTATTAGACTTCCAAAACCACAATAGGAAAGTGGGACTGCAGAAATTGTACTAAAGAGAGTAATTCAGAAAAAAAAAAGTAGATGTCAGCTTCACCGAAACCACACATATGATAAAACCACAAAAACATACATTCCTCTGAGAATACTTTGAACTAACAAGGAATAACATTGCTAGGCAAAGCTCACTAATTAACTGCAACCTGAACTCAAGTGTAATTTATAAAAAGATGCTTAGCCTTGTGAGCAGCGAGTCAAAGGAAAAGTTGCAAACAGTTTACATAATGAAAGGCATTGTGTAAAACTGTTCTCTTCTTTTTTTATGCTTACTACACCAGAACTAAACCTTCTCAGAATTTATTGCATGCTAACAAGAAAATTATTATTTTTAGTTAAATCCCACAGTTGCAAGCAAACTCCCAAGAGAGCTAATTGCACTTTTAAATGAATATACAACATTTGAATATTAGCAGGAACAGTTAATTAACCTCATACTGCTGTTTAATCTACTTTGCAGAAAACTTCAAATCTTCCCTTTCATAATATTCTGCTTACTAGGTCAAAAAAGCATATAAGAAAAAAATCACAAGTGTCATTTTGTTTTAGTGTGGTCATCTGCAGTCTATCTACTATGTTTACTTTGGCATTCTCTTAAAGAATTTAATTTATTTTTAATGAAAAATACAAACTAGACTTTAAAACTACCAGTGGTAGTTTCAGAATACATCTGCAAAATCAACAGTGTTTTGACTTCCTGCCACAAAGATCTTTGTCTTTTCCCTTTCTTTAGTACCAGAAGTACCTTCTCCTTACCCTTTAAAAGGAGGCAACCTATGGATTTCCAATTTAGTATGGGGATTAGGAGAAATTATTTATACACAGTGAGGTCTGGAGAGGGTGTGGAGACAATGGCAGCCTCCTCCCAGTGAATCTTTCCAAAGCATCAATGTATTATTTTAAACATGACAAGAAATCATCCTAAATTTGTGCCAGAACAAGGACTTTGTGTTTTAGGAAACAATCTACAAAGTCACACAGTGCTTCTATGAACAATAAAGAACACTGAAGTCCTTCCATGCTGTAGTATTTACTATTTTAACAGTTTGTTAAATACACAACAGTTGTTTTTATTTTCTCAATATAAAAATACCAAATAGGATAGATACAAAATCAGAATCATATTCTTATTTCCAAATGTTGCTCTGACAAATTCATTAACCCTGAAAACTTGTGAAACCTTTCTTTTTTCAGGCTAAAGGTTTCAAAGCCTTTGATATTAACCACACAGGTCAAACTCCAATGCAGATAAAAGAGATTAAAGACATGATGTTCACCTTACAGCTGCTCTGACTACATTTGTGAACTTCACACCACCACCACCTCTTATGGAAATAAGACATCTAAAATGAAATCTCACTCCTTAAATCATTATGATTGCAGTTTGAGAGGAAAAGGCAGACAAAAGAAGATCAAGAAGTTTCAGAGAGCCTCTGTCACACCTGATAACACATTTAGGCTGTCACACACTGAATAAATGCAACTGGACGGACAGATATGAATGAAAGAAATAGGGGGTTTTTTCCCTGACTGCTACTGAAAACACCAGGATAAGTCATGGTAGCATTTCATTAGAGATTCTGATAACTAAATGATTGTTTAACCCAAGATATACTTTTAAAGTCTACACATTTCTCTACAATTGCATAAACTGTATCTGAGGTACCTCAAATTTACATCACCACATTGGCTCAGGACATACTTCATTTAAATAAAGATATACTCAGCAGGATGTCACCTTGTAGAAATCCTAAGCTTTGAAATGTAAGAAAAATCTTGGTTCCAAACACTAAAAAAGCTATTTCTCATCTACACCTCAAGCCAGCCAGGCAATATCAGTCATATCAATACTCTATCACACATTATTAGATTTGAAGGCCCCCTGTGCAGTATTTTAATAGGAATTTGGGGAGAGAAAAGAAAAAAAAAAAGGCAGCAAATTGAATAATTTTAGCAATCATGTTGCCAACATGGTTCTGTTGTTTTGGTTTCAATTACATTTTCAACATTAACTTGTATCAAAGATTGGACAGACAGAACATGTTTCAAGGCTGCACTAACTACAGTATCAGGGAAGAACTTTTGACATAGAATTACTTCCCTCTCTCTCTCCTTTATTAACAAATAATAAAAAATACATATCTTTCTACTAGAAAAAACATTTGCTCTGTAAAAACCTCAAGTACTTAACCAATGTTTGGATCTCCTTTTTAAAATGGAATGCTAAAAAGGATAATCAGAGAATATTTTGTTTCACAATATATGTCCCTAAACCTTTGCTTTCAGATTCCGTAAGACAATCCTTAATTGTTATTTCCTTCATATGCTTCTCAATTCATCTGCAGCAGAACAACTTTGTAAATCACACACTAGTTTGATATAAGCTTTAATTATTATTCACAATTATCTTTTATTTTCCTGTAACTGTAAAATCCTAAGCTACTTAAAAAGTTGAGGATTTTATACAGACAAAGAAATGCTGCATTTTTTACAGAACAAAATACACACTCCTAAAAATGGCCTTTGCTAAGAAGAACTGATTTGCTTGTAATGGAATCTTACTCTGCTAAGACATCCCATCTGAGAGTACACTGTTGGGTTTGACATTTTTGAGCATACTTATATATTTCATATACTTACACCAATTATGTTTAAAACCAGCAATAAGACTTTGAACATTAAACTGCTAAAACACCGAACCTGACCACCCAGGAACAGGTAATTAATCTTCTCTTCTCTTGTCCCACAGTTAAAAAAAATTAATATGGGTCACTTTTCTAAGGAATATTCTGATGGCAGCTTGCTGTATTTGCCACACTCATGGAAGAGTTTTCATCCCTCTCTCTCCCTCACCTTTATCAGAGAAAGCTAATTAGCTCCTGCTAATTCTCCTGCTGCTGTGCAGACAATTTCTACATGCTTCACATACTAGCACAGCTTCTCTGTGACCCTTTGATCCCAAATGCCAGTTATGTAGGAAGCTGGGCTTTTCTGGGTAAGTTTACATCTTTAGTACCTCACTGTCCTTTACCGCTTGCAGCCCAGCTATTCACCACCCAAAAACAATCCTTTGAGCAGTTTTATGGATATTGGTGGGAAAAGTCAGGTTTTCACTGTTAGTGAAGAGTATTTTGATCCTCCTGTCATAGGGTATTAAGGGCTGGGATTTCTGAGAATTCATGGTAAAACCACAGCAGGCAACTAAGTACCACTCAGCCACTTGCTGACCTCCCCCCAACTCCGTAGTGGAGGAGAATCAGAAAGAAAAGGTGAGACTCGTGGGTTGAGATAAGAAATGTTAAATCATTGAAACAAAATATTATAATAATAATAATAATAATAATAAAAATGAAAATGAGAGAGGAATAAAACCCAAGTGGAACACTTCCTGAGTTTGCCCACGGGGATGTTGTGAGGGAAAGTGTCAAAAGCCTTGCTGGAGATCAGGTAGACAATATCCACTGCTCTCCCCTCATCCATCGAGGGAACTGTTTCATCCCACAAGGCAATCAGGTTTGTCAACCAGATTTACCTTTAGTGAATCCATGCTGGCTACTCCTGATCACCTCCTTGTCATCCCTGTGGATACTGACGGCCTCCAGAATGAAGTGCTCCTATCACCTTTCCAGGGATTATGGTGAGATTGACTGACTGGTAGTTCCCTGGGTCCTCTTTCTTGCCCTTTTTGAAGACCAGGGTTATATTTGCTTTTTCCCAGTCCTCAAGCACCTCTCCTGATCAGCATTATTCCTGTACTAAATCCAACACACAGCACTGTACCAGCCACCAAAAAGAAAATTAACTCTATCACAGCTGAAACCAGGACACCAAAGTGATCCAGTCATTCTCTTGGGCAAATATTTGGTCACAGGTAAGCAGTAAATTTTAACATTTAAAGCAGGTAAGGAGAAACACTTGGGAACCGCTGTGTCATTAGCTTTAAACATGAGATTTGCTTAATACCTACACATCACTGATACCAGTCTTTAACACCACATTGCATTTCTTTGAAGGCATAAACTTCCCTGTCTTTGGACAAAAGCCTAAAACAGATTTCTCCAAGCAAATTTATTTCACATGAGCATCAATTAGTTACTCAAATTACCTGAAGTGTATACTTCTGTATTTCATCCAGAACAAATTCCACTTCTTTTGAGGTTGTTAATGAGGCAAGATTTCCACTTAAATTGTAGCAATACAGCTTAGCATTGTCATAGCTTTCACGACTAGAATTTATGTGGAGGCAGGCATCTCCAATGTGACTCCATCTTTCTCCACACAGATGAGCTAGTGCAAAAAGCATATGATTAAAGCTGATCTGAAAAAAACCTTTAAAAAACCCAAGGGAGTCTGAATTTTAACTTCCTGAGATCATAAATCAAAATACATCCCACGCTCAATTTTCCTTTTCATGTCACATAAGTTCTGAAATACTAAGTAGCATCATACATATTAGTGTATTTTTATGGAAAGAAACTTATAATTTTTTTTATGTTTTTAAAAAATATGTGCTAAGTTTCAGCATAAAAACAATCTTTTGCCAATATTTCTTCCCTGCTCAGAATTGAGCACAATATTAAGATTAGATTATGTACATAATTAATAGTGATTTAACCCATCACTTTACTTCAGTTTTATGTAGAATTAAGAGATCTACTTTACCCTACCTTTATCATCCTGTCTCTGCATTTATATTTGCCTAGATATAAATGTAATTAGAATAACAGGAAATTCTGATAACATCTTAAGAACATTTCCTCTTCAACATCTTACAGCTTTATTCACACTCAGGTAACTATTAAAAGATAAGTAAGTAATTTGGAACAACTGTTATAGTCAGTCTTCACAAAGAATGCACAAATTCAGTTTTAAACTGCACAGAATAAACTGATTCAAATTATTTAATGAATAATCTCTGTGGAAAAAAATGTGTTCATTAATTTCATCTGGCCATAAAGATCATATGGAAAAGGTTCTGACATCTAACTGCATATACATAGTTATGAATATAAATTACAGAATAAACATTATTTCAGAATGTTAACAGTCACCTTCTGAGAATATTTCATATTAGCATTTTAATATTCACTGCTTTCATAGTAGTACCAAAATTAGGCAACCAAGAACCTAGATCTGGGGCCCTATCTGCACAGGAAAATTGAAGTATAATTGAATTACAATTTATAAAGTAAAACCAGCTAGCAAAAGTAACAACATCAGTGCATGTGTAACAGTAAAACACTCAGTATGGCAATTCAGCTCTGCACTCAGTGGTCCCCACAGGCTGGAGATTGTCACTGGCTTGTGCAGAGGTACACGCCACTATGCCTTGGCTAAGGTTATTATTCCTTCTAACCAGATTAAAGGTAGCACTGATACCACAAACAGTGGTGTAATTACATCTGTGTTCACCTGTACAGGCACAAACACACAAGGAGAGTCAGAACAAATAAAACAAATCCAGATTACTCATTGAACAAATATTCTTTGGCAAGAGCAGACGAGGTTTATTCAGTTTTGAAATCAACTCTGAAAAGCAGCGTGGCTGCCCCGCAGCCCTTACCAGGTAGTGCCTGGCACTCCTGCTGCCTCTGGTCCCACTGGCAGTTGAGGTGCAGGGAGCAGCTCTTGCAGCTGGTCAGTTTATTGCAGATCTGTTCATTTCTCACGTGACATTTGGTGTAGTTTTTAACCGACTATGAAGATAAAACGGACAAAAACAGCATCTCAAGCACATGTCAAACTATTAAAAGGACAGAAGTCAAAACTGAAATACAGAGCAGGTGCATCCCTCCCAGAAAATCATGGCCACCTAAAAGCCAGGCTGAATTTAAGCTCTTTGTCCAGATTCCTTTAGCAGTTGCTGAAAGTAAAAAAATTATCTCTAGAGCACAAATCACCCCACCTGTTCTACACAACTATGAGTGTCAAACAGTACTTTGAAGAGGTCAATTCCCTGTACAGAGACCAGGAAAAGCTTAAACAACTGAACTAAATCTCTATTTCTTAGATAATTAAGGGTTATACTCTCACTAAATTATTTCATCCTATGCAGGTTAAAGCAAGCATAATAGTCAAACAGAACTTAAAAAACAGCACAAGGTACAAAATAATTACATATCATTCACCAAAGGTGCAAGAACATGCTCTACACATGACATAAAATCAGGGATAACATTATACCTTTGTTACCTCAGTATACAAGAAAAGCAGTAACACTGAAGGAATTATTATTTGGGGGGTTTTGTTGGGTTTGGTGGTTTTTTCATTTTTTTTTTTCCTGAAAACTGAAGTCTCCCTTTCCAAGTTAGGCATTTTGGATACAAATAGTTCTTCCCTTTGCATAGTACTACTAATTAAGGCATAATATTGATATTGTACTTAATGACCTGCCCTAAATCCTCAGCCAGTGCAACAGCTCATCCATAAGGCTGTCTCTACCAGCCTAATTTCACAGTAATAATTAGAAGTCCTAATGCAAGAAAGCTTTATACTCACAGAGCCACAGAGTGGTTGAGACTAGAAGGGACCTCTGGAGGTCCTTCTTGTCAAACCCTCACAACTCTTGTCTCTCTCTAATAAAAAAAGTTTAAATTAATGCATAGCAGCAAAAATGGATTGCACTTGGATAGCAAGCGCATGATTTACTGAAAATTTTGGGTGCTTTCCATTCTAACAGTCTCCTGGAATATGATTAAACAACATATAAAGGGACAGTATGACAATAAGTTACACAGTTGCTGGTACTGGAATATGGACAGTGATAGAAAGGGGGGAGACAAGAAGTCTCCTTTTATTTCTATTTTTTTTCAAAGTCCTGAAATAATGCAATTGTTATAATGAATTCTCAATCTCACACAGAACCAGCTTCATTCCTGCTGAAGAACACTGCTGTTTAGGGACTTGATTGTATTTTAATTTTTTTGCCTTTATTGGATCAGATGCTTATTATGAAAGGTACTCACTGTTTTTCTGTCCTATAAAAATGGTTACTGTGAGGCAAAAACAACCCGAGAAGCGGTTCTCGTAGAAGGCATTCACACCACAGTATGAAACAGAGCCAAAGACAATGCCATCAAGTAACAGAATGTCTATCTAAGCCAATAAATGCATACAGACATTAAAGCACAAAAAACCTTCGATACAAACCCACATTCAGTTCCACTCCATCATGAAGCGCACTCACAAAACTGCCTGAGAGATGCTTTGAAGTGAATTTTAGAGCATAAGTAACCATCATCTGCTCACCTACAATATCTCAACTAATACTCACTTTTAACACTTCATATTGACATAGCCTTAAGCATTCAGATTCTTTCTTAAATTATATGCTCTTCAGTGGTATTACACACAGATTACAATTTTCCAACTAAACCAAGATATTTGTTCTATTACTTTCTAATCATGAAGCTTGTTGTGCTCTGATTATTTAATGTTTAAAATAAAATTCAAAGTACCAGTGACTATTCTATAATAACGTTCTTTGGTGTATTCCCTTATTCCCAGCACTTATTTCCCTTAAATCCAATTTAAACATTGCTTGCCTGAAAAATCTCATTAGTTCAATGTAGATGTGAATCCAATAGGTAATTCATATTAACACAATATTAAGGTTATAACTTAAGCTACCAAACCCAATGAAATTCAAAAATATGACAGCCCATCTGTTACAGAAGTGCTATATTGCTGTAGGATATTTATAATGTTTACACACCAAAATGAGTAAATCATGTTATGTATAAAGCTTCCCTCTTATGTCTGATTTACTTAGATGTTTTAAGTACTGACCCTGATATAGTGGTATATAGACAGACTTATGGACTACAGTGATTTTCTGAATATTTACTGTAGAATGAAAATACTACAGGAGTTTATCTTAGAATTTCAGAAATTGCTATTCAATTTGTACCTCTTTCCTCCTCCTGGATTTTTCAGGTTAACAGTATAACCTTGTCTAGTTTATCTACTCCAACCGTAAATTATTAACTTGTAGATTTGTACTGCTTCTCTGAAACTACTCCCAAAACTTACTACTGGGTACTCCTTAGTAATAAATTTTGGTTTTTTCCTCCAAGATACTTTCTACTGCTTTATACATTTCCTCTTGACTATTCTTTGAATTCCTCAAATGTAGGCAGATTGCTATAATTATTATTATTTGTATTAGTGTATCACCCAAGGACTCCCATCATGAAAGAGGGCAATAACTGTCAGAAAGCGACGCAAGCATCACAAAAAGGAAATTATTCTTGTCTTTAAGGCATTGTATAAAAATATTTAACAATGTAGGACTATAGTTCTCTTTGAAGCATCCTCTAGGATCCCATATCCCTAAGGAGGATGTTCTTCATCATACCTTTCATGGGTTCAAAAATGTTTATTTTATGTTGCCACACTCAGATGTACAATACTTTAAAATTACATACCAATTTGTGTTGTATTTAGATAACTGACATCAACTGGGGCTTTATCATACTGCATGTGTGGAAACCAACACAAAGAAATTCAGACTGCTACTGGTGGTAAGGGTGTGGTTGGTCTCAGAGAAGAAACATGTCCCTGGTGTAGGAACATGTCCAGTTGGAGCTTCTGAAAGCAATAAGACTTTCAAAAATGTAATACAGGGTGGATGCAGAAACACTTCAGCTGTGTCTCTTCCCATCACAGTCTCTCCAAACAAGAAAAATCACTCATACTCAACTTGAAAAGACACATCAGAGACCATACGCTGACCAAAAAAATATTATGTTCACATGCTATTGCCTGGTGTTCTTGATCCCACTTGATTAAGTGTTCTCCTTGTACTCTGCCCTCCCATATCTTTGTTACAGTAAAAGAGTAGATATTATAACAAGCTTAATGTGAAGAGTCAGCATAAGAGCTGAAATTTTATAAGTGGGGTTTTTCAATTTATTTGCAAGCACTTCTATGGTTTTGAAATGAAAACATTTTCTCTCAACACTTTCCAAGTTTAGCATTATATTACTGCTGCAGTTCAAGCCTGCAAAATACTTTCCTTAAGTAATTAAGGGGATAAGTTCCTTCATTTGCAATCTTTTAGTGTGGGCAGTTAACAGTCCTATGAACTGAAGGATTATAGGCCAACAGTGTGGACAACAAATGGAGCACATTTTTACAGCTACCGCATCTCCACTGATTACTTCAGTTTTTACTGCAGAGAAGTAAGACAATGGAAGGGGAGAAGGAAGACATTCTTTATTAATTCCTGAAGTGCACCCCTCAGGACTGCTGTTTGCATCCAGCATTTGGTGAAGAAATGGGAAGAGTTATTTTGAAGGTATGAAGAACCAAAACCAATTTCTTTTGGTAACTAGTGCAAGCGTTTCCGGTTGTTTCCCAAAGAAAAGGGTGAGGAAGGAGACAAAGAAGTGGGTTAGGGAAAGAAAAAAAAAAAGGTAAAATAAAAGACAGAAGAGGGAAAACCTTTAAAGTTTTTTCACATCATAAATATCAAAAAGAAGGCAAGATTTCATCCAGTAACAACTTACATGTGCACAAGATAAATAGTTTTACATTTTTCAGCACTTGAGCCAATCAGAACTATAAGTGGCTGGTACATGTCCAAACCCAGCTCACCATCTCTTGCCTAAGCACAGTTTAAGGAAGGCTGGCAAGCAAAAAAGCATTCCTGTGCTTTCAGGATTTCAATGCAATCACAATTTTCAAATGAGCCTACACATGCCCGAAAAAAACAAAACAGCTTTATGGCCAGAATGTGGACTTAATATATTGCTATCCTTAAAAAAGACTACTCAATATATTGGGGCTTTCTGCCACTTCATCAACTACTATTTGGTTCCATTTCTGAAGAGGAAAAAAAAAAAAACAAAACAACAGGATAAAGCAAATTTTTTCCTCTAAAATTCAAGCTCTCTCTGATCTTCCTTAGTAAAGGAAATTTTGCATTTTGTTGCAATTGGTCAGTGCTCTTCAGTCATTTACCATTTTATTTGTCATAAGGTACAAAAAGACTTTGCTATGATGGGGCAGCTCCTGCAGACCAATTCTTTGTTTACTTTTCTACGCTACTACCTCAAGAAAAATGACACCTTGTAAAGGTGTAGCAATCAAAAAAGAAATTAATCTCTCCCCAAAGACTTTTCTTTTTTCTTTTAGTTTTTTGGTAAAGACTTTTGAGAATATTTCCATTTTAAATTATAAATATAGTCAAGTTTCTGCACAACATGATCAGAAAGGGAGTATCTTTCTCACAAAATGCAAGATAAAGCTTTTCATGTGCAGACATACAAAGTGAATACAGTTTCATAAACATATTAAGCAGATCCAGATCTGGAGATTTTCATCTATCAAGAAATAGGCAAAATGTTTCAGAACCAGGCAAAACGTTTGAGGACCAGGAAGATACTTAGGATATTACAGAGTACAAATGAAAGTGTCAAAATGCAAAATCAATGCAACAGACTTAAGGACAGTGAACTGCTTGTAAAAGTCAGTATAATCTACTCCACAAAAATCAGAAATATGTCACAAATAGGACACAGAAATTATGGGGAAAAAAAAAAGAAGAAAGGAAGATCCAAGACAAATCTGAGGGAAAAAAAGCAGATACGAACATGACAGAAAGCTGTTTCTCCCAATTTTAGAAGACAGAGTGATGTGTAGTGCTTAGAGGGACATGTATACAAAAATATTAGGTTTTACAAGTCAATCAAAATATTTCTGTTTAAATTTCCATTCTTGATGTAGACAGGCAACGAGTGGGAGAAAAAGAGTAAGTACACTGACCATCATTTCCTTCTTTGTGACAAAGTCTTATACAACATTCTTTGTTTTAAAGCTGAAAGTGGCCCTGGGTTAGATGCAAGAGGCTCCATGAAAGAGCTTGAAATAGGAAGTTATAAAGATATCAGCATGTGATATTTCAGGAAGTCTGTACTTAGCAAGAGACACTATTAATGACAGAATTATAGTTGCTTTTGGCCCTATGGCAAACAAGTATCTGTATTTGCACATTTTTGAAAAAAGGGAGAATAGGTAATCTTTCCTTTTTCAGCTCCATCAATCTCAAAGATAAAAATTAAATAACTTTTTGTTCTCATTTTGATGATCCATAAGTGTGTGCAGGACTACAGGGTCCTGTTAATGTGCTGACTCACATCAGATGGTGAATACAGGCAGGTATATGTGCACCATCAATGCATTAGCACTGCTTATGAAGTCCAGCTGTATAAATAGAATTATTTCTGGGAAATTTTCGTATTTTACAGGCCTTCCAATCAGCAGAGCAATCACTGCTTTGCAAATATCTGTGGCCATGAGGCCAATGCCAAACTGGTTGACAGCATATCTTCAGTATACTGGCCAGTTTCCACGAGGCAAAAGCAGCAGATTCTAAAGTGTTATTGTTTGTCTCATCTGGAGTTCTATGATCTAAGTTATAAATCAAGGCCCTTGTACAGCTGCAAAAATGGGGCTTTCTCCTTGTGATATTTCTGAGTCTACAGCTTGTTAGCCCATATTATCACAGTGCTGTCACAACATTTTCATTTTGTGAGCCTAGTGCAGAAGTAGCAGTCTATGAAAACGGATAATCAGCCTGATCCATTCTGTCTCTTCACATGGAGCCATTCTGTTGATGCTATTTTGGTGGATTTATATTGAAGACGCAAAATCCTTCCTCCATCATCTCATGGCCAATAGACTAATTTTGCAAGAGCCACCTTCAATTTATGATGGCACCTCTTTTAAGAAATCATTTTGATTTCTTCAGTAACTGCACTAACAGCCTTTGCTATCCACTTCAAACCCTGAATAAAAGACAGGAAATTATATAGAGAAGACCAGTGCATCAGTTGCTAATTAAGCTGACAATCTTAGTCATGAAAGGTTGTCAGAGAAGGACACTGAACTGAAAAGCTTGTGCTAAAATACTGAGTGCTTCATATTTATTGTGGGATGAAGATGGTCTGCTCCTAAGCAACTGTTCCTTGCTCAGGAGGTGAAAACCACGGTTAGAAAATTAGTACCTAATATAGTACAACGTGTCAGGGAAAGAAGAGCCCTTGAAGATCACAAAGGAAACTAACCATTAGTGCCTGGAATGTGAAATCCCTCTGACAGACTTATAACATGGCCACTGATGAATCTGTGTCTGCACTGCTTGTATTAGTAGTGACTAGCTACAAATGCCAGTGATTGGAGCTGGCTGCATTCTCTCTGAACGGGCAAGATTTGAGTCGGAATCAATCCAAATCACACCCTAATTTGTCTGTCTGGAGAACAAGATTGATTTGCAACAGGTTCAAGACAGAGAGCAAGCTACTTTTACTAATGGAAGTGTGTAAAGAAAGGATTTTGAACTCAAGTACAGCCATGTGTCTGCAGCTACCTGAAAAGTATAAGGAGGCAAAATTTATAAAGCAAAAATACTATTACAAGCTTGTCAAAAATCAAATGAACGTGCAAGAGATGCAGCAGCTGGTGAACAACAACATAAAGTATAAAACATGGCATTAAGCAATATTAAAAGGAGAAAACTATAAACTTGTCTGAATCTATGCAATCTGATTGCTTGTACTTAAAAACATCAGAACAATCTCACCAAATCATCACAAGCCAGTTAATCTCATGGCTACAGAGGCTCATATTCCTTTAATGAGATGACAAGTAAGTCCATGGCTTAAAGAAAAAAATTTCTATGCTGATCAATGATCAAAATACCAAGACAAACAAGACTGAGCCGGTTCTGTTTGAAAGGGAAAAAAACAGCCACCCTTCACGGGATTCCACAGTTTCTGCCTGCATATTGTACCCCACATATGCAGAAAATAAAAGTTAATAATGCACTTTGTGGCCTTTCAAATGTCATTAATTAGGAGATAATGGTATTTTCCTCTGAAAGACACAATGGGCTAACCCCAACCCTAAAGAATAATTTTTTTTACCCTGAACTAGATTTTTTTTTTTGCCTTCTGCAATGTTTTTACCGCAAAAGCCTGGCAAACATATGGACGTTTCTGCTCAAAACAAGCAAGTGTTACTCTACATTACCTAGAAAAGGAACAGTACTGATAACACGCTCAAAGATTTGCAAAGACTCACCATGCTACAGTTGCTATTTGCTGAAATGCACTTCTTGTCATCACACCACTGGCACCCGTTGGTGTTGGCGGTGCAGCTCGCACAGTCCGCGTAGCGGTAACATCTGTCGTCTGCAGCAGCTGGAACACAAGCGACAGTCAAAAGGAAAGGTCCCACAAAAGGAGAATGACACCACCTTTCAAACACTGGCCTGGAGCCTTTCCCATTACATCCTCCATTTGAATTCTAGCCATTCTTAAAGGTTTAAGTTACTGCCAGAAATTATTTGGTTAATAAGATTTACTCCTTTAAAAATTCCTTTAGTAACAACTACATCTGAAGGCTCATAAGTCTCCTATCAACTGAAAGAATATTCACTGATTTACAGCATACAAGCTCTCATAGCAAAATGCATAAATTAGGAGCAGGAAGAAGTTTTTTCAACTATTCTTTAACACTTCTTTAACACAGAAGAAAGATTCTCTTTAGACGCAGGTTTCCGATAAAAATATTAGATGGCTATGCAAGAAGATAAGAAGACAAAAATAATAAATAAAAAAAATATCTGAGACAGATATTGGCAACGCATGGACATTTTATAGTAAGTTAGAGTTCTGTCCTTCTCTACAAAACATGTTTGAGAAACACTTCATATTAAATCCTTAATACCTGGACTAAAATTCAGGTTATTTAAAATAGTTTGAGACATAAATTGTTAGTTCTGTTTAATGGAGACAAAAATCTGAAAAATCACCATAACCCAAAACAGGAGAATCTGTACCATTTTCTACCCTAATTACTGTGTTTAACTCCTGTTCAGTTTGGCTCCTTTAGTCTCAGGGTCATGCAAGTTTAAGAGATTCTCTTGCCAGGGAAGCCCTTCCATCCAAGAATCGATCTTTTGAAAACTCACTAAAATTTCTGCTTATCCTTTAATAGTGACCATCAGCAGTTTCTCAGATGATACTCTCAACCAGGTAAAAATTGAGCCAAGTGATGTAAAATAATATAAGAAAAATTGTCTTTGGCAAAAAATTACCACCTGGAACTGGAAGAATTTGACAGCATTGAAGCAGTGCTGTTCACACAACTTCTTTGGAACTGGAATTCTACAGACCTCACATCTTCGAAGTTGAGCTATAGTTTATTGCCACTGCAGTAGCTGTACTTGAGAAACTGCTCTAACTTTTTTATTTTCCTTCAGCCTTCCTGTCTGTGTCTTATTTTGTTTGGGGTATTTTTAAGCACCTGTTGATATGATCAGCTTTTTATAAGATCCACTTTTATCTGTATTGAATTTATTGCCTCAAGAGGTTTTTTTTTAATACATATAGATGAAACTCTCTAGGCTTTAGATCATTAAATGTTATGAAAATGTACAAAAGTATTTTCCAGAGAACTTCACCTGGATAACATTTTTGTTCAATCATGCACCTTTTATTTTATGAGGTTGCAACTTTCTAGCTAGTCCAGAAACTAACTTAGCAAAAGCTAACAGAAAAATAAACTGTCTTGAAGTGTTGATTAAGAGCAGTGCTAATAACTTTTCAATAAGCATTAAACATAGATTGTCAGTTTAATTGTATGGCAGTTTGTACATACAGCACACAGCCAAAGTTTGGGAAGCAATTTTACACTGTGCTGAAATGAAAGATGCACAGAAAAAATAGTAGGTTCATGCAGCAGGGATAAATATTCTGTTCATGTGACACATAAGAACAATGCTTTCACAAGCAATTTATTTGTGACAAGCCAAAATGCTTTAGGAATAAGTTGCACAGTTATTCACAACACTAAATTGCTCTTTGAAACAATACAGGATAGAAATTCATATGACAAACTTGAACCCATTCTGACATACTGCAGCAAAGGGCTTGTTTGTCTCAAGTATTTTTCCAGCTGAGACTGTGCTATTTTCTTCTGTACAAATGCTACTGTTTGATAGACAATCTATTTGAAGCAGCCTTGCTTTCCTTTTCACTTACTGACACATACAGGTATGAGAGTTCCATATGTCTGTAATGCCAGGGATCACCTGCAGTGACCATTTGTGCTCTGACTGCTGTTATGTGTTCCCTTAGCACCTTCTGCTCTTTTGCACCTACTTCCCTGTATTTAAAATACAAAAAAGATTCCAGGACTGAATGATTTAAAAAAAAATAAAAATCATCTATAAATCTCTTGCACTGGGTACTTCCAGAGAGGAACAGTCTTAACATTCCAGTCGCTGGTTCTACATGGCTACATTTTTTGGGAGTCATTTGGGGGTTATCCACCATCACCTCCCACCTCCCATCTTCTACATCACATTGCAAATCTGACACTAAAAGACTGGAATTCACTTACCTGTTTTCTTAGGACATTTTGCTCTAAGGATGTTATTAGCATGTCCAGATTCCCAAGATTCACAGTGTTTCTTGTTCCACAGGCACCTTATTCCTGGACGAGCGTTTTTACACAGCTCTTCATCTCTGAATGCTTCACAGTTTGGAGGCTTGTACACAAGGATGTCATTCAATAGAACACTTGAAAAACCCCCAAATATATACATGGACCTATTAGGAAAAATCAAGTAAATATACCTGTTACTGCAGATACATTTTATTGATTTATCTGTCTTGATATACAATTAAAAACCCACCTAATATTATAAAAAACTTTCTTCATCTTTCTCTAATAAACACTGTGTTAGCAGTTCCTTTAATTATTAGATATTCAATTTATTTCTCCATAGAAGTTTAGACTACCAAAAAATTGCTGGAAGCTCACTTTGCTGTCTGTATTTGGGAATGGCATATACCAGATTTCTGGAAAGACCAATGAAGAGCTCTGAAGGAAACTCTTCATTTTTGCAGCTCAGTAATGAGAACTCAGCATGAAATACAAGAAGATTTTTCTTCACAAAGATTTCAAAGACAGTCTGCAACAACTGGCAAGATAGATTTTTTTTTTTTTGGTAATAATTCTAGTGCAGTAGTTGCTGACAGCAAAAGCAAAACCTTGAGTCCTTAACCTTCTCATTTAAAATTACAAACAGTCTCAGGTAAAAGAAAGTAATAGAAAACCTGTGTAACTCTTGTATCATATACTCTTAAAACAGAATTATTCAGAGAGTTACCAATAGCAGAAATCTGGAAAGTATCTTGCATTGTACTTTTTTGTACATAAAAACTTACTAAAAATACCATTAAGTTCTTAAAAAAAAAAAAAAAAAAAGGAATTTTCACCTTGAGTATAATTCATTCAAAGTAACAGCTCTTGAAGTATCAGACATAGCTGAGATGTCATAAAATGCACAAATCAGAATGAAAAACTATCAGTTGCTGAATTCATTAATTCCAAGCAATTTTCTCTTAATGAATAAATCTGTTAATTGATTAATGTCAAGTGCTCTGTGTACAGACTTACAACCTCGTGCTATATCTGTTAAACGCAGTCACACTCTTATCTGTAGTATTACTTATTATCTCTGTTATTTTTGACCTATACAATATCCCTAGGTAGAGGATCTGTAAGTGGCCCACATATACTTAATGCTGAGTTTATTAGTGGGATGAATAATGTAGAAGAGGTACAATGATCTACAGCACTGCAACTATCAGATATCAGGCCAGTTGGCAATCAGGAAAAGTAAAACTCACAAAAGCAACCAGTACAGATTCCTTTCAACCTGAACTCTTTTTTCCACAACTTTTCCAGTAAAAATGAGACATTTGCCCACAATTTTATCTTTGGGGATTGGGGTAAAAGAAGCAGAGCTCAGCCACCAAATCCAGAAACCTCCAGATCCACTCCACCTGCTGTTTCTAGATGACTTTACTGTGCTTCTCTACTCAACATGAAATGACATGAAAGAATGCTACATTTTCTAGAGCATAAGCAATATACTTAATATTGTCTAGAATAGATGCTGGCCTGCTTTTCCTCCTGCAGGTGGTTAGAGATGATGATTGTATCAGTATCATCAAAATATTGTCTTTTTCCAAGCAAATTTTAGTTGCGTGGTTATTTTATGTTTGTGGAAGAACAAGAAATTATAGCATGCTGCAAAAAGAAAAATATTTCTCCCACCAGAAGTAGGTGAAGATTATAGTTGGTACCAAATATCAAATTCACTGTAGCTCACAATACAGAGAAAATGCCTCAGTAGACTGGAAGGTTAACTTAAAATGCCATTGAACAGATTCCACAGCATGGCAGATTATGATGATGATTAGCTGGACTGATTACCTAAGACAACTAAAGACTCGGACAAGCACTACTTTTCCCTTTAATCAATTAGATCAGTTCTATGTCATTGAACCATACTTCACAAAAGCATAATTTCTGCTACAGGATTTTGGTTTTTTTTCATTCAGAAAAGTGGTGAGGAAGGTTTAAAAGACACTTCATTTACCCATTACTGACAACAGCAGTGTGACCAAATCTGTTGACATCTCGATGCAGATTAGGTTTTGGTAAAATCTTCCATTCATCACAAGCTGAAAGACAAAACAAAAACATACAAAAACATATATCAAATAATCTGAAAAGTTTTCAGTAGAATATATGCAAACTATACTTTAATTTCTCAAAAAAAAATCAACATGTACTCTGTTGATTAGGTGCTCCAAGAACCTGTCAGCAACACTGATCTATCCTGACATTTATCAAGGCCACAGGACATTCATGGAAGTGTTGTTTTATTACACTGAGTCCTCTGCTTTCACAGCCAGTTTCAACACCCAAAGCAACAAGCACTGCCATCATTGTTATCAAGTGATCAGTAACAGTGCCCTAATATTTACACACTCTCAAATCAGCCACAAGATTTCAATTCACACACTTTAAAGGAACATCTATGACAGTGAACTTTGTTCTTTTCATAAGCATTTTAAGACAAACTACCACAGCTCCAGCTGTGCAACCCAACTCATTATTGTCTTACTTTGGGTATCTTGATTTAAGATTTAAAATTTACTTTCCTTTCACCACATATTTGAGATGAATGCTGTATCTACATGTCAAATTAACTATTCAAGCATATTTCTTTTAGTACTGCTGTAGGAGCATTTACAAATATGGTTCTGGTGTGGTTGCATTTTTCTTTGCTGACTGGAATATTAGTTCTTTAGAACAATTAGTCCTTTCTTCATTATTTCCTACTTGAACTTTACAGACTTCAAAAATTCAAATCTCACATTAATAGAAATAAGGAGCACCTGCAGATTGAAACTTCAAAGAAATACCTTTAAAATAGAGCTAAGAAAGTACTTTTCTACAGAGCAAGCAAAACGTTTCCAGAATTTGTCATAACAGATTTTGGAGACAGGTAGGGTAAACTTTCAGGAAACCTTTCATATCAGGCAGAGGGTTACAGTTTTTTCATTAAAAAAAAAAAAATCTGCTAAACACACAAAGATAGGGATTAAATCCAAAGTTGAAAATGAGTTAAAGGGAGAGAGATCTCTCCAATTTAATCAAAATAAAAGCATGGCTTTATTTATATGCAGAGAGGAATATTTTATTTTAAACCAATGGCAAAAGCACCAACTTGGACATGAAGGCAAAAAAAAAATACCTATTTGGTCAGTACACTCTCCCTAATACAGAGAAGTGGAGAAGTGGGTAGAGAATATGCATATAGAAACTGCAGAGTCAGAATTAGTAACACAAAGCAGATTAATACAAAATACTGGTAGTTAGCCAATGGATTCTTGGTAGGTTTTGGCAAAGAATCAAATAGAATTCATTCCTGCCCATCATCTTCAAACTTGGTTTGAGCATCTTTAAGTACCCAAATTTCCGGACTTCATTGGACTGTTCCAAGAACAAAGTGCCAAACAGTGAATGCAGTGTGAATTACAACATTATTTATCAATATTACAGCATCCTGTGTGTTGTATTAAGCCTAATAATGATGGTTAACTCTATGGAGCAAGGAATAAAATACTTTCCTTCATAAAATATTACACACTTTCAAGGTATTACACAGATAGTAAGGGGAAGGAAGAAATGGTAGTCATTGTATTTACCATTGTCTCTGTATGTAACCAAGTACAATATAAAACACCTGAAAGCACATACTGCTTTTAATAGAAGCAGTAACTAAGCAGATGAAGGAACAATACCATTCATTCCAAACTGATTAGCAGAATTTTTAGTCATTGAAAAGTACAAGTTGAACATAATATTAAAAACCTGTCTAGCAGTGGAGGGCAGTGTAAAGTTTGAGCTTGTCAGTCACATCTGATTCTGAACAGCTTAAACACTAGGGCAGAACTGGTGCAGAATCAAGTTAACAAAGCTCCATTCAATTAATGTCTGAATTAAGTTAATAAAGCAGTTCTGGAAATTATAAAAGATGAGCATCCAACTATCTCAAATTTAAATTTTGATAGAGGAAAATCTAAGAGAACTGCATATCTACAGGCTGTTTTAAAGGTGATTGCTCTCCTGTTTCTTCATCTGATTTATTGAGTGCATTAAGGACATCTTAATTACTTTCAACAACTAAAGAGACTATGAGAATAACCCTGAAAACCCTGACAACTCACTTCCAAATCTACAATATTTTCTGAAGAAGAAGAGAGCATCAAGGAACTGAAAAATTCCCCTTGCAGAAAAAAACTAGAGAAACTCAGCTGAAAAACCGTAGGCATTGAAAAGAACCTTATTAACAGCTCATCTTCATCCCCCACCCCATAATGCTCAATTCTGCACTCAAGCCTGAACAGAAGCATCATGGCCATCTCAAAGTGATACTCTAACAGTTCCCTTTAAATAATGGGAAGGGTTCATACTTCCAAAACACAATAAAAGAAAAAAGACTTTTTATAGTATAGTGGCAGTTAGAGTAATGATCCAAGATGTAGGAGAAAAAGGTTCATTTCCTACCCAGTGGGATTTAAACCTGAAGTTTTCATCTCTGAGCAAAAGTACCCTCACTGTTCTAGTGAGGTAACTTTTCACTACTCCAAGTTAATGGTGTTCCATTGAACAGATTAAAAAAATTGAAAAAATTAATACTGCTAGAAATAGGAAGTTGTTAGAATAGTCTCTAAAAAAGTGGCAACCAATGTTCCATACTTTACCTCCAGAATCAAATTTCTGCACTGGCAGCCTGATTTAGTGACAACCTCTTACTACACTTGGAGGTAAGTTTTAAGAGAAGGTATATGAAACTACCTACTTTATGTTTTTAAATTATCAAATAATTTCTCAGTTACAAGCAATTTAAGTAGATTTGAAATCCCAATGTATTTATTCTGCTCAATTACAGTCTGCAACACTGGCAGTGCAGTCTCATGTTGTACACAGAATCCAGTGGCAGCTTATGCTTCTATTTTCTCTTCATGTATTTCCAATAATTACTCAGTTTTTCTCTGGTAAAAGAAGTAATATTGGTTCACAAAGTATGGACACCATTACACTTCTGTCTAGTTCTTTTTTTGTGACTCTGGACAACTAAAGACTAAACACAAACAACTAAAACATCATGAAAGTTAGTTATGAACAAAAAAAGTTATTTTCTGATTCTTTCCACACTGCATAAATATTTTTCTTTAATCAGATAATAAAAATCTCCTTATTCTAGGGAAAACAAAAAGGCAAGAATGTTCAGAACAGCATGAATTGAATTTAAACTATAGAACTGACATCTACAACAGCATCGACACACAGAACAGTGACTCCCCAAGCAATAGAAAGCAACAACCTTAAGCTTTACTATTAAATGGAGCAATTAGTGCATTACATTATTATGGCTTTGCTCTTCTAATAGCACAGTGATATGGAGGTAATTGCTATTACAGACTGCACCAGAACTACATTTATGACTTAAGTGCTCAGGAACACATAAAACTTAATCTTTCACAGCGGCTGCTTTACATTTTCTTTGTGATGGCACATTGATAATCCATTTGTAACTCCAGAAGGAGGGAGAATTGCAAAAATAAATGGGTTTACATTGGAAAAAAATAAATTTACAGACATTTAAACTTGCTCATTTTGTCAATGACAAAGACTAGAGGTGAAACAACTTATTTTACAAGCAAATAATTTATGAATAAACAATTCATTTTATTACAAAATACAAGCAATAGGTTTGATTACAAGTGGAACTAAAGTCAATCTCATGAGATATTTTTGATTTTTTTTTTCCAAAAAGGAAAATGCTTTTAAGCTTTGTTTGAATACTCTGGAAGAAACTTAATATTTCACATGTAATATTGTTTTCATAAGCAATTGAATTTGCATACTACAAAAGAAACATTGTGGAGTATGTTATTGGAGTAAATATATGTGCTATTGCACTTCTGCCATAGATACAAACAATGCTGAAATACAACAACCATTAGGAGAGAACACAGAAACAGCTGCCATGTTCCAATGACTTCAGCTTTTGGCTTTTATAGAGATTCCCTGTCAGTATTTCTCTAGACATTTCTAGGGTATCCAAATACCTCAGCATTGGCAAATGTGGAACAAAAGGACAGAGACTAAATACTTCATAAATTGAAACTTAAGGAACTCAGGCAGATATATGTTTACTAACAGTACCATTTCACCAGCAACTAAAATAAATATCCTTAATCTTTGAAAAAAGCATCTATTTAATTATACATATATATTTTAATACTAGTTTCAATAGTTAGAATCTGTTTTAAACTCTGATTCTGTGTCTAATAATCTATTTTTATTTGCAAATTTTGCATCTGAATACTCAGAAAATATAATCTAAATTACTTTTCTAAGCTCTGATTGAAATAGAAATTCAAGTTTTAAGCACAAGGTGGCTCCTGTATCACAGTTCTACAGTTAAAAAAAAAAAACAAACAAAAAAACCAACCAAAGCAACTAATACTTCACATATCTATCCCTAAAGGTTTAGAGTACAGCGCCAAAACTTTTATCTGAAGATGGCATAAAACAAGTTCTTCAACATGCACATAAGCTACATTTGTGTATACATACATATTTATATGTATGTAACACATTTATATAAATACATAGTGTGGTAGTGGTGGATTTGGGTTTTTTAAAAATTATTTTTAATTAATACTTCAACAGGATCCCTGGGGTGAAAATTGAGCTGTTGTTCAGAAAATTAAAATCCACATGGACAAGGCCTTCCATTTAGAGAGAGAAAAGCTTTCCAGCAATGCTAATGTTATACAAATTAAAAATCAGATTTATGCAATACATTTATCAGCACTGCAGCATTAATTAAAGGGCAGGATAAGGAAGAAAAAGACACATGATACAGTTTTTCAACCTTCCCACCAGATACAAAGTGCAGGGCTAAGAGTTGGACTTGATGATCCTTCTAGGTCCCTCCCAACTCAGCATATTCTGTGGTTCTGTGAAAGACTGAGGACAAAAGTGAAGAAATAAAGCTGCAATGCTGAACCCCTTTTTTCTTCCCAAGACTAGAGGAGAGAACAGAGCGTGACAGGATTCTTTTTCCAAATCTGGCTACAAGACAGATCTGATTCCAAAAAGCTGGTTGTTAGCATAGTCCAGAAGATGGAGTGTGACTGAATAATCACAGCATAACTTCTGCTGGTTTTCAGGACATTGTCAGAGACTTTTATCTGAGAGGGCTTACTATGACTGCTGCAATAGCAGCAAGAAGAATCCAAAATAGTTCTTAAGTCATTTCAGTTACACTGGAAGCCATTTGAGAGATGATCCGGGTTCTAGTTTTGCCCCAATACATGTAAATGTATGTATAAAGCAACCTCCAATTTTCCTAACTTGCATCAAATAATCCTTTCTCATGGTGAAAGAATGAGATGTCTTCATGAAGTGATTTCATCTTGTTTACATGTGTTTTAAATAAACTAAGAACTACTTTGCTATTTATTTCACTACTCTTAACCTTTCACAGAATTCAGCCCAGTTATTGAGATATTTATTAGTTAGACCAATTTCTGCAAAACAGTAATACTTTGGAGCAGGAGTTGGACTAGAACTTTGTATTGTAGACAGATAACCACAGTTTCTTTCTGAAGTGTTTTCCATTCCTTATACAGTGAATATAACTAAATTCAGTATTCAGTAAAACTCCCCGGTACACAAGCCTGTTTGAATGACTCTGCCACTACATAGGCAGAAAACACAGTGGTGAACTTGAGGCCAACAGTAATTAAAAAAAAAAAAACAACAACAACAACAAAAAAATGCCAAAACCAAAAAACAAACAAAAACAAACAAAAAAACCCCAGACTTAACTTTGTACCAAATAGAAAAGATAAGCAAAACATCAATATTGACACATCACACTTCCTATCTAGCGCTATGTAGTCCTACATGTTTATTTAAAACTAACCTCTGTGGGACCTAAGCACTTTATAGAATTTAAAGTCAGTGCTGAGTATCTACTTTACTTCTACCAAATCTCAATCTCCCAAATGTGTGCATTTTTTATACATTACCAAGCAGTGCTGAGGAGCTGGGAGAACTCAGAGTACCAGTCCTAATATATAGTTTCTCAATTACACAGCAAAGAACAAGATATCATAGTATTTTGAAAGATAAATCCCTATTATTAATTATAAGTATGAAGCCAGATTTCCAGACAGGCACATCCCAGTTGGTATTAACTGTCATTATTATGTGTGATGACTACACACAAACTGTCCCTTGCATGTGAAACTCCCTGAGTCCCAAAGAGCTCTCACAGAGCACAGACTTTCACAAGCAGTGCAGATAGAATTTTTCTACACACCTACTGCGATTCCTTTTCTAAATGAGGAAACTGCTGCAAGTATCTTTCAAAATGCTATCATGGAAGAAGTGAATAAACATCCTGGACTGAGCACTGATGCCACCTTTGTAACAGGCAGGATCTCAGCAGCTGAGGCCCTTCAGCTGCATTTTTAATGCACCAAATGTGTAATTATGGCTCTCTGGTGAACAATAGTTTGCTGGATAAAGAAAAGCCAAAACCAACATCAGTTAGAAATCAAAGGTCAACCACAGCACTCGAGACTGATCCCAGTGGCAGCCCTGTCCCCATTGCCAAGGTTCCTCTTTCAGATTAATGTAAGCAATAACAGCACAGTTGGAAAACACCTCACACCTCTACAAGAATGACCATTTGTGGATCTTTCAGGAGGTGCCAGAGAAACTGGGGGGAAATTGTGGTGGTTAAATATCATAGGAGGACAAAAGCATACCAAAGCCAGATTTCTAAAGCTCATTTACACAGCAGTCTTCTCATCATATATTAACTGATACTTAAGTAAATATTAAATTATGAAAATTATGGCATCATCATAGTTTTTATAACATCTCCACATCTCTGAGTCTTCAGCTTTAACAAATACGCTGTAAGGATTTCTAATGACTGAATTGAGCTCTTGGCTCATGACACACTTAAATGTCAAAAACTTACATGAATAGACTAAGGTCAGAACTTAGAGAGCAATGACTGATTCAGGAAAGAAGGGGGGAAAGAGGCAACTCTTTCCTAAGCTTGGTAAAATTAACAGCTCTCTGGGAGATACTTACCTCCCTCCCTTGACTAGAGGAGGAGTGTGGATTATCAAACTGCATTAGCAACAAACAATTTAGAAAGCTAAACTTAACTGAGATGAAGCCACCCAAACAGTTATTTCACATTAATATGAAAAACAATGTTTTCATGGATAATAAAAAGCTGAAGCAATCTATCCATAAGACTATGTCACATATAACAAGAGAGATAATCAAAAGTACTCTATAGTCCAACTTGAACATAAATAGTACTGACTCTATCTCCAGGATTCAGCTGGTTTCCAGACAGCACCCATTTTTTTTACTAGACAGGGCATAACACTCCATCACTTGCAAGGTATCTGGGAAACATGATGCTGATAGCATCATAAATTTTTTCTTCCAAGTATTGTTCAAAAACTCATGATACAAAGTACATAAAATTCTGTAATCTACCCATTCCATAATTATTTAATTCTTAGTAAAATATTTAATGTTTTCTGAAAAAGTGTGTCTGTGAAATTGTGGTTTTAATTTGGTGAAATGAATAATACAGAAGATTAAGTTGAAATCAAATCAATCTTCACAGATTTCATTTTTTCAAGAGTAGTTACCACATCCAAAGAGTAATTACTACAGCCATTTCTTTTTTACTTCATCAGTTTGATAACACATAGAGAATGTGACTTGCAAGAAGGTACTAATACCATATCAAACAGCATAATGGACTGGACAAACCAAAATATTGTTCCTCTTAAAAAAAAAAAAGACCAAAACACCAGCATAAAACACTTTCAAAAAGGAGTATAATAAAAAAACTAGTGATATGTGAAAGTCAGAAAGTTACACTTAAATCCCAGGAGTCACACTCTTGATTCACAACTGGACGTTCTACAAATAAATGTGGACAAATAAGTAATATTATCCTCCAAAATGAAGAGGGAGCTCTGTTTCATTAAAAATTAAAACCAAATGTAAACTGAAGTGAGAACAAAACCAATAGCTCACATCATCAGATGCCTACCAGAAGCTATGGAATATGTAATACAGGGATAGAGTAAAAAAATTTCAACTGTTCTGCAAAGGTTTTATTTACACACTTGGTGAAACCTGCAGCAAATAACCCATATATGTTCCATGTACTTAATTTACTCATTATTTTTGTATTAAAGCAAACACATTTCATTGATATCTATACAGAATGCCATAAAGAGCCATTAAGTAGCCCTATAAAAAGGATCATGTCTCAGCCTCTTCTACCACTGTAGGCAGCTGATAAACACTTGCCAAAAATAGATGCAGGCAAAATCCACAGGCTGCTCTCCCCAGGATCGTGCATGAGTCCATTTCCCAGACTGCTCCAATTCCCAATTTTTAGCTCCCAGGACAAGTGACTGTGCTTTTTGGCCCAAATATGAGCTGTATGTTTGTATTTAAAGCCTATGCATAAAATATGGACGTGAAAATCAGGGAAGGGGAAAAACTACTTGTAAAAACAGCAGTGGTAATGAACAAGACAAGAAACAGATTATGGATTCCTTAAATTCCCTTAGATTTATAGCCTTCACCAATCCTATAGGGAGGCTTTTCCATAACTGCACAGCTCAAATGGTTGGAACCATTCTACAGACTGGAAGTTGACACCCATCTTGCCTTATCTTAAACAATTTTCCTCCAAACTGTATTCTTATCATATATTTACAAACAACAATCTTTTCTGCTCTCAGCCACTCTCTTGAGATATTAAATACACCACATCCTTTTATTATCTCCTAAAGTCTCCTCAGGCTTCAGCTGGCCTTAACACCACTTGCCATGCAGAGTCCTCTTTGAGTTTGTCTTCCTGAAATGTGTGTTGCCAAAATATTACAAAAATATCCAGGGCCTCGAGAATGACACCAGTGCTTCTTTCTTCTTTTCAACAGGACTGTATAAGTCATTTCTACATCCACACACCACTCCTGACTCAGACACACAAGCCACTGTCATTTCCTTCAATTTGAAGGAGAAAATTCCTATCATTTCCTAAGTGTAGAACTTGCACCTTATTCCATTAAACATTATCTCGTGACAACTGTCATTCCCAGTCATCTCATTCCCCCTGAATGACAGTCCAGCCTCCTCCCCACCTGTTACCAGCAAGGTTTTGTGGGATTCTTCTGTTACTGTTCACTTCTGCTTTTGAGTTTGGGTAGCTGGGAATCTGATTTTTGTATTTTGACACTTGCACTACATACTAGCAGGCTCTGGAGCTTCAGAAGTAAACCTTTTTTAGCACCATCCCACTAAGACTGCCTTCTGTCCCATGAAACTAAGCACAAAGAGCTGGGACATTTTCATTGCACTGTTGTCTATCAAAACACAGTTTATCCATAACATGATGCAGAAGTATTCCATATCCTTTTACTGCCACAATTCATTAAATGTAATTGTTCCATTAATCTAAATGAGGGATCTACATCCCCCAGGACTGTGGGT
>JAWWLV010000180.1:28373721-28431180 GCA_035041135.1 Platyrinchus mystaceus | reverse complement strand
TTCTGATCAAGCCATTATTGGAGTCTCAAAGACAGGAAACTTTTAAATCAATACTCTGATGGGAAATGCTTAGGAAGAGGCAGGAAGAGGGAGGGCAACTTGTCAGAAGAAGATATCCAGCAAAAATCCACACATCTCAGCTATCAGCCCCAACCTGTGTGTATTAATCTGTCACAATCCATCTCCCAAGAGGATGTTTCTCTACACTCTGCTTCTGTGGTGTGGACTTCCTGTGTTTCCAAATTGCTTTTCAGCTTGTGGCAACTCCCCATTTCACAGTTGCCTGAGCATCACCATCTGACTACCCCACCTTTCAGACCTCCAACTACCTTGGCTTCTTCACTCCCCGATTTTCAATTCAGGCTCATTGTGGAGGCAGTGTAGTTTCCAAAGCATCATCAACTCCAGACCTTTTTAGGAACCTTAAGTGTTACTTGTGGGGAAATGTTTTGGTTTCAGGTTGGGGGTGGGGTTTGGTAGGTTTTTGTTTGTTTGAGGGTTGTTCTTAGTTCTGTTTAATTCCAGCAACACATTTTATTAGTGCTATATAGATATTTTCAATGAAAACTATGTCAACACTTAGAGGTAATAACACTAGGGTCTGTGTTCAATTCACTTTTGTAATACCAAAATGCACTGACTCTTAGTTCATTTAGCAATATATTTGCTATTCATAATGTAAAACAGTATTAGGCACATATTTTAAAACTGATCATTTTAGCTACTAAGCTTTGTCCCACAAACCAAAAACTTTAGATAATTATGGGACAAAAACCTGTATAATGTATAAGTAACTTGAAGGTGTTTGGGATCAAAACTTTAAAGAATCATATTAGCTGGACTTGAAAGAAACGTCGTGGTATTTAAAACTCAAATGAGAAGAATACAATACAATACATACCTATATCATATGCAAGAAAGTCAGCAGAAAAACACTTGGCACCATTGCTCAGGGAAGTATCATTATGAGTGTTTCCACCAAAAATGAGCATAGCTCCATTGATCAAGACAGCTGAATGAAGGTATCTTGCAAAACCACTCTCTTTCAAAATAGTCCTACAAAATATAAGAACAAATTAATATATATTAACATGTGAAAAACTGTACATGCACATCAAGAAAATTTATAGATGAAAAAAATACAAAACACACGGAGAATACTAAACTAAAGCTATTATTCAGTAAACATATGAATTTTAGTCATACTGTTCCTAGGATTATGCATTTTCTCATGCTACAACAAATATATTTATCATTCATTTAAAGTGTCCTGCCTTTTTAATTAAAAAAACAGGGTTTTGAATAATGTATCTGAAATAAATTCTATCATGTTTACATTCTTCAAACATGATTAATGATATGGTAAATTTTAATAAAAAGTGAATGAAAACCAATTCAATATTCTTAATTCCTATTCGTATATATCCTTAGCCATGTTGGTTTTTTGCCCAAGGACTACAATAAAGAATTCTTTTGAAGGCTAAAAGAACCTTTAGACTATCCTAAGTATAGTAAAAGGGTAAACTTTTTTTTTATTAATTGAACACTCAGACCTGTAAAAGAAATGGCAGAAGTCATTCTACATATGATAAAAAACACTTGCACTGCTTTACAAAATTATTCAGGGTGGTAAACTCAAACATACAGAATTTCTGTACGAAAAAAATAAAAAGTAGTCCACACACATTGAGCCTTTGATGTCTTTTTCTTCATTTTAGCCTGTGTCTGTGTGGTCTGCTTTGTGCCCCAGCAATAACACGGGCCCAACAGTAGCCAAGAGCTATCAATGCTACAGTTTAAACGTGGCAGATGTGGGGTTAGTAGAAAGAACAGAACACAAACTTGATTCAATCACAGCAAATAAATCTTACCAAGGAAGAAAGTAACCATTTGTGGGTTTTGCCAGTTAAGTAAACCAGCTGCAGACATGTTTGTGAAGAGCTGATTAGATCACCAGGACAAAACATTTTTTACATTCTCCTAATAACGTTCCACTTGTCTCAATAATCTAAGTTTTCAAGTTTAGACCCCCACTTTCATTTTGCTACTGCACACTGCTCACATCTACAATTAAGCTGTTTTGTCATTTGTTTCCTGTAACAATCTGACTCAACACTCTTTCTTTCTGATCAAATAATGCTGTCCTCTTGAATCACATTCCTAATATTTTTTCAATAGTTTTACATCATCATCATGTTTAGGAAAGAGTGTTTAAAGTCCATCTCATTGTTTTGATATAATACATAAATCGATCAATAAACTTGAGATATTTCTAAGTGATAAAAAATTTTATGTTTGATCAAGTTGAAACCAAGGCATTAAATCTAAATTCTCATACGGTTATTTAAATAAATTCCCCCTTAGCTCCAGAAAGTAACATCAAAGGAAATGTCAAAGACTAAATGAAAATAAATGAGCTTTCTCATTGCTTAAAAATGTGACAATTCCTTCAAGCCACTAGCATACCCACCCATGTGCTTCTGGGTTTGGTCCCTTTTATTTTTGTTCTGTTGAACAACTTGCATTTTTTCTTGCGTACCTCTGATTAACATTCTTCGAAAACCCCAGAAGTGTTTTTCTAACCAGGAATTAGCTTGACAGAGAATACTAATGGTACCTACCCAAAAATGTGATATTTGGGTTCTACTCATCACTTAGCAACATAGAATATTTGGAATTACAACAAAATAGAACAAAACATTGTTTTTCAGTTATTTTCTACTGGTAATGGAGGAATACTGCTGCTATGACTTGAAAGAATGATAATATACTAAGAACACGTTACCTTATGCGTTCAGATTAAGGATTCCTTTCTGTCTTGTGCTGTACCAGTTTTCTACAGCCCCTATTGCCTAATTTACACTAATTGCTATACACTAGGCTCTGCCTTGATTATCCTGCCTTGCAGCTGTCTACAAATAGTTGTTTTGATCACTAAAGGCCTAAAGAGACATCCACTGTTGTGGGGAAAACTGAAGACCCTCCTCCCTGCAGTGCATCCATCACCAATCTCCATAGGACTTTTTGAGGGCTACTCACTTTTCTATGTGTGACCCGACTGCATTGCCCCAGTCCTGGTCCCTACATTGCACAAGGGGGGTGTGTGGGGTGAAGGGGGGTCTCCCAATTTTTGCATATTGTGTGCTAAGTTTCATCCCTCTTGGTAACAGCAACTTTTCCTCAAGAATCAGCAGAACTGGAAGTTTGTTAATTTGGCCATGATTTTCACTATTCATTAGCATCACTAATGAAGGCAATCTTGAGAACTCTCCAACACCTATCAACCTCATGCAAATTCTGTGAGGTCTCAGCAGGCTGAGTTCATTATTTATGCACATCTACGTGTCTCTGCAAACATCAGTCCACATTAACTGTGCCAATGCCAAGCATTGCACACACCAGCATGATTCCAGAATGGTAATGGAAACACCCAGGAGCCAGCAGGTGCTTCCACTGTTTTGGGCCATTATCTAAGTCCACATTGTCCCCCAATTGCCAGCTGCAGCAGCAGGCAAGTAATGTAGAGCAATGAAGGTATTAGAAACACTGTAATTCCCCATCATGTATTAAAAATACAATTCACACTAGGAATTAAAATATTGCCACCTCACATTCCAAGAAACATAAAGCTTGTTTAATTGATATTAAGAAATGGAAACCTATGTGCCACTGAATAAAACAAGCAAACAGCTCTGTATAACACAACTTAGTGAAGCATATGAACCTCTGCCAGATCAGCCAGAGAACAGAATGAGTGCAAGAGAAAAACAGTGAGGACAAGCAAATGCAAGTTTGAGAAATTCCGTGTACATGGGCATGAGAAAACCTTAGTTCCAACTCCTCTCATACTGCACCTCTCCAGTGGCACATTCATTCTCAGTTACCTCACTGAGGGCTTTGAATACTCGTTATAAGATGTCACAGATACAGTAAACAAAAGCTTAAAGATTTTATTACTATGTGTCATTACCCCATCCTCTGAGCCAGTTTTCCATCCCATAGTACAATTCACTTCCAGTGTAAAGCTCAGGAAACTAATAAAATATGTAAGTTCTTTACAAGCTGCAGAGAATGCCACATTAGTACAGAGTAGATCGAGCATTCGTTATTAGTTCTTATATGAATAATGCATAAAAATATTCCAATTATTATTATTATATTGTTGAACAGACCATCAAAGGATACAATATCACTTTGTTCCAAAAATAGAGTATAATAAGAAAGCATTAAAATTCCAGTGATTTAAAAGTACATTAAAAGGCACAAAAAAATTCTTGTAATAATGTTTCCAAGTGCCATGAGTTAATGATATTCAAAATCAAGAGTCTCAGTGAAATCAAACCCACATGTTTCCAACATCTGAGAGCAAGCCTTGTGTGCTTAAAGTTAAGCCATTAGTGCTCAACACAAATATTAAATTGCAAGAAAAAAATGTTCTGAGAAACCGTTCTTGATCTCAAATGTCCTCTAGGGGTAAGAAAAAAACATTTAAGGTCACTTTCTATACAAAACATATAAGTAGCCTTCATAAGTTACAATAAACTTGAGGGACAAGGAACTGACAAAAATAGACGTATCAAGAACGTTAATAACTAAGGATTCCTATACAACACTAGAAGTTTTTTTTCTCTTATTTCTGATAGCTTTGTGAAAAATAACCTTCCACAGTTCTTAAGGTTTTCCATTTACTTATAAAACAGCCATACACTAGCAGTTTATTCATACAATGAGAAAACAGTACTCGTGAACTGTTCTGCTTAGTGGTTATGCCTGGATAGGAGACCCTTCCCTTACTTTGTAGAACATGCACAAAGCTTCCTCCCTGCCTTTCTTTTGATGTATCACCCCATTAATCCATTGACTAAAGTCTAGTCCCTCACCACAATTCTCCCACTTTGTTGCAGAGCATGTGCTGTTCTGCAACATGCACAGGACACGGAGGCACCTACATGGCTTTACTAGAACCTTTCCCTACCCTACCCTATGATTATGTTTTCTTTTTCAGTAACCTGTAACTTCAGTTTCCTACATTATAAAACCAACTCACCACGTCCGCGTATTAACTTCGTATCTGTAAAGGTCATCCACCAGTCCGTACTTATTGCCAGGTAACGCTTTGTATCCACCATGGACATAAATAGATTTAGTCAGTTCATCGTAGACACTCGTATGGCCGTATCCACCTTGCACAATTGCTCCTTTTGTTTCTGGTACAAGCCAAGAATTAGACCCTGAAACAGAGAGATAAAACCCACGGGTTTAAGGCTTACTACTGCTAACACACAGTACTGGGGGGGGTTGAGTATATAAAGTCATTTCCACTACAATTCTAAAATACAGTCGTAACTAGGGACTTTTTTTAAGAAGTGGTTTTATACCAGAGCATCAAAATATCTGCAATTGGATAATGCTGTTAGACTGTTACCTGCTATTCTTAATTAAATCACATTGTTGTTACAGCTGCCAGGCAGTTTCTCATACTCTCTCACGTGCGACTCCAGCATTCACACAAAACAAGCAAACTGAAAGCCTGAACTTTTTTGAAAATGTGAAATTAAGAGTTATGATTAAATCTCACCAGAGATGGCTGATGAGAATTCAGTGCTCCAGCTACTTCAGATGCAATAGGAACACCTGTGCTCAGTCATGGGGAATCTGGAGAAGCCTGACAGACACTGAACTGCTGTGAGTCATGAGAAGCACGTAACATAAGGTAGCTCCAAGTATGCATGGGGGTAGGCTACCAATTTGGTAGTGACTGTAAAATTATTGATCTAAAATCCAATTCCCAACTACAGTTTCTTAGTTATTTAACTGCAAATATACCCATTCAGTTGCTGAAAACTCACAGAATAATCTGATAGCAGCTCATTAAACTGGCATTTAAATCCACGTTTTACATTACATCACTAATAACTGCAGAGAGACACCAGATAAACCCACACACAATAGCTATTATGACTGAAGAATAAAACACAATTGGAAAATATTTTACCCTGGCAAAAAAAAGACAGATGTTAAGTGAGTTCTTGCTGCCTGTAGCCCCAAAATGTCCTTTTTTTCCCCCTTCATCTTCCCAGATGATGACATAAGTCACAAGAAAAGCAAGCCAGGAGGTATTTCCTGCAGAAGGCAGCCTATACAAAAGAGCCTATAATGACTAGGAGCCGGTTCCATGGATGTGAAATGGAAGAAATAACTCACTTATGGCCTCTTGAAGATTATGCCAGAAGAATTGGAAGCATGGACAAGGACATCCAAAATGGAGCAGTCTCCTAACTCTTAGCCTATATTGGCTGCCATTATAAAGTTATTTATCCAAGGCTAGCACGCAGCACCACACACCTTGCTTCATCTTAGAGTTAGTTTTCCATTTCCCTTTCTATCTGATATTATGTAGGTAGCTAACATTAATTCCTTTTCCTCTGGATTCTTCTGTTAAGCAAAGAGACTCATGATTTTCATTTATTACTGATGCTATTGTCCTTTCATTAAATGGTTTCCAGGCACTGCCTCTTTAAGTTATAATTTTTTCAGTAACAAGGCTTATAACAAGTTATAAAGTAAGGAAGAATTGTGCTGATTTCTGTGTGTATGAATGCTGATATTTGTGTATTACACTATTTATATCTGACTCAGTATATTTACATTATTTATGTGTAGTGTAATGTAACTAGTATTTTATTCCAATCTCTGTACTGGATATTATCAATCTATTAAGAAGTGCAACTCTGAACACAAATATTAAATTTGTACCAATAAGACTGCATTTTAAATACATATTATTTTGATAACAAAGAGACTTATTTGATACAATTTATGTAAGAGGGTTGGTGAGGAGTCAACCTGCAGATACCCCTTTCTATTACCAACACCATCTCAATGTATTCATTTAAATAATGATCAGTCCTAAAGATTGGCATATATGCTTTTCAGGGAAAAGAACTATTTCTTCACATAAATTTACACAATGCTGTTGATAATGTGCATAATAAAATATTTTGCATTTATATCTGACTGTTTTGTACATTTCTGTAGCATTATAGTTTATGTAGTAACGATCAGACTTGATGACATTAGAGGTCTTTTCCAACCTAAATGAGTCTATGATTCTATGTAGCATTTAGAACACTCTGACAGTAACATTCATATTGCATAAATTTATATGGCTTCCACAGAAATGTGAAGAGCTGTTCCTTCTTGCAAATTAAAAACCATGTGCTATGAAAAACTACCTAAATTTGAGAAAAGAGGTCCAGCAACATCTGAAATAAAAGTTAAAAGCAGTATTAGTTTCTCCCTCAATTTCCCATTCTAAAATTTAGCTGAGTTGCCTGAATTTTGAATGCTGAAATGTGTACCTACTGTTTTGATCTTTCACACTTCTTCAGCATCTTGAATATTGCATCATTCAGACAAAAATACTCTTCTGTCTGTATTTAAAGACATTACTATGCATATGATCTGCTTTTTTTAAGAAACTTATTGATATGAATCTTCACCTTATTTTCTAAACAAAAATTCAATTTTTATTGAAAGCATTTACCTAACCCTTCTCATACTCAAAGACATCCCACTCTTTCTATCATTATACCATAAGAAGTACTTGATTGATCAAATCAGTCATGTGAAACTCTGCTATTTCAACAGTTTAAAAAGTCAAGCAAAAAAAACCCTCCATGAATGAACAAGCCAGAAAAAAGGAAAGAGGAGACTATTTAGGACTGTATAATTTTTTTTCTTTCCAGATTTAAATTTTAAGTCTAAGAGTGTAAAAATAAAATCAAATTAATTTTGAAAATAATCATAAACCTAACACAGGTATGCAGAAGTACTACAAAATAGAACACAGGCTTCTACTTTTCATTTGTAATTTGATATTTTTCATCAATATCTGAACGATTTTCCAGAGAATTCTACCACATAAAGTTTCTATTTAAGTGCTTAGGAAAATCACTGTGATAACTTCAGATATTTAGATCTCAGATACTAAACCACTAGGCAGAGTCACAGGCTGCAATACTCTTTGGTCACTGTCCAACAGAATCCCAAACTTCAAGTCCAACTTCAGCACGACCCTTTCCAGGAGACTGACCAACTGACAGAAAAATAGAAAACAGGCATCTACAAAAACAAGTTAACAGAAAAAGGAAGTGCAGCTCCAAAGAGAACCTGAACTCAGTAATTGAATGAACTGAAGCTGGGGGTAAGACACTGTTCCAAAATTCTGACAGACACAGCAAGTGACACTGCTGGCCCAGCAGCAAACATTTTCAACAAAGCTGGTTAGATATTGCCAAAGAATGGCAACCATAGTGCTGACAGTAAAGCCCAGAGGGGGAAGAGGCAAGATTTAGGCTATTACAGACCTTAATCTCACCTCAATAATATGCAAAGGTTTAGAACAAAGGGTTTGGTTTTGTTCTGTTTTTTAAAAGGATAAATAAAAAATGTTAAAATAGTGGGAAACTGTTTCACTGGACAATGCAAATGTGCCAAACCATTTACACCATCTTTAGCTAAAAAAATTATCAAGAGTAGGTGTTCTCTGTATCTGGGATTTGGCCACTGAACAACAAACAGCAATGAACTATGTAGAGAGGTGCTGAGACTTCACAGCAGGCAGACTTCTTAAAGAACAGAACTGGTGCATTGTATGACACTGTCAGAAATTTAAGAAGCACTAACTGCATAAATTTAGACTCTATTGATTTACAGAAGTAGCAGAAAAACATGCAGAATGAACTGTAAAATCTTGGCTACCAGAAAAAGAAGGATCAAAATTCCACAATATCTTCAAAGTATTACACACTGGGATTAGCAACATGAACTTCTATAAAATAGAAGCTCATCAACTGATAATGACTAAGAAGAGTAAGCAGGAGAACTGCTTCATCAGAGAAAGTCTATGAGCCAGTAATGACTTTCTCAAGGATGCAGTACAAATGTCATTTTACTATACACCTAGTAAGGTATTCCTAACAATGTAGAATTAGGCACCGGCAAAATCTCACCTAGAGTATCTCACAGGTTTTCTAATCATCCATGTTCAAGAGAGATGAACTCCTTGTGGAAGAGGTACAGAGAACTATTAGAATGACAGTGAAATAGATGAGGTTGCCTTAATTAGGCTTGCAGAAGAGAGGACTTGTATCTATAAATATAATTCAAAGACAATTCCAGGGAGATGAGCTGCTTACATTAAACAAGTGAATATAAAACAGGTGGGCTATGAATGAGAATATGCCTAGTCACTAAAATTATAACCAATTTTCCAATGACACTGTGCTTGCAAGAAGTTAATCACATCCAAAGGTGTAACACCATTCTATCATCAAAGAATGCAAAACAAATGAAATAAGAGACAAAAGCTTTTTTTTTTTCCCCCCAGTTCATTTCTTTGAATGAAACAGTTTAGGATTGCCAAATCAAGGAAACTCCAAATTTGAGCAAAACACTAAAAATCCAGGGAAAAGTAGATACTGATCTGTCCTTACCACAATGCAACTTTCAAATAGATCCGGTAAAAAGCACAAAATATCCAAGAAGCACTTTAGTGTGCCATGTTCATTTCACTGCAGTGACAGACATTAAATTTTTTCAAGCAACCATGAAATTTAAGCTAACTTACAAAAAAGAGGACACATTACATCACAGGGCCATTTTTTTACAGTATTTCAAATAAACACTGATAATCCAAAGCAGTCTATAATCTACTTCTAAAGTCATAAAAAAATTCAGTCTAAAAAACAAAGTGATATTCTGCTAACCCAAAAAAATAAAATAAAATCACAGAAGACTTATTCAGAAGTTTCTTAATATATAAGGTGCTTTTATAAATCACAGCTAAAACAGAACACTGTTATTATATTCACCTTGAGACTCACATTGAGACTCTTAGAAGGTTTATGAGGTATTGCAAACCTAAAGGGAAATAAATTCTCCTGGGGAGTAACCCAGAAAAGCTTTATGGTTCAAGTTAGTAAAATCATTCACATAATTCCCATACCAGGATTTATTGGTTTCTCAAAAATCATAAGTCCAGGTACAGCAAGAAAGGACAACAGGAAGCCCTTTTGTTCCTGCAGCAACCACCATACATCCAGAGCAGAAATAAATTCATGTGCTTTTGCATAGTGAAAATCTGCCTACAAACCATGTCCAATTACTTCAGAATTTACTTCTTTCCTAATCAGACAATGTCAGAGAAATTTTCAGACCATGTTCACCTTCGATTGAACATGTTTTGTTAACAAGAATAACATACCTACATGAGAAGCCTGGGAATCCACAAATACTTTGCAGCTTCTTTAGATGTTTCATAACCCAGACTCCATGAAAGTCAGAGTCACAGTAACTAAAGTAGGCTTTAGCACTAGAATTCCATATAAATTCCATGTATCAAGTTCATCAAAAGAACTGGATCACAAGAGGTTTTAGTTCACATGAACCAAATGCTAAGCTGCCTCTTTCTGTGTCACTCTTCCTTTCAGTAGGCATTTGGTAAATGCTTGAAAAATAGCCTTCATTAGGGCTAAAAGCCATAACTGATAACACTTAGAAAGAATAGAGCACTACAGTTTGAAATGTTAAGGTATCATATGTTTTTAAAGCAAGCAGAGAGAGAGAACATTGGGTTCTTATTTTTCTTTCTATAACATCACAAGCCCTTATTCATATCAATTTTTTTCCTGTTCAGGTGAGTTTATGGCAATACTTCTATCACTTCCTATGTCTTTTAAGTTTGGATTCAGAACTGCTGAAGTCTCCCCAGAAAAACAGTCATTCTTGGTTCAAACTACCATCCGGAATTTTATGGTTAAAAATATTCCTACAGCTGCAAAACTGCAGATAAATGCTACAATCAATACAGAATTCAGAAAAATTTACCAAAAAAATTCATTTAACTTTAACAGTAGAGAAAGGAGGAGGATGCAATGAGGTAAAATGAAACATGAGAACTATCCACAGCAGAAGTGGCTCAGATCAACACACAGATCATGGTCTGCAAAGCCCTGCATGCCCCAATAATCAATCCTTCATCAGATGAGTACATTCACTGAAATCAATGGGTTTCCACATTAATACCACATATTCTTACAAGTTTCCTTTATATTTGATGCAAGTGAATCACATTAACAAACTGAATTTCTCACTATTATATGGTGAAAACCACCTCAAAAAGGAGACATGAAAATTTGAGAATAACTGAGAACCATAAAAACAGAGAGAAGTGCTTTCTCTTACTCAAAGCTTGTCACCATAGTAAGAAAGGTGTGGGGGTTTATTCTCTGTGTTATAGATGCTTAGTTATAGCCTGTTTTATTAATCCTCCACAAACAGAGTTGTAACATTAAAAAAAAAAAATTAAAATAGGAACAAGTTGTCCATTTCAACCATAAGGCCACCAATAAAATCATCCAGGCAGAAAATTTTATACTACAAATCATGTTCCCTTCTTCATATTTAAACTAACCACAATAATAGGTGAGAATAAAATTGGTACTTCTACTCCGTACTAAATAAGCAGCATGTGAAGAAGAAAATAATTTAAAGTTCCAACAGACATTACAGTGTATGAGCACGCAGAAAACTAGAACAATACATTGTTGTCTTCAAGAGGAAAAAAAAAATCATCTCTGGTAGCTTAAGAAACCAACTTTCCAAAATTAAGTTTTTCAAAAAAAATGGTCTTTAAATGGTTTTTAATTTCAAAAATGGTCTTTAAAACCTTAGAATACTGTTGTGAAACATCATTCTAAAACCAGAGTTTTATAGCAGTTTTTATGCAGTTAAATTGAAATTTTTCAGTGTGGATCAAGCACATCATGGTGCTCTTCCTCTTATTCCCATTCACCTTTATCATTTTTCAGCATTGTTATAAAATTTCAACACTGTCATCAGAAATAATGCCAGGGAGAATAAGAACCTTATGAGTTCTGAAGGGATTTCCCCAACCTATAAATCTGCTTAAACAGTGTCTATGGACATATGCATACATGAAAAAAAAAAGTTAAATGAAACAATTATATTTTAAAGCATAGTAACTGTTTTTAAGAATTACTCTGAAAATCTGTATTATGCATTCTGTGATTGCATAAATAACTGAAGGACTCAGATTAATTCAATAGAAAAAAAAGGAATCAAAATAAGTAGGAGAGGATTGTAATTTGACTTAATGGGCACATAAATATTCCCAAAATTTCTTCAGGTGCAGAGTTTCAAGTTTATTCCACTGAAATAACACCTTATGTGTACCATGTATATGACAAAAAGATTTCTCTTGCTTTATTTAATTTTAGCATTTAATATCACCCCTAAGAAGAGCTTGTGGTTTGCAAGGGCAGACATGGCAGGTTATTTACAGAAAACTAGTGTTCCTTTTCAATTATTTCCTCTAACAGCAACATGTATACAATTCAGAGAGAACCCTTTATACAATGATGAACTAAGTTGTGATATTAAAAAAGTCAGAATGAAAATATAGCAACATTAAAGAAACTTCAAAATAACTTAATTATTGTTTGTTTTGCTCTTCTACTCTGGGGTAAAAACAGTAAGTCTGTGTTTAAAAACATCACAAAAATAACCACTACATGGAATTTCTGGTTTCTTTCAATTTTTATCCCCTTTAGAGTACCACGACCATGTAGACAATAACACACAGAAAAAGTCATGGTGCTCTCAATATGTATGAAATGCTATTTCTTAACAAGAAATTTGATCTACATAATTTGAAGGGAAAAAAAAGATGAGGCTTTATTTATTTTGCAAAATACATATTTTTCTTTCTGAAAACAGGAGTGATATGTACTTAAAAATAGTACTTTTTTTCAGTATATGATAAAAATTATTTGACTTACTGATGTAGTATTCTTGCACAATGCTTGTGTAACCATATATGGAAGAATATCCAAAAATTATAATCATAACCACATCTCTGCTGTCCAGCTCTACTATGTGTGCTGAATGACCTTCCACAGCGTATTGCTGGCCATGTACAAGCACTGCAGGAGTTCTGGAGCTCCATGTTTGACTGTGTATGTTGAAAATCCACAGTTCATCTGTAACATTGCCATTAGTTGTTTCAATTTTGCCTCCATACATGTAGATGTCTTCCTGTAAAAATGGGAAGGGAGAGAGGAGAAAGCACATAATGGATTACAGAAAGATAACATCTGAACTGCATACTCCTGTGCTGGGCAATATTTCATAACTGAGCTATCTGATTTAAATCTTCACATTTAATCTTCCATTAACCAGCTTGATATCAGACACTAATCCCAAACAATGATATTTAAACTAAATCAACAATGATAAGGAGTCTATTTCTCTGAAAAATAAACCCAGCCATGAAAATGACACCAAAATGAATCTCAAACAGATTACTTCAACCAGAAAACCTTTAATTACATGCCTCTTCTAATTCATACTGCAGCACTCTATTTTGAAAAAAGCTGAACAGAAAGGTTATTATATTGTTTTCTTAAGGAACCATTCACAGAATAAAAGTGTGATTTTCCACACAGTCTATGGGCACTTCTATTAGCACATCCTCTCTCAACAGAAAAGTAACTTAAGTCCTGAGAAAACTCTCAGTCATCAGAACCCAAAGAAAAGGGACAATGTGTGTATGGAATCACAGAATGGTCTGGGTTGCAAGGGGCCTTAAAGATCACCTCATAACCACCTCCCTGCCATGGGCAGGGACACCTTCCACTAGCCCAGGTTGCTCCAAGCCCTGTCCAACAAGGCCTTGAACACTTCCAGGGATGGGGCAGCCACAAGTTCTCTGGGCAACCTGTGCCAGGGCCTCACCACCCACACAGGGAAGAATTTCTTACCAATATCTAAACAAAACCTGCCCTCAGACAGTTTGAAGCTATTCCCTCCTTGTCCTGTTACTCCATGCCCTTGTCAAAGTTCCCTCCCCAGCTTTCTAGGAGCCCTTTTAGGAAGAGGAAGGTGCTATAAGGTCTCCCCAGAGCCTTCTCTTCTCCAGGCCGACAGCCCCAGCTCTCTCAGCCTGTCCTCTCGCAGAGGTGCTCCAGACCTCCGATTCCCTCAGTGGCCCTTCGGATTCACTCCAACAGGACCACGTGCTTCTTATGTTGGGGGCCCCAGAGCTGGACACAGAGCTCCAGGTGGGTCACACAAGAGCGGAGTAGAAGGGCAGAATCACATCCCTCGACCTGCTGGCCATGCTGCTTTTGATGCAGCCCAGGATGCAGTTGACACTCCTCTTGAACACATTTGCTAAAATCAAATCCCATAGGGGAGTACTTTGAGTTCTTTTTAAGGGATGCAAAACAGATTTTCCAGCCATCATGAACCATGTACCTCAAACAGCAATGCCATCTGTTCTGATAAGTAATTAATGGTTTACTTAAATATTGACTGAAAGCAAATCCTACTAAATGTCTCTTCATCTAGAGTTGCAAACCAAGGCATCCAAAGTCATGAACAAATTCTAGTTTATCGGCTTCACAGACTTGCTCAAGGACAGTTTATAATGGGCAGAAAAAAACCTGCCTCTGGTTCTGAGAATGATCCTTAGTCTTTACTAGGACATACCAGAACTAAATGCCATTTGCATGGTGTTTGTACAGTTGGCAGATGTTTTCTGCATGCTGCCGTGTAACACTCTGATGCTTGCACTAAATTCAGTCTTACCAGATTTAAATTAAAAATATATATATATATATTTTTTAAAAAGAAAGCTGCAGGTTTAGCACGTTTGGTTTGGTATGAAATACTGAGCCTCAGAAAAGGGGGCTGAAAGATAAACTACCTAAGAATTTTGTATCAATCGTGTAGAAATTTCAGACTTACTGTATAAAGAACTGATGGGATCTAAAAAGAAATGTAAACTGCATATTATTATCATCATGCATATCAAGAAAGATGAACTTTTGACTGTTGAAGAACAGGCAGGCAAGTCAAATATAGGTATCAGTAGAATGACAGTCTGTTTAGTCAAGCAAAACAAAGGCTTGAGAGGGTTATAATGTTTTCCATATTCTGTGGTTGATGCTAAGTAACAGAGTCCAGAACAGTAAGAAAATCTTCCTCATAACTCAGAAAGATTAGTCAGCAAATGACTGATGAAACTGACTGTCAAGAACACACTTGAAATGTCTTCAGGATTTTGAACCTTTTTTTTTTTTTAATTTGAGGCAGGTGAACATTTGTCCATTTGGAATTTAAAGCATTCCTATGCAGGGATACTCTGTGCTATCAGTTAGTTTGGACTGGTGGTGTTTGAACAAAAGATGTTCACATTCTTCAGTAGGAATTTGTAGTAGGATTAAAAAGATATATATCTGAACCCATTCCTTTCCTGTGAAATAAAACATTTCAAAGAGCTTGGCAAAGACCTACAAAAGCTGAAGGAGGTTGTGCACTAACCAAAGGAATGGCTTGAACAAATATTCTTCTTGAAAGGATCCTCTATGGCTCACTCATTCCAGTACCACATAGATTCCAAAAGTCAAATCAGCATTACTAACACAATAGACTACTTATTTTTAAATGCACATAACTGACTACAGCCAAAAGAGAGAGCTAATTAATTCCTGGTACTGTATAACAGTAGTTAAAAAAAAAAATATTTCTGATGCTGAGGAAAGACACTGCATGAAGAGATGTGTGAACTTTGAAATGACTACTCAGACTGCTGACAATAAGAAACTCCTCCTCACAGTTCTGCTTAAATGATTCAAAAGTTCAGATGAAAGAGCACTTTTGTGAGGAGGAAGCTTTGTGACACAGCAGATCCCGTACACAACGATAGTCACAGAGAAAGAGACAACTGCTTTATCAACCACAAAAACATTTAACTAAGCTTTGCTAAAGGCTATTTATGAAATTAAGAAGCTCCTAATGCTGCAGAAAAACACTTTAAAAGTTAGTGATGATCAGCTAAACATGAAAAATAGGCCGAGGGATTGAAGTCAGTAGAAGAAACACAGAAGTAAAATTAAAAACTATTACAAGCATAGGCAGGACAACATCCAACATCACGGGCACATACAGATAGATGTTTATTTGGAAAGCCTAATCAAGAAGGAATTGTAGAAAGGATACAATTGCAAATGGTCTTAAACGGCCTAAAGATTGTCATAAAAAAGGAATTCCCTTATAAATTTATACTCTTTTTATAAATTACATAAAAACTAGGTATAAATCAAGGTATACAATAAAGATAAGGCTTTCTGGCAGACACAATACACAAGATACAGAGTTTAAAGGGTACAAAAACACTGTGGACGTTTAATTAAGTGTAGTAGATATTTGTTTATATTAAAATATCATACCACAACAGGACTGCAAAGTAAAATAAAAACAACAACAAAAATAAAATTGAGATACTTTGTGAAATCAGTGCAGAAAATGAGTGAAGAATCTGGCACAGATGAAAGATCTTAAAAATTCTACTTAGCCTGGAGGAGAGAGAAGGCCAAGAGGCAGACTTGGCCAATGAAGAGATAACAAAACATCAGGCAGACAAGCCTCAGGAAGATACCAGGCCTCCAACACATTCATATTTTAAATTTTTCAAACCACTTGTCAAAAGCAACACCTTCAATCACAGTGGCAGATAGCAAAGTTGAGCATTTACTCAATAAATTAACCTTGGTCATTTTAGAAATATTACTTCGCATTTAAAAAATTATCTAAGAAATTACAGAAACCTTTAAAGCCCTTGTGGGTTTAAAATGAAAATTTCATATAAATTTTACCATATGTAAATCAAAGTATATAAAATTACACTTAAGAGTTCCTGCTCAGTAGGGAATTCCAGCAAAAATGACAAATTTCTTCCTGTAAACTGAGCAGGCAGACAGCTCCCTCAATCATGACATTCCAACCTACAGATGACTTCACTTGGTTTCTGGGCAGCTGTTCAGGTGCAAGCCAACAAAAGAGGCAGTGTAGCTCCTGGTGGCTTCAAAACTTCCCAATAAATGTTTCCAGTTTCTCAAATCATGTTTTTCCCCCAAGAAAACTACACTGGTGGAAACTTTTGATGAACCATAGTGACAAAAGGTATATGATCTGTAGATATTTGAAGGTGCATTGTGGGCAGAGAAGATGGCAGCTGAAGGCAGGAATATAAGATAAAAGGCAGAATTTCAACAAAATAGTTTAATCTCATTTCTCAAGAGAAGAAAACATTTATTTGATCCTGTATTTTTCTTGCAGAGTAATGACTGACATACACATTTTGACCAGCCAAAGTAAGACCAAGAGAATAACTCAGATACAGGAGAAAGAGTAAACTGTCATAGTTTGAATTCCTGCTGGAGGAATCAATACAACCTACAGCAGTGAAATTCCTCCTAATTTCTTCATCTTATTGATACCATCAACTTCTTTGGACAGCATGTTTGTTAAATAACCAGATAATTCAAATAACATTAAATGCCTGGTGGGAGAGGGTAAAAAAGAAGGAGTCAGCCTCCACAGAGTGTTTTCCAGTAAACTGACCAGAGGTGATGGGCACAATTTGGATTACAAGAAATTCAATTCACGTGTAAGAATAAACATTTCTCTTTTTTTCAGTGAGGAGGATCAAGACTGGAACAGCTTGCTCTGAGATCCTGTGGAATTGAATATCCTTGGAGATATTCAAAATCCAACTGGAGTATGTTTGGAACAACCTGCTGTAGTTGTCCCTGCTTTCAGCAAAGAGTTTGGTTAAGATGGTCTCCAGGAGGTCCTTTCCAACATCAACTGATCTTTGAGAGTTTGTGAAAAACAAATTTCTAATACAGACCCACCTCTAGAGAGCTGCTTCCCTATTTAATTTTCCGTTAAAAGCAATAACAAAAATAATACATTTGATGATTGTGAACAACATCCAAATTATAAAAGTAAAAATAGTTTCCTTCTAAAAAAAAAAAAAGCACACACACAAAAAACCCACAAATAAAAACCCAAAAACAAAACAAAGAAAACAAACAAACAAACAAAAAACCCCGCAAAACCATAAAACCCCACCTTGAAAAGTTTCTTACTTAGTGTGACTAAACAGATGACGCTATAGAGTTCTGGTAAAAAATGACAATCAGCTTAGCAGCCTGAACTCTATAATTTGAGGGCAAAATTCTTTTAGAAGCCCAGGAGAGAAAAAAAAAATCTTACAATATTAGTTACAGTAATTAAGAAATTCAGGCTCCACATGAAAGCACTAATTTCTGTAAATTAATAGTTCTTTCAAATGCAAAAATAAATCCTCCTTTAAATGGTAACTATTAATTAATATACCAATTTTTGCATTTGAAATTTCATAAAAATTGAAAAAGTAACACCTAGAATTTCCACAAAATAGGTAAATGGATATTTATTTGTAATAGACCTAAAAAGATAAAAATTTCCAAAAATGCCCACTGATCCAGCATACTTTGTTTCAGCTGTTTCATGTTTCTAAGGCCATGTACTTGCAATTCCTGAAAAAATCATGCCCTGACAGTATGACTCAGCTTTTGTATAACAGTTTTAACAAGTCTTCAAATCCCTTGACAGAGAAGCATTTTGCAGTGAGGAAAAATGAAACAGGGTAAGGAGGATAGTCAAAAAGATCACCAAAAGAGCAAGTAAGAGCACCCACCCATCTGTCCCAGTCAACAGACTGTCCAGCAGACCAGAGTAACTCCTCTACATCCTTCATACTGAACCCTGAACAAACAGACAGCCAAAATCATTAGTTCCTTTGACCTTGGACAGCTTGTCTTCCCTCCACCGTATTTCAGTGTTAATATTGATTTTATATCTCATATAAATGCAGTAATTCAAGATTTCTAAAACTTCTCACACTTTTGTTCCTTGGACTTCATGATTTTTCGCTCTTCCTAAAAGAACAATACTTATCAGCTGCTCTGACTGTACCTGGGAATGACACACTGTTATGCAAATCCTGCCTGCATTCCAAAAGAATCTTATCTGGTAGTTACCACTGGGGAAAAAAATGTGTAAAGAAAATGCAACAAAAGGGTAATATATAATCCATTTCTAATGAATTGGAAGCAAGTCAACCACGTTAAAATAACCACATAATTTCCATTTTATATTTCTTAACTGTATCATGGCTACACAGAAATTAGTTTTCTGCCTTAATTGTTATATAAATCCAAGCTGTTCTGGAGGAATTGGCCAAAAATGTTATTCACAAACCACATGAACAGTCATTCTCTATTTTCTTGAAACAAGACTATCAGTCTTTTTCCTCCCATAGACTGTATCCATGCATTAGTATATAAATTAACTTTATACAAATTAACAGGACTCTAAAATTCATCAGAACTCATTCTCTACAGTCTCACCTGGAATTTCTAAAAGTTTAGTCAAATCTGTACATCATTAAGAAATTTCTCGATTCTTTTTTCCAAGCAAAATATAAGTAACAAAAAAATGTCATCTGGCAATAATTCATCCATCACAACCCTCTTTTCTTCATTCAGCATGTACCACCTGGCTAGGACTGTTTAATACCTCTGCCTTTCCCCAAACTGTTAGCTCCCTGAACACAGTAACAATATCAAGAACATTTTATGCATTATATCAAAAGAAAAAGATTAATTACATTTCTACTCAATCCAATAATCCTCCCATTAGATCAGGACTGATGGACTGGAGAACAGTCTTCACTTAACTCTTCTTCCTGTAGCCTGATTTATTATTCTTAGCTTATTGTGAAACTTTATCCTCACTGAATAAGAAACTGAATAAGTTACATGAGAAGCATATCATAACCTGAGTTCCCAGCAGGACCAGATTCAAGTTCAAGACAGTACATACTGCAGCAATTTGTGTGTCAGGAGGTTGCTTAATCAAGAGTGCTGCCACAGTATTTCTTCATTATTTGCAGTTTTCCACAGGGTTGCTGGGTATAGTTAAAGGTATTAATTAAGCTGACGATACTTGGACTTCACTTTCAAACCAACTGGAATCAAATTTTGAAACAACAAGTGAAAAATATTGCACTTCTACATAAAGAACCAATCACTTGATGAATTAGGTCTGGTGAATTGAAGGGAAAACTGAACAGGCTTTTAGCCAGACTACATGCAAAAAGTGTACGATAGCTCATCTTACCTATTTTTCTCATGCTTTTGAGCTCTGCAAATCAGAATTAGAAAGCAAGTTGTGCATAAGATGTAATTAAAAGTATTGAAACAATAAAACTAGGTAAATTGGTGGTGGTACAAATACCTACTAGTAAAACAGTAAAGAATACTAGTAAAAATACTTTTACATTCCTAGTGCTGCTCAAATTATACTACAGTAGCTAATAAAAATAGGCATTAAAAGAATAACAATAAAACAATTGGTGAAAGATTTTTATCTCAATCATATTACAGGAGGAAAAGTTTTTGCTCTTTTTTGCTTTGTTAATGCTAGCTTTTAATAAGACTAATAAAAAATACCACAAGATATGTGGACTCAATGTCAATACCAATTATTTGGAAAAGGAATCAAAATAATTACCCTTTTTAAAGAAAGTTTTTAAAGTAGAAGTAACATTCATAAAACTCCAATGAGTTAAATTTAATTAAACTATGTATAACATGGTCTGTATACTGTAAAATATGTTTATGATTACTCCTACATCAGCCTGCCTGCTTCATTTCTATTGCCAGTCTCAAAGGAAACAAATCTCAATGCCCAGCCATCCTTCCACTGTCTTGGGACTATTAGGAACAGTTTAATTACGAGGCCAAATTTTGTGATAAAACTACAAACTCACTACTGAGTAAACTCCCAGCAGTGACCATATACACACCTTGTAGGGAACTCCCTTTCCACTTGACTCCAGGGATTTTGCAATTTACTCTCTAACTCCCTACCTAGTCACTGTTTAGCAAAGCTGTATGTGCCTACTTTAAAAACCCCATAAGTCATTTCCTTCAGTATCTTTATAATCCAATTTCTCACATAAATTATTTCAAAGTGTGCTGATATTTTCAGTAGCAAGATGCCTGGAACTATTTCTGAGATACAGTAGAACCAATTGCTAACAGAGATAAGTAGCACCTTTCCAACAACCAGACTAAAGAGGCACTGAACATAATACTGAGAGTTTAGTTGGTCTCAAAGCAAGAGCACTTTTATACTCTCTCCTCTATAAATGCATAAAAAGCCTTAGTCACTTATTATAACAATACATCAGTGGAAGTCTCCTGATCTTTTCTCTCCAGAAAAAAGAAGAACAGTACTTCAATTTCAACTAAAGAAGCTTTCTGAGGGAAACAGGCACAGTAACTTCATTCTCCACAGAGTCGATCACATGGTTTCAATTTTTACCTTGCTCCACAATCAGGCAATTCTAGCTCTGCACTCCCACTCTGGTCTAGCACTAGGCTTTGAAATCTCAGGAGCTCAAGTCAAAAACTTAATCTAATTTCTTCTCTGTGGATATTTTTTTCTCTCAAACATAAAGGAAACGTTACACAATTACTAGTACACAGCTCAAAACACAGCTCAAAGCTGCCATCTCTAGGTATTATGTTCTACTACTCTTTACTGTAAATAATTTTCTGTTTTTTCAAGAGATTGAAGATCTAAAAGGAAAAACATCAAAAGTTTATCATAGTAAGTTAATTTAAAAACTTATTGCAGGAGGATATACTACTTCTACTTCCATGGTCAGTTCCTTTTGGCCCATGTAATTTTTGACATTTGACATAATCACTAAAATCAGCATATTAGTTAATTATTTCACATAAGTTCATTATTAGTGAATAATGATTGCTAATTAACCTGTCTTCAACAACAGCAACAGCTTCTTCACTACACACTTGCTTGTAGTTTTTGTTATTATTAATAAGAGTTGCATTTCCTCTCTGAGATCCAAAGAGATTTCTGAATTATCACAGGTCTATTGTATTTAATATTTCCTGGTAAAAGTATTTCTAACATGGTTAACCTTTAGTCTGGAATGTCTCAAGGAAATATTAGCACCATCAAACAAAAAGGTGAAATGATATTTTAAGCCTGTCTTCTGAACTGCTAAATGATACATTACTCACATTTCCCAACTAAAAGGTCCACATTCTACAAGAACTGTAATAACCAGAGACACCAGTCAGAAAGAAAACATTGTGTAAAAGGAAGACCCAAACATTAAAAGAAACTAAAATGTACAGCTAAAAGGTAAAATATTTAATGACAGTATGAAGATATTTTAAGGACATCTGCTCAGATCACATGAATGCTTCCTATTTAAAAAAAAAAAACCACAAAATTTCCCATTATAAATAACAACATAAAGCTTAACTCAGCAGAAGGATAATGGAGACTTAGAAGAAATAAAGACTTTTCAAAATAAAGGTTCAAAAACTCCAGCAGACTAAAACAGACATATACATAAAGGCAAGCCATGAAACAGCTTAATGAGCTACCTGCAAAATTTATATCTAAAGTACCAATGTATCATTTTTCAATGCATGAGCAATACAGCCTACCAGATACTTTGTGGTGCCAACAGACAGTCTGAAGGAGCATTCTGAGAAGATAAAGCCATAGCAATAAAGTGAGGTTAACTTTTCCATGTGAGTCCTTCATGGTAGACTTTACAGGTATTTCCATAGCAGAAATGAAAAACAGAAGGTTAAAGGGGGGAGAGGGGGGATAGCAAAAAAAAGTCACCAGGATCAGTTCTGAAGGAATTTAAGAACACAGATGCCCCCTGTCTGTAGCATGTAAATTCCTGTATAAAAAAGTGTCCATGCCAAAAGACTGATAAGGAAGAGGCAGAAAGGCCCAAATTCAGCGAATAAAACAAGCAGACTGAGGAAAATGCTATGAACTTCTGAAAAGGGAAGCTATATCTTGCAAATCATTGCAAAGGATGCTTCATCATGCCCTAAAGAAACTAAGATGCCCTGGAACAGGCAAGGCAGATAACATGAGGCTAAATAAGTCAATAAAGTTTGGGGGAAAAAAACAGTTACTTCTTAAATGAATAAAGGTCATCAGTGGTGTCCCCCTGCGATTGGGATTTACTGTGATACAAATTCTGTAGTTCTCTGTCACGGTTAACAAGTTTATCATCATCATCTCCAGCTTGTCTCCCTGATGGATACCTCAGGCATATGTTGTAGCCTTCTCTCCAGTCCTGTCTCCTTGTGCTCCTGACTGAAGAGTCCCTGGACCCAGGTCATCCCTTGCCACATCTTGGGGCTGCCAAAGGACCCTGTTACCAGCACTTGGCTCTGCCCGCTGAGCTCAGCCCCTGGGGATGGTGCCTGGTCAGCAAGAGCATTGCCCACAATTCCAGTTATATCACACACTCACACACCTACCTGCTTTTTATTGGCAGTTTAGCTCTGAGGATCACAGTCAGATAAGTGACTTCGATCTGTTGTGCAACCTCTGCTCAAAAAAATGTGCAATACACCTCAGTACTGAAGAAGACACACAAAATATTTATGGACTAGAAATGAAACTGTCATCAAAAATCTACAGTCATGGGGAGTCATTTTATGATCACTGACAGCACACACAGGGAAATTCTTTATACAGAATGCTGAAGAGTCCATACCTGATACAAAGCAAGAGTGTGTCCGTATCTCTGGAGTGGCCCTTTGGACACAGGTACTACATTCCATATACTGCTTTCCAAATTGTAGCTAGAAGAGAAATAGAAGAGTAATCATTTTGCACCTGCAGAGAAATAGAGGGCCTTGTATGTTCAAACTAACTTCTGTTTGGCAGACTTAATTCTCTGACAGACATTGTTTCTCTGACATGGAAGTTTGTTTGCAGCAGTAACACGACCACTTAACTATTCCAACAGTGCACTAACTTGTGACGGTGTACCACATGTTCATCAAGCAAAACAGGAGTAGCTCTTTAAGGGACCCATCAACAGCTTCAGAAAATGGGAGTGTAATAAAAATCACCAGATTTATAAGAAAGCTATGACACTGGGCTGCTAAACCCACTGATATCAGATGCATAAAAAAAAAAAAAAACAACACACCTCACTAAACTTCTCATGTCATGTATTTTTGCACTACTTTGAAGATTTACTGCTGAGCATCCTCTTAGCTTTACGGTTGATTTCAATTTCCATTACATTTTAATTAACAATTAATCCATTAATGCACTAACACATAACATGATGGAAGAGGTAAAAAAATAAATGACAGAGGTAGAAAAGAAAAACACCAAAGAAGTTGGGATTTGTTTTGGCAGACTGCAAATGTATGGAACAAAATAAGAGGTAGACAAAACCAGGAGTAAACATACTAATAAGCATTTCCTAACACTTGCATTTACCCCATTTACAGCCTCTACATATATACAAGTTACCATCCAAATCAGCTACACAATATTTACAGCTGCTTCAACTTTATCTTCAAAAGGGGGTCAGATACACATACATATAAACTGTCATAAAGAAGTGAAATACAGTTGACCTGCCTAACCCAACTGGCATGTCACCAACTGACTTAGTGCATGCACTAAATACAAGTCTTCTATAATCATAAATTAACTTGAATAATGCTGGTAACATTCGAGATATCCTGTTTGAAAATATCAGCACATGGATTTCCCTCACTGTTCCACCACCACAAATATTTATATGTTTGGCAGTTTTTCACAAAACTGAAGAAATTACACATTAGTATCACACACAGTTTGAGGTTGCCCCTATTTTCATTTTCTGAAATCAGAAGAAAATTACAAGGCAGAAAATAAGACCGTCAATAAAGAATCCAAAAACATATAAATCTTTCCATTAAATTACGAGACAGAAGCTGCCTCCCTGGTAAGATCTGTTTTCCCTGAGCCACATCAGAAAGGATGTGACAAAAGGGGAAAATCACTTACTTCAACACCATTTGGAAGGAACTGTAGTTAAAAGCGTAGCCGCCGATCACCCACATGAACTTCCCGTGCAGGACGGCCTTGTGGGAAGCGCGGCCCACGGAAGGGCTGAAGGGCTTCACGTTTGGGAGAATCCAGTAAGACTCCGTGGAAGGGACGTTCAGAGAACAATCTGGACCTGTTTTGTAAACAAATGCGCAATTTGTACAATCTGTTAGACGGGAACGTTAAAGCCAACAAAGCGGAAACAGGGGAGGCTTAATTACAGATGTCAGGATTGCTCGTTCTGATAAAATACGGTTATGGGCTTTTATGTTTAGCAGATGCTCAACGAAAAAATTGACAACGTGGGATGTCAGTCAGATTGAAAGCATTAGATTAGCTCAAATAATAACAATCCATTTCTGCACCCTTCTCAGAAAACAGATTGTATGAGTCAAAAATTGAAAGAAAGGCGCGATGCATCACATTCTTAGATGACTTATCACTGAGGACTAAAACTCGTAGCACAATATGCACTCTATGCTACCTCTGGAGAAAAACTATACTGTATTTGAACCAGAGCAATCTTATATCAAAGGAAATAACATAATAAAGTTACAATATACCTCACATTAAATCTCAGAAGTAAAACTTTGCCCTTTGCCAATGCCATTCTGCCTTGTTTATCAAGTGGAAAATACACTATAAAGCACTTTATCAAAAGAATGATTGGAATATTTAGATTTTATAACATTTTATAGATCATTCTACAAAGCCACCAAACACATACCTATGTACTATTTTCAAATACATTTCAACCAATCATTTTTGTTAAATAAGGAAAAGCCAGAAAAATACATAGTTTTTTAGTTATGGGACAATTAAAATAATGAACAGCAAAATTTTTTTTAAAATTTATTCTGATCTTTTCATCATTAGTTTATGCTCTAGATCTTGTTATTTAAAACCTGAATATATACAGAATTTTGCTACCAAACAATAAAAATAAAGGGAGCACATGCACTATTTGTCTCTTGTCAGTGCCTGTACATCAGTATTGACTGGCTTTATTTCTAGATGGGGAACACTGAATTTTTAGGACACCAGTGTGCTCCACTTTAAGCCTTATCAACCATGGAATTGAGAGTTTTGCCATCAGTGATGGCATACCAGTGCTGTACAACATTTATGATCCTGAAAGAGGATGAACAGTGAGGAAAAATTGCTGCTAAAGGCAATTCCTGGAGGGCACAGAGAATCAGATCAGCCTTTGAAGAACCACAGAACAACACTACATAGTTAAACTGAAAACTAAGTAAGCTACATTTCAGGATCATCCTAGGATAGCTCATGAAAGTATTCCATTGCCACTCAGCAAGGGTCAAAACAATAAGTTGTGTCAGAATAGAGAATACTGTTACCTTACTGCATAAATCTGTGTTTGTGTACCCTTAGAAAACTGTGTGTCCTACTGAAAGAGAGATGAGAGCTGGACACTGTTTACAGCAGAGAAACAAGGATGTTCCAATTACAGAAGTCATCACATTCTTTTGAACTACTGACTTCTTCACTTGGAGAAAAAAGAAAATTGTGTGAATAATAAATGTTTATAAAACAAGTGACAAAAAGAAGGTGGATGTGAAGAGTCCATAGCATCTCTGAATATAAAGAACTGAGATTCATTAATGCAGCTTGAAGAAGCCATGCTCAAAACAAACAAGAGGAGATGCATGGATGCAGGAGATGCAGTTCTTCATGCAAAAAGTATCAGATCTCCTTGGCAAGGATGCTCCCCTGGCAAAGGATGCTCTGAATGCAAAGATTTACACTGTGGCAAGGAGAGACCAGACACACATTTAGATGAGAGAGCTGCTGAAGTTTACTAAACAAGCTAAATAAGTAACGCACATCAAGTTCGTAATTTTAAAACATATTATCTTGGGGGGGGAGTGCAGGGAGATTATATTTTCCAATGTTTGTTACAATTTTGGGGGCAACTCATGACAGTTACTTCTTATACACAAAAACCAGGCATCCAATCTGTACCTAACCAGCTGTCAACTTTTCCTAGTTCACTGAGAAGAATGATGTCCACTTGTATCCAAATTACCTTCCACTCACTAAATGATGGAGACACTCAATTCCCACAGTTCATTATACCTTCTACTCAGAAAAGATTAATGGTATTTGAATGAGGTCTAATGAGAGTATGAACAATTCAGTATATTATTTCTTAAGCATTAATAATGAATGCTGTAATAGAGCTGTAACCTCAGCAAAACTGCAATTTGGTAAATCACTGGAGGAAACACTTAATTTGAATCTAAAAGGGCTTTAAAATAAACAATTGATTAAGTATTCTTTGATCGGGGAAGGGCTTAAAAATGATGAAAACGGTGCCCCCGGTCAGAGAGCGAAGCCGCGTTTCCCTCTGCTGTCACCGCGACCCTGCGCGGAGATGTCGCGGCCAACAGTGACCCCTGGTGGGCAACAAGGAACAAAGCAGCGCGACGGGAATTCTCACTTCTGGAGACGGGGGAGCTGCAAAAATCCCCACGGCAAAGATCCCCCTGGTTCCAAGGCCCTGACTTAGGCAAAGACGACCGTATTTGGTATCAACCGGTACAAAAATGGAATACGTAGTTGCGAAAAACGCAAAACAATGGAATCATAATTTAAATGCAAATGCTTTTGTGTGGCTATTGCTTTATAAAAGCAAGGTAAATGTAGGACTTTTAAATATCACTTATAGATTTTCCCACTTGAATACATATACCATTAATTCAGCATAAATACATTTTCTCTTCAGAAACATCCCGTTCACTAAATACGTGCTTTTTGAGCAACAGAGAGTAGTACAGCTGCAGAACAAAGATAATGAAAAATATGTTTTGTTATGTTCCATGCAAATATGATTTCTTTCCATTTATTTAAAATTGAATTTCTTTCTTATCTTCCTAATGTGTCAGTCAAACCACTGGGAGGAAAAAAAAAAGAAAGCTTTAAAACCAGCAAACTTTATAAACCTGAATTGGAAGTCAATTACGTTATCCTCTAAGGTAGGAAAAAATTCTTTAGGTTTAAAAAAGTGATTTATCCACACAACACATGAGTAAGAATCTAATTTCTATTTATTGAGAAATTTCATGAAAAGTCAAAGTAACAATCTGTTCCAGTAGCTTAAGTCATAAGATCAATTTCCACCTAATGACTAAACATCACCTACTGTCTTCAAACCTAATCTTTTCCTTCAGAATCACAGGAAAAAAAAAAAAACAACCAAAAGCATTGATGCATCGAATATAAATTTTACAGTCCTCTTTTTTGTACAATCTAATCAAAGCAATTAAATAACGTATTTGTTGTTTATTCTGTGTTTGATGTTTGATCATATGAGCTGAGAATCATTGCTTCAACACAATTTTTCAACCTCAAATACAAACCAAATACCACTTTTCTCAAGTACCCAATAAAATCTTTGCATGATAATGACTTTGAGATTATGAAAAAAAATCTTTTTTTAGATAAGTATATATTAATATACTTTCAATAAAAATCTTATAAGAAGTTTTACCAAACAGTATTTTAAGGGAACTTCACAGTCTGACCATCTGAGAGACTCTCAGTCAGTCACACTCCCAGCACCAGAGATTTTCACTGCTGCAACTGGAGCCAGATAAATTCCCCCACAGGTAAATCACTTTTCTTAAAGAGAAGTGGTATTGACTTTGTATTTTCATGTAGCTAGTATTTAAATGAGAATAAAATGTTGTTCTGGAATGGCTCACAGGCATTCTGATAGGAGGTGTATCTATGGATCTCTAAGCTGCCATTGCACAGCTCCGTGACATCCACACGGGATATAATTATTTATCCCATCCTGCAAATAGTCTTATTGCAAAGGAGACTCAATGGTAGATTCAGAGAGATCCTGGCTAGGTCTCCAGCTAGCTGTGCCAGGACTCAACCTCCTCCATGAATGAAACAGAAACCTGAGTGCACACAAGCTGATGCAGTTCTTAAAATGCCATCCGGTGGTTTAGTCAGTCCCATTTGTTTCCTCAGCCAGGAAGGTGGATCATCCAGGACAGATCTGGCTGCAGGGAATCTGCAGGGTCAGTCTGAGCAGTCAAGCCAAGGAGGCTGCACTGCTGCCATCAGTGTGTATTGCTCAAGGGTGCCCTTTAGCTGTTTGACTCCAGATCTCCCACTCAAGATCAACAAGGCAGGTACAGCAGAATAAGGCCTGATGTCACAGCAGCGTTTACTGAAAGCACATTGCACAGAAAGCTTTCCTAGTCTTTCATGACTGAGAGCAAGTATGTTCTCTGGTAGACTTTGCATGAGATTTGTCATCTTAAACAAAAACATGCTTTGCTTCTTACTCTCTAAAAGAAACAGGGCTTTTCAGATTAGCAGTAGCTGACAATACCCATCGGACTAGAGATGTTGAGACTCCATGCTAATGGCAGCAGGACATCTGGCTCTAATATCTGTTAGCTTCTAGGAAACTTCACAGCTCTAAGTCAAAAGCCTCCTTCCAGTTTTCAAATGATGTACTGATGGCCAGTTTATCCCAATTTCTCTTCTACCAGTGTAGATATCACTGAACTCAAAGAGCTGGTCTGTTGATATACCCCACAAATGTTTATAAACAGCAACACTCCTCCCTCCTACCCTTCATTTTACTAGTTTAAACAAAGTATGCTCTGTTAGTACCTTCCATAGCCTAGACTATCCTAATGGTTCTCCGAGTCTATTTCTATTTGTATTCATAAAACTGTAGTAATAAAACAAAGTATACTAGTAATGCTTTCTTATATTTATACATTTCATATATTTAACTCAAGTTTCCTACTAGTGCGCTTGACACTTTACAGCCTATAGTTTGTAGAGTATATAAAATTAATAATATTCATTAGTTCATGTTCTAATTGAGATAGGCAAGTTTTCTCCCATGTCACCTCCCACACCTCAATCCAAGATTATAAAACTATTTCTTAACGCTCTTAATCTCCAAATGTATTAATTTACAATTTATACTGAAGTAATTACACATTACTCAAAGCCTTTTTTGCAAGATATTCTGGTCCTCCTTCAAACTTCAAGTAACTTCCACCTTTGTATTACCAGATTTCTTTAGCAGTCTTATAAGTAGATTATAAAAATTATGTAACAATATCAGTCCCAAGATCAGACCTTAAGCAGTACTCGTGTCTTTCCATCCTACATCACTTGTTCAGCACACCCACTCACATTTCACGATTAAGAAGCCGAGTTCCTTTTACTGTTTCTTTATATATTCCCTGCCTTCTTCAGTTTAAATGATTTCCTGTCATCAAATGCTGAGGTTCAGAAAACCTCTTGCAATTTCTTGTCCCTTTTCTTACAGACTATTTTAGCATAAACTACATTGATAAACCCACAATTCAACTCTTTCACTATTCAATCACAGCATATCTTTAATTACTTCCTTTCTTGAGTTACAGTCTAGAACTTTACACACTTCTGAAATCGAGCTTACAAGTTTTGAGCTGCATGAATCACTTTCTCCCTCATCTTAAATGAAGGTGCTGCAGATAATAAAATTTAATGTTGTCCCTTATCAAGGAGATCAGCACTATCTATCTCCTTCTTGTGTTCAGGACAAAGTACTGCATGGAATCATTAACTTAATCAAGTGTTTGCATGTTCTATCTTATTACATTTAAGTGTATGCATTTTAAATAAATATTTAGAAGGTCACAGATTTATTTTTAAAGGATTACATTTTTCACTCAAACTCACAAATAGCAGGAGACTCCCTTCCTAAATCTCAGAGTAATTAGACATATAGAGCACTATCAACCACTTTAATGCAGCCATTTGTTGAAATGACTCAAATAAGTTCTGCTAAACTTGCTTTCACTAATTGTCAAATGACACCATAAAGGTATTTAAAACTGAAGTTGGCTTTTTGTTTACCTGTGATGTTCATTCTCTTGCAATAAGGATACTTGATTTTTCTCACACATAATTCTCAGATACTAAATTTCTAATTATGATAGCTATATTTTGTTTACAAATTGCACAAGTCCTCAAGGATGCTTTACAAATTGTTAAATTCCATCTGAAGATAAAACTGAAGAATGTTTCTAGTACATAAAGTGATCGTGCATTATAAGACTATTCCTTCCTGTCAATTCTACATATGCAAAATCTCCTTAGACAACTCTCATTTCTGTGATAAACACAAAAAAAGGCTACAAATATGGAGTGCAGAAATTGGATTTTAACTTAAAATTGTGGGAGAAAAGGATTCCGTGGGTTGTGCTTTTATATGCCTACATAGCATAGATGCACATATATATGAGGACATGTCCCAGACTGTAAAACTGCAGTTTCTCTTGAATGAATTGGTACTTGGCCAAGAGACACCCTGAAAAGTAAAACTGAGACAAAGAGGGTGTTATCGTGGGGCAGAACACTTATCAGACACCTGCCTCTACTCTCTTTTTTCTTCCGAAAACAGATCTGTCTGAAGCAAATGTTACATCACAGATCCCCTTCTCTGAAACGAGACACTTGTTTGCTTTCTGGCCAAGAACATCCAGGCACAACAGGCCAAAATTTCGGATTTCAGACCTCTAAGAATTTAGCACAAGCTCTTTCCAGTGCTGCATTTCAACTGCTGCTGCCTGAGCTCCCATCTCAAACCTTCTCTGCTGTTTCAATAAACCAGATAAACCAGCACCACAGAAACACAGCTGTGCTACATCTCAGCAGGCCAACCAAGGGAGTGTGACTTTAAAGTTTTCCACTGATGCAATGGGAACAAACTCAACTCTGGTTAGTCCTTTCAGGATAACCTAAAAGTTGTGCATTGATACACATTGACATAGTAATTCTGGCTATACTCAAATGTTGTTGGAATAAACACTATAGTAACAAGCAAGGAAAAATACTGATTTTACACTGCAGTAGTCATAGCTCCTTTTATACTTTCATTGTTTACTCTTCTCCTTACATAAAGGCTCATTTGTCCCCAGAGAGATGTTATAAAATTCAAGCTGCCTGAATTGCTAATGGACTTATTTCAAAGTTAATTAGTTTAATTTCAGAATCTGGTCTTCTGCTACACCTTTATCTGCTAGGAGCAGATCTGTAGGGAGAATCAACTAACTATACAAGTTCCAGAATTTTTATTGGTGTTTTAACTCTGCAGAAGGGCCAAATGCCTGTTTGTGGGTGGTGTGCATTATGTGCAACCCTAGAGCTCATCTTCTGGTGCAGTTTCTTCTGAAAGGAAGGCAGTTCCTCTGTTTTCAAGCAATCTCACAATGCAATCCAACACACAATACACATGCAGGATCAGATTTGCTTTGAAGATACTCTCTTCATGCTCTTAAAGACTGATGTAAATACACCCTGTAACTCCTCCAAAGTAGACTCCCCTTTTTCTTGCAGTACTGATGTTCAGTGATCAAAGTATCAAGAAAGTTTCTCTTAAAATTAAGAGAGCCTTGAACTCTTTTTTTCCTGTTTACACCCAGTAGCTAGTAACACTTTTAGCATGTTCAAAGATAGTCCACTTAACCCTCTTAAAAATGTGGAACTGTTCACAATCCTTTCAGTTATCCTGAATTTTTACACCTGTTACAGAAGTTTTAACTATTTGGAAATCTCTCTGCTCCTTTACAGCCTGACACAATCCAAGACACAGTGTTCCCAACGTAAAAGAGAATTTGCTGGCTGTGAACACATATTCAGCAAAAGCATCTTTCTATAAACTTCTTAAATAGGTCAATTAATGCAAGAGCCACCACTTTTGTCTCAGGGGAGTTCCCATTTCTCTTTTACCTGTGCCTAGCAAAGAAAAAGAGATCAAGTGAGTAGTTTTAAGACATGTTTTTTCCTCCCTGAATTACATCCACAGCCTGTAACAGCAGGCATCAATACATTCTACTATCTAATATCAAGACAGATAAGCCAGTAATGGGACAGTGTAATATGATGCAATAATCATAAAGGACTCACTCTTTAGCAAAAACTTCAGCCTCCCTTACGTTGACTGAATAGTTTAAATTAACCAGATTTCATGTAAGTACTAAACTGTTTTCCTACATGAGACCAACCATCTCAGAAACATTTAACATTAGCAGCATTATTTTAAAAATGCTTTCATTTAAAAAAACCCACTACATTTAACAAGTACATTTTTTGCTAAATGCAATGCCTGATTAAAAAAATTACATAAATTATTTGCTTTCCAATTCTAAAAGTTATTATTGTCATGTCTTTATTCTATATTGGTATGACTAACAGCCAGCTGCAAGTATCTACAAGATCCTTGTATTACATTCCACAAAATGCATCTAATAATCAGAGGATCCTACTTCTTACTCAAATAATTTTTCTATCCCAAAAAACAGTGTTCTCTTTTCTCAGAATACTTGTTTTAAATGTGAAATGTTCTTCAGAGCTGCTCCTTCCACGATATCCACAAGATGTCACCATTGTAAAAGAAAAAACCCTGTGTTGTAGAAGGAAATTCCAGGGTTTATATTCTGAACCATAGATTTTAATTATTATATTTCCAAATCAATCAGTTCAATGATTTGTTCTTATGTAATATAGGCACTATATGTACTCAACAAAAAAAATGGGAATAAAAACCAAAACATAAAACTCTTTTCAAAGTCATAGACAGCAAGACCCTCTAGTCACTGCATTTGAATTACTAAGCAAGGAAAAACTTGTCAGACAGCAGGACCAATAAAATAAGTCAAGAAATTTATGATTCCAGCATTGCAAATGACCTATACAGAAGATACCATCAGTGTAGAAACTATAGAAAATGAAAGTGAAAATAAGTAAAGAAATATTCTGGAGAAGCAAGTAGTCTCCTAGAGAGCTTAAGGAAAGTTTGGTATTATTTTTTTATTTAGTAAGGAAATACAATTATGTATCCAAGCCAGCTCATCTGTGACAGAATAAAAAAATAATTTCAATCTATATAGGTTCAGTGAAAATCCAAGGAGCAATGAAGGAAATTATATAATCCTGTGCACTGTAGGAAAGATTGAAAAGCTAGTATGTACAGAAATGCTAAGTGAAAGGAAGGTACTGACAGAGAAAGACAGACTTTTAATTTTATTTTGTGCTCAAAGCTTCTAAGGAAGTTTTTAGCACTGTAACTGAAGGCATAGATTAAAAATAATTTCCAAAGATTTCTGACATTTCCCCATTTTGTACACAGGGATCTGAAATTGCAAGGAATCCATGCACTGATAAAAGAATGATATTCTTGCTACAGATTCTATTCAGAACTTCCTTACAGAGATCAAGCTTTCAGGATCTCTTTGTGCACTATAATCCTGGAAGGTTCTAAAGGACTCAGTAACAAGTCTACACTGTTTCCATTCAATGACCATAAGCTAAACCACTTCCCTTCTGCGGGTGCACCGACTGCCTTTTAATGAACAACTCATTAATTATTAAGAAGAGAAATGTATTAAATCTTACTGTGTCTTTGGAGTAATAGGTGTGACAGCTAATAGTAGCAAAAAAACGTAATTTCCTTTGACATGCAAAAAGAAACAGCAGTAAAAAGAAGTAGAGGCAGGAATTCATAGGAAGAGGGTATATCAGATAAGTAATCTGGAGATATTTCAATGTTTCTGTTAAGAGAAGAATGGCAATTTCAATTCATAGCAAGCTAATCCAATTGAGACTTGTAAGAGAAGTAAAGGATAAAAACAAAATTCACAAACATCTAGCATAATTATAGTCAGTGAATTAAACATTTAGGATCTTAAATAATTTATCTGTAATGAGAAACAATTATTTATGGTAGTAGGGGTAAAACTACAGCACATGCTTAAAGTACATCCATTAGTCCACAGTATGTGTCCACACATAACTCTTGTACTGTTATACAAAAGCAGTTTACCCTCCTTTTTCATTGAGAGGCTCATACAAATAATACCCAACCAAAAACCAGACAGAGGATACTCACTTCAGGAAGCACCAAAAATGTGATGAGATGATAGGACATTAAAGGAGGGGGGAATAAAATCAAATCTATCTAGACATTTAAAAATAGAACAGAGAATTAGGCTGTGGAGGAATTTAGTCTTCAGAAGTGCTCACAACTCTCCAGTAATTACTGTCATTATTTTTTTTCAACTTAATGATCCAAAAAGAAAAATGTCCAACACAAAAAAAGTCCAGGTCACATATTTCTGCTGTACCTTCAGATAGAAAATATCAAAGCTGTGAGCCTTTTATGGCATTAAACTACCCATATCTATATCCACATGAAAATTTATTCCAGAAACTAATATTCCACCTGTGTTCATTCTTTAGAGATGCCAATGTGCATGCTACACAGGATGCATTAAAACCAGATTTTTTAATAGACTGACTTGATTCCACATAACAAAACCTTACCTTGCCAGCTATCATTGCAAACACACAGCTTCTCTCCTGTCAAATCACAGTACCCATGATCTGGACTGCCACAGTTGGCTTTACAATATGGAATATCACAGGCTTCTCCTTTCCAATACTTGTCACACTCACAGTACACCCGGCTTGGTACAGACACACTGGTTGTACACTTTCCATGTTCTGAGCAGTTATTAGGACAAGAATTAATTCTGGGGAGGAAAAAAAAATAGTAAAATAAAGGAAATGATGAGTCAAGAGCTGATGACAGTGGTTTTATCTGACAGTACTGAAACGACATTTGGTAGACAAAGTATTTTTTACCATGAAGAATTTCTGTTTACTGGTAAAACACAAGTCTAATGATGATTTTACAGGCAAATTAGTTCAAAAGGTGTTCATCCAGGCTTACACACAGAGTCTGTGATAAAGCCAGGGTCACAAATACCTTGCATTGTAACAAGTATTGACATAAAGCAGGACAGACAGGCCCTTCCTAGACAGATCACCACCTATTTTTTTCCTATGTTCCAGTATCAGCACTCTAATCAGCCCCTTCAAATGCTAATTATCTCTGGGAACAACCCCACTGAAAGTGACTGAGCTTAAACTCTCCACCACAGGCTTACATTCAAAGGGTTTTTCTGAGTGGCTTTAGTCCATATTGTAAAACAGGATGTCTTAACATCTGAGAGGAATAAAACAGGAAAAATAAAATAAGGAAAAATACAAGATGCAAGGCTAATATCCCAAAACTACTTACAGGCTGCACTTCATGCTTTGAAACATTCATAATAGAACCACCTTAACTCTGCCTCCTTAACTCTGCAGTCAGAGTTGCAAAACCAAGAAAGCTTAGGCTGAAAGAAGTCTGTGACTATTATGGGAGTTAGTGTTTCTGTGATACACCCTACCAAAGACTGAGATCACAGGCAACTGGACTCCAAAATTAAGGAAAGTGGTTCCAGAAATGCAGGCAACTCCTTGGAGATGAGCAGAGATGGAGGCTGTTGGAAGTATGTGGGTCCAAGAGATTCCACAAACAGAGCCCCAGGCAGTGTGTGCCTGCTGAAGTCCAAAAAGGATTTGAAACATTGATGACTCACAGCAAAGGGTTGGGCTGAAACTCAGAATAAAATTGTTACTGCATAAGAACTGCTGAATGATAACACAGACCACTCCCTGTAGATGTGAGATGGATACTGTTCATTGCCTTCCTTGCTCCTTCTGAATGAAGAAAGAACTGTTGAAAGTTAGCACAGAATTGTCTGAAGTTGGCCTTTGACAAAACGTAGTTATGGTAGTATTGTCAGGAGACATGGTTTTGTTTTCTAGACACTCACATCTCAAAAGACTGATTCTGTTACACTACTAAAATAGAAAATCCCACATCTGAACTGCAAACATCCTGGGGTTTTGCTGTTCACACACGTGGCATTAAAACCATTGATGGCAATAAAATCATTGATGGCATGAACTGCTGCACATCACAGCTGGGAGGAACCTCTCCCCCCACGTCACAGGGAGGCTGTTCTGCAGGGAAATGAACAGTTCAGTTTTTCCAGCAAGGGAGACCACTCTGAAAGTAGAAAAATTCCCACTCCAAGAGGTTCATTAAGGATTCAAATGAAATGAGAAAAAGTGGATCAGCAGAAGTGGAAGCAAGACACCTGACTGCAAGGAACACAAAATTTACTCAGACTGTTCTGGAGTAACTGCTGTTGTTTGCAACTGGCGTGGCATTTTAAATCACAGATTTTGTGCTTCTGCCTTCCGCAAAATAAGGGAATACGAGCAGTCCATCAAGATGAAGTGGAAAACCAAGGAAGGAAAAGGGTAACAGAATCAGAGTGCAATAGATCAGTGACAGAAACAAAGTTAATGCAGCCATAAAAAGTAATAGTAGGTACTTTTTTATCATAAAAATCATTACTGTTGGCTTATTAAAAATATATATTTTAACAGTACTCATTGCAATAGAAGGAAAACAAGATCAGAGTACATAAAATTTCATGAGTTATATATGCAATGAAATTAAAAACTGGCAGGTTTTTTCATTCATTTTAAATCTTCCAAAAAAATTAGGGAATGATATGCAGCATGCACCACATTACCAAGTAAAGAAAGAATGCAGAGCACATACTCTCATTCTTTAAGAATGCCATGTCATATTGCCATTTGCTCCCAAGACTAATAAAAAAAAAGTGCAATAAAAGCTTCAGGGATAACTGAAAAATGTATCTAATTACAGTAGAGAAGTTTGCCAGGTGATTGCATTTTACTGATGTCAACTGACAAAAATTAAAAATACTCAGTCTTCTAGACTGCCATTTCCAATGCAATATATTTAGTGAGGTCTCCTAAACTCTAAATAGCTATTTATTATCTGGTTAAAGGTAGGCAAGCTGCAAATTACAGGAACAATCTTTCCATAGACAATTTGACAAGTACCTCTGCCAAGAGCAAAGCACAAATGGTCAGAAGCACAAACAAAAATTTTAAATTAATAAAGAATATGAAAAAAATATTACATGAATTTCCACATGAGAAATGCAATGCTGGCCAGCACATCCCAGTAACTGCTATTTCAGAATCTGAAAGAATTGAGAGAAAGGAAGAGGTATATCTTCAATCATGGCAAAACTACCACATGAAGAAACAGGTCCAAGAGGACCAAACAGTCCCCTCTTGACCTAAAGCATCCAGTCTGAAGAGCATTGCATTATGTGTCACAGGCATGTCCCAAATGAGACAGAAATTGAGATTAACAGCTGGTACATAAAGAAGGAAGAGGCTCAGATCCATTGGATGCATCTTCAGAGCTGCTGACACAGGAAAGGAGACTGGAATAAAGCATAGTTATATCAGACTCTGCCATCAGAGAAACTAAAAGACAGACAGTGCAGATAAGAACTGTTGAAGGCAGAATGCAGACTGACATGGAAAATAGGAAGGGAAAGGACCTGAGAAGTAGAGAAGAAAAGGAATAAAATCTTTGTGGCTGGCACAAAAACCAAAGTAGAATTTCAGTGGAGGTTTCATAAGCCACAGAGGTATATTCAGCAATAAAAATCTTGATCCTAGTTCAAGAGAAGGGAGTTGACATGACAGCAGATACAATCTCCCTTCTATTCCATATGACAACTACACGTGTTGGATAAACACTGGAAAGGATACATTTTAGTTCCATATGGCATAGGAAAAACACACCCTTGGAATGGCCATGTGGCTTCACTCAAAACACTATACTCTATCTCTGGGATTTTTTTCCCCTAACTTATACCTTAATAACTTACTACAACCCTGGCTCCCTGGTTTTAGAAACAGACCACTAAGTATAACCATTATGCTATTGAAAAAGCAAAAGTTATTACATATTTAAAAACTACTTACGAATAAAAAATGTTAAATCCCGTTAGGTTATAAGCAGCATCACTAAAAAAGTGGAGCAATGCATAGCCAGATGTAGTAACCACTTCAGGAACAGTTTCATTTCCACGCACTTCAGGGACTATTAGACCACTGGAAAAGAAAATGGGAAAAATGCTTATAAGCAATCCTGGGGAGAGGAGGGGGCAGGGAAGGGAAAAGATGGCGGTTAGCGATATAAGCAAGATAATGCCTAAATATAATTTGTAAACTTCTTTTTAAAAAAAACTAATCATAAAATGTGTATAAAACTTGTCCATGGTAAGGTAGGGGTTTCCTGGAAAAATGCCTGTGTATAAGCATTAACACTCCATGCAATGTTGGCAGTAAGTACAAGCCACAAAGTGGATTTATGCTCCGATCACCTAACCAAAGATGTAATGTTCTGGAATTCATCCTAATACAACTTTACATACATGTTCCCATAATATTAATAAAGAAAGCAAGCTAGTTAACATATTAGAGCCTCTAATGCTATTTTTTCCCCAGTAACTAAAACTGTCCATACTTGGACTAAAAGATTAATAAATACACTCACCTAAATACAGCTATTAAAGGTGCATATATCGAATCTCCATCATATACATACATATGGTCCCAACTACATTCTGTGGCAAAGTGATTAAATCTTAATCTTAGTATCGCATTCGGGCTGAAAAAAATAGAACATTGATGTAAAACATTATTTACAGAATTACTGAGCTCATAAGATAAAGAACTTACAGGAAAATTGATCAAGCCAGCATAATTCTATTGAAACATTTTGAGTAATAATAATAACTAAACACTTAAAGGTGTTAAATAACAACAGTAAGGGCAAGCAAATATTTCATTTTATCTTCAAAAAATTTAAAATAACATATTCAGTCTAAGTCCAATAAAGTTATTAAGAGACTAAAGTTCACCAGATTTTATCAGTATTCAGAACCACAAATTTAGAGCAATTAAGATATCCTATTTTAATATACTAGCTTTACTTTACAATGTCAGGGCCATGAAGTTTAAAGAATCTTTCAAGAAAAAAAAAATCACCTACATATCCTCATTCCAGTATTCTACTAGTTATTGAAAATGTTAAAACACAAATCTAAAATAGAAAGCAATATTAATTAGTGCAAGTGCCTGCCCCCTGCCCTCTCCCAGCACCTGGGAGTCAAATTTCACTGATTTTTAGCTGAGATCCAAACAGATCTGTAAACCTTCTGAAAGGAGAATTTTCATGTATTCAAAATTACCAAACATAATGATTATTTTCTTTTCTTTCTCCCCACTTCCGACAGGCTTGAGTGTAATTTGTCAGTTTGGAAAATGTGAGTTTTTTGTGACAGGTCCTTTGAGAGAACTCTCTGTTCGTTTTTTAAGACAGAATATTTCATATATGTGACTTCCCTGTATGTTGACATTTTGCACTGTGTTACTTACTGGGTTGCTTTACTCTCTCACATACTGTGCAGCATATTGTGTCCTCCAGCTACCCACTCCACCATCTCTGGTGAAGAGGAGGAACAGAGTGAAGATGAGCTTCAAAGCAGAGTTTGCCTGTGCTCCCAGGCATGTTTCCACTTTAGCACAGTGTAGTGCAGTGCAAACAATCCTGAGCCAGCTGGGGTAAGAAGAGAAGCCTTAGCTAGGGCAGAAAGATATTCAGCTACAGCCTGGTCACCTGGATATTGAAGCTTCTATTTAAGTAAGTTTGCAAATTATCCATAACTTCATTGCTGTTGTGTTTAAATTATTATCTGCGTATGGGCAGAACAAAATTAGATCAGATATTTTACTTTTACCTTTACTGAACTGCAGTGACAGAGCAGATATCTAAGGTAATTGAGATTATGACAACACAGAAATACAGAACAGGTTAATTTTCTTCTAGAACGTTAGTAGAACTCAGAGCTAGAGTCAGCGAAATCCTGACCCATAGCCAGAGGGGGAAGAGTCCCACTGAGATGGAACCAATTTGTGCTTTTAACAGTTAGCTGTACTAATGCATGTGTCTCATTATTTCTTTGGGCATGTCTCTGTGTTTCTGTGCTGCACAAACTGAAAAATCAGAAACAGACATGAGAAGTCTAAACTGTGGGCACCAAATTGTTTTGGAATTAAGGACATGAGGAATACTGGAATGCCAAAGAAAACACTTTATAGAAGCACTAACTTTTGAGCAATGTGTAACTGAATAAGTGTTCTGTACTTGAGGCCATTCCTGATTTATCACTGATATGAGTTAAATAAGATTAGTAAGATAATGAGTTAAATAATGGGATTCTGTAACCACATTTGGAACTTATGTAAAGGTACTCAAACATGCAACAAATTTATCATTGGGTTTTGAGAGCTTGCAGCACTGGCCAAATTCCAATGTCAGCCCAACTTCTGCCAGCAATTTGAATGGGAATGGAATTTGGCCAACCCTGAGGAATCCTGAAAATCCTACTTCTTTTATTTCTTTTTTAATTCTTTATAACATTTAAACAAGAACAAAAACAAACTAACTAAAGACCAAAACTGTTTATATTGTATCCAGATGCAGTTTCTACTTAAGGAGTTCTTTCCACCTCTAGGAATACACAGTACCAAGTTGTCAGAAAATTTAAGCTATAAATATAAATACTTACTATCCTTCAATTAACCATGTACATTTAGTTTTATATTTATAATTTATAGGTCCATCTGTTAAATATCCAGAAGGTTCTGTTAACCTACAAGAGGAAAAAACAGTGCTGTAATAAACCAGAGACAACACATCACAACATGCATCACAGACATGCCAATGGAATCGTTGCAAATGGAAAGAAAATTGGAGGTAGGGAAAACAGTCAAGTGTCTCTTCATATTTCTTGTCACTCTGTTTGTATTCATAAAAACTTGAATTCTGATTATTCTATATCATTGTTTTGCTTTCTTCCCCTAGGCAATCACAAGATTTCTATTTTTTTCTGATTCAGTAGCAAATAATTTAAATCATCCTTCACATAAAATGGATCCAGGCCAATGTATAGGGGTTTTGTTTAAGAGTACTATTTTGGTTTGATTTGCTTGTTTACTTTGCCATTGACTTGCAATTTACTGCTGAAATTAAACACCAGAAAACTGTTCTAGATAAAGAAAAATTAAGGCATAAATTTAAATAAGTGTATCTGTAAGCCTGTTCCTCTCTCATTCCTAGTCAGTACCCTGTCTCTTCACAATGGCCTACAGTGGACACCCAGGAAGGAATTTAAATCCCTGCAGACATTCCACACAGCATTACACCCCCTTCAGTGACTTACATCTTAGGGACACTCTTAGTCAGAGGTTGTGCCTTTGGGTTCATGTTTGTCCCAGGAGTTACCTCACATAAACTTGCAGCATCGAGAACATCCTGAAGGAATGATTTCCACACATACACGAGGCATCTCAACTCTTTTTGTCCTGAGCCTACCTCCAGGTTTCATCTGATGTCCTTAGGTCTGGTATTGGATGAGGGCATGAACAATTGTACCCTATTCACATGCTGTATCAAAATGTAATGGTCTGTGTTGTTTCCTTCCTTCCCCTCCTTAAGAAATCCTTGCTCACTGTCTTTAATGTATTTTTTCTGTTCTCCTACAGCCATCTGAGATGCAACACAAAGATCAGCATATTGTGTTCAAGATGCAAGTGGACCATTAATCTGTACAGTAGCAATATTATTTCCATTTTATTCTCTATTCCCATTTAAGATTTTATTTGCTCTTTCAACAACTACTATTCTGATATTTTAAATAGAAATAGCTGCTATAACTTTTTTTCTGAGTGATAATAGATAGCTCAATATTCACATATAGAATTCATTTAATGTAGAAAGAGAACCTTTTTCATCTGTTCATATATATTACTTTGTATTAATCTATGCAGTGATAAAACAGCAGATGAAATTCAATAATCTATTAACATAAAAGCTTTCTGAAAGAGCTTATTATCTTCAGCCCACTAACTTCACTAATCCACCCCATTTTCTACATCCTTTAAGATTATCTTCTATAGTTCAGGTCTTAACATCTCTGATGGCCTTACTCCTCTGGGAAAACTGACCATCCTACTCTTTAAAATGTTACAACAATAATAATGAATATAAATACATACCCAAAAAAGCTCATTTTTTTCACTACAGTGTTGAAAGATAATCATTAAGAATAAGTATCACTGAATAAGAAAAAAAACAGGGGTTTTTATTTCACTACTTTAAATAAATCAATAGACTAGACCTAAAACAAGGGGCAATGCTGAACGAGATGACCAAGTCACAGCTAAATTTTCTCATCAGGAGTCTAGCTGAATAGGAATTCAATATCTGTTATCCTACTATATATACACCAATTTTAAAAATATTCATTACCACATCTACTGCAAATTAGTTACACTGGAACTCATATCAAACACTAATTGCATACTTATTAACAGAGATCCAAACATAAAATTATAAACATGTGGAAATGAAATTAAATCAAAAGAAGGGAGCAGGAAAGAATAATTTATGAGATATGGTTTGTGCAAACTCACATTTTTAAACAAGTTCCTTCACCTTTCCTGCTAGAACCAGCATCAGTTTGTTGGGCACATTGTTGCCATCACTGGTGGTTTGAATTAAGATCTTTACACACACTTCCTCTTTAGGACAAAGCTGTCTAATATGGGAACTGTCCAAATAACTGTACTCAAAAGATTTTCAAGGCATAAAAGCATGTTTCTGAATCAAAACAAGGAAAGCAAGTAAACAGCTGGTAACATGAGCAACAGACTGGGAGGGGAAAATAAATAAAAACAAAAAAACCACCATATACTCTGGTCAGCTGACAGCTGAGAGAAAATTTCCTTGGTAAAAACCAACACACTGAGCTGGTCTGAATGCTGCAGCACACCACTTCCCAAAAGTAGTGAATCGTGGCAAGTGCTACACAAATGCTGGTATAGCCCATAAGCAAAGCATGAATCAGTGAGGCATGGCTGGTAACTCCCACTCCTCCCTTCCTACAGCCTGGAGGAGCTGCAGAAATGGCCAGGGAAAGGTTAACCCCACTTCTGCCAGGTGCTTCTCTTTGGAATCAGTGTCTGCCCACAAAACACTTTTGCTTGAGGAAAGCAAAAGACACACAAAGTTTAAGTTTATAATATTCTTTCTTGTTGAGAAACATCGGCTTTATCTAAAAGTATACAGGTTTTTCATTCTGGCTTCTTTGCATACTAATTACATTGTTTGGACAATGCTGAATGTAACACCAACCTATACTTTGGATGTCTAAGCCTTACATTGCTGATTTTGAAATCAAGCTTATATTGACACTTGGCCTCTGGCAGAACCTTAGTGAGCTGATTTCAGGAGCAGATCCTGTGTTTGAGTGTGTGCTAGACTGAAGTATTTTTTTTTCCTTTTTTTAAATAAAAGGCATAAGATTCCAAAAAAAAAGTAATTGTAGTGCTGGCATATGATTTATATACAGAAGCAAAGTCCTATTTAGCAAGCCACAAAACATTTATTTTCCTGGAAGAAGTGTGAAATATCACTAGTATTCATTTGCAGTCATGACTATTGCTTCTTTGTAGCTGTATAATGCAATGGAGGTGACTTACAAGAGTTGTTTTTATTAGATCAGCCCTTTGGCACCAGTAAAGTACAAACAATTTCCCCTGTCTCCTAAACTGATAATTTTTTGATAAATAGTTTCTTTTGGAAAAGCAGATAGCCTTTGAAGCAGCTGTTGCACTTTACTGGAAAAAGTAAATAACTAGGAGCACAAGTTTGCAATAATGGTTGTGGAAAATGGTAAGATAAGGGGCTGTTCTATTTAAAATAAATACATAGCAAGACAGATGGGAATTCTTTTCAGTTTCTTGAGTCATATCAAGAAATTTTCTGTATTATTTTTTGTTCCAAATGTTATCAAATACCAAATCCCATAAATAACAAAGATAAGCATATTACTTTCCTGTAACCTCTTAGCAAATCAAGGTCAATATTGTCTTTCATATGAAGCCAGGTATTTGTGGGTAGAGTGACTAGCAGTGATTCTGTCAAATAACCAAAACCCAAAGGAGTCCACAGGACTACACACTCTTTAGTCACAGAAGTGGAATAGCCAGAACAATGCCTGGATGCTGCACCCCCATCCTTGCTGAGTGATGAGAAAGCCTCAGTGATGAGAGGAGGCCAGAACAATTTGTGTGGCCTGCTTAGGCACCACAAGTTTATCACACCAAGACTCCAGCCTTCTAAACAGAATGCACAGGGAGTAGCTGATGTTGTATATAGTCATTTTAAATTGCACACAAGCTTTCATAAACACAACAATATTGGTTTTAGTTGGCAAGGTTATAATCAAAACCGATAAAGAATTAGAGGGAGCATGCCAAGAGAACATTTCCCATCTCTGTGTACTGCAAAACAGATCTACCAAAGAACAGGAAAAGGTCAGGATGCTGCACAGTAGAGTTAAAGGCATCCAGAAGCACCAGTGACAGTTCAGTCCCTCACCAAGGTAATCAGTCAGTAACAGCTTATGTGACAAACACATGGCATTATAGGGTGTCTCATTTAGCAGATATACCACAAATGAAAGGGCTAAAGCCAACACAGGGCAAACAAAACATGCAACAAAGGGATATCTATATTCCCCTGGGACATTACCAGTGTTTTAAAGTAACGGCAAACATAATTGAGTTAGAATGTACAATGGTAACATTTGTATTTACCACTGCAGAGACCTCCAATCAAGACTGATGCAATTCAGGAAAAGATAAAAGCATGTTCTAGTTCAGTCAGAAATTATTGGTCCAAAATGAAGGAGTAGTCAGAGGAAATCTATGCTCCACAACACGTAAGATGTCAGAGTAGATTATTAAAATGTCCCTTCCTGGCTGTAATATTTATAGATCTGTGAAAAACACAGTCTTGTCATCTCCTGCATATTCCTGTAAAAAATAGTATCACCAAATCTTCCAGAGAGGGGCACTAATTTAAACCAAAGAAGTCACTGGATATTTTCTGACATCAGCAGAATTTGAAGATCCACAAAACTGCTGGTAGATGGACAGAGATATATAATAGAGATGCATTAAAAGAAATAAAGCATAAGGCACATTCATAATATTATAAATATTCACTATTAAATAAAAGAAAGGGTTATGAAGACATTCACTTATCTCTGTATTACTTACTGTCACATTTCTACTGAGAATTTTATGAAATGCTGGATTACTTTGCAATTCCTACTGCAGATATATCTGAATATAAGATATAGAGCATATTTTGCTACATGGATTCATCTCAATGTCAGTATTTGTGTGTCAGTCAAGAGCTATTCTCTCCATTGCTGAAAAATTTTGCTCCATCTGCTTTTCATCTTTTATGAAAATATGTTTTATTAAAAAGAAATAAAAATCAATAACTGTGCTTCAAAGTTATAAGATCAAATTCTTCTTAAATAGAAGTACTGGCAACCTTTCTAGCTCAAGCCCTTGTGCCTAACATTTTCAGCAGGGAAACAGACTGCACATATCTTAGATGAGAGCAGCTGAACATATTAAGCAAGAAGGAAGAAAAATTTAGACCACCTGACAGCACAAACCTGACTCAGTGAGCACTGTGATATCAGAAAGAAAGGCAGAAGTGATCGAGAGGCCATTTCTCATACCATAACATTAAGTGGTAGACTAAGAATGTTTTCTAGAATTATTTTTAAAGGAAGATCTGAAAAACATGTTCTGAAAAACCCACCAAGCACACTTATTTTCCAGGCATAAAGTATTGACAAACATCTGATAATAATCCAAAGAATTTGAATTTTATTTTCCTGTATTTTTATATTTATTGCAGAACTTGCTGTTGGTTTATTTTTTTTTCATAACATGTACAAAACCAGAATATACTGAACATACTGTAGTTCTAATTTTTTCTTCAATCAAGATGAGTAAATATTTAATACATTAAGAAAATATTTGCATATGCCAATCACACTCCTATACTTGTTACATACTGCTTTGCATTAATAGATGAATGTATATTTAGAAACACATTAAGGACATTCATGACAACTTCTCACATGCCAACTAATGACAGACATCCTCTGAAATAGGTCTCAATTTATTAATTGACAAAGTAGCAGTTTTCTTTCTAAATTGTCCCTACTGATTGAGTATTGAGTTCATCCTTCAAATTTAATTTAAACAAAACTCAAAACTAATCCAAAAATCTCAGAAAAGTAAAATGAAAAACTTTTTTTCCCCATAAGAATAAATCCTGTATTTCAAGAAGCTTAACACTTGTGTGGCACAAATGTATCATTTATTAAAAAAAAACAAAACTAAGTTATCTGAGATATAAAATTTGATTGGTGCAAAACATTAAAGTTTGCTCTGACAGCTGTTTTCTTTCCTCATTTACTGTTTCTGACAAAGGTTGTTATTCTATAGCATGTTTTTTAACAGTCCCAAAAACAACTTAAAGGATGCTGTGCAGAAGTAGATGTGAAAAAACTGTATGAGAGTACTTAAAGATTTTCTTCTACCTCCTGACAAAGTGGAGCTTGACTTTTTTTATCCAAAACCCCTTAAACTGCATTCAGTGACAACATGCTCCAAAACCTACCCCAACCATACTGAAATCTTTCTTCACAGTTATTTGTCTAATCTGATTTTAATAATTCCAATGAAAGAAGTCGACAATCTTCTTAGGCAATCTATTTTAGTACTGACTTAGCCTTATTACTAGGAAGTTTTTCTAGATGTCAAACTCCCCTTTTTTCTTACCTAAACATGTTACTTCCTGAACACAGACCTGGACACTGGGTAACATTCTCCCTTTTTCTGGTTATCTTTAACAAGCATCTACCTTCAGGCTTTTCTTCTCTGAAAAAAAAACCCAATTTAATCCAGCATTCCTCCAACATTCCAGTGTCATTTTCTAGACTGGCTTCCTCCAGAACTTTTCTAATTCATCTGCACCTCAAAATGGTACCTACTACTCCAGCTGTAGTCCGACCAGCATAAAAACCAAATAATTATTTAATATCCATAATATCCTGAATGTAAGTAGCACAGAGATGCCTTTATGCTGATTTGTATATAAACCATAATTCCCTGAGACCGTAGACTTCCTCAACAGAAGAACAAAATGTTATTACTCTAGTTCATCTTACTGAGGTAAATTATGTCTACTCAAGTGTAGAAATTCAAATACAATTCTGTCAGCACGACTTTTCTCAGGCAGTATTATATGGGATCGATGCAGCTTGCATGAGCTGGAACTTGCTGCATGGAAAGTTTCATTTATTATCACTTTTTCAGTAAGAAAATCTATTTTTTTTGTTTCTGTGATATAAGCATTCACTTAAAAAGAGAGTAGCTTCTGGCCACACTGCCTAGTGAGAAACCCCACTCAAAAATCAATGAACTTCACAAGAAAAGCAGAAACTCCATTTGTGTGCATTTGTGATAAAATCCTTCAAAAACACATTTTCCATAACAGCCACTTTTCTATTGCTCAACTATGTCAACAGTTTCTGAATATTATTTGTATTCATTATTCATTCACCTTAAAAAGCACTAACATGAAGTCAGTGTTAGTAAAAATTAAAACTCAAGTGCACATATGATCCTATCATGACAATTGCATTAATTTTGTGTATTATAATTCAAGTCATTCAAACAATTCACAAGGTGTCATTTTTTGAAGGACCTACAGGTATGCAAGTATACATATTTTACTGAAAAATGGTTGACCTCTTTTCCTGAGGTTTAACCTGAATCCAGAAAGTACTGGAAAGTACTGGAAAGTAGAAACCTTTTTTTGGGGGGAGAAGGAGGAGGGCTGTTTTGTTACATTTTAAGAAACCCAAACTACTAAGTACTGTATCACCCCCCAAATACTTAGAAGTTATCAACAACTAAAAAAGTTGTTATGCTACCGAGTTTTACACAGATGGATTTACGTGTAATATTTATGAAAAGTTTCTATAAAATTGAGTGGAGTTGAGTCAAATTACAGAGTTCAACAGTGAACTCCACATCACCTAGAGAATTGCTACACCAATTAACAGTTCAAATCTTGCCAGTATTTTCCAGGTGGCCATGGTTCTCCATCTCAACTTGGAAATCAGTGCCTTTTAAAAGATACTGCAAATAGCACGATATCCTCCACTGACCTGGAAAAAACTTAGTGAAAAGAAATGAAGTGAAAGAAATGTACCTTCACCTCTCTTATCTGGAATACTACAGACATTTGATATTTACTATTTTAATATCATGGTTGGACAAAATCATATGAGACAGGCATGTACTCTATTAGAAATACCCAGGCTAGTTCAGAGATGGCATCTAAAATTCTGCCTATAAATAGGGCTGCCACAATGCTTAAAATTGAGAATTGATAGAAAATCAAGTTGGCATTTGATACAAGCATAAGACATCATATTTCCCTGTATCACCATCTCATTTAAGTATGTTACTTCAGATATAAAATCCAAAAGGTCAAAAAGCTGTATAAGACCCTACAAACTTATACAAACATCACCTGATTCACTGACTGAACTTCTTGCACTCAATTTCATGTCATGGTTACTCATTTTCTCAGAAAAAAGAGGAAGGTTTGAAATATTCAGAATTCTGACAATTCAGTCTTGATTCACATGAATATTAACAACACTCCCAAAGTTTTCTCAAGTATCCATCCAGATAGCTACTATTAGAAGCAAATAGGAATTGGCAAAGAATCTGCCAGGAAGCAAGGAGACACCCCATTGCTCTAACATTTTACAATGCTTCCTTCAGCCAAGAATTATTTTTATGGCCAAATGTTGCCAAGATAATTAAGAAATAAAATAAAATTAAAAAAAACCAAACCAACAACTACAAAAAACCTCACCATACTCCACCAGACTGAAGTGATTCAACTACTTTTTTTTTTTCTACAACATTAATACTGTTATTATTTCATTTAGAAAAGTTCTGTACCTTCATAGATTATGTTACTTTAAGATCACCCAGACTAACACATTATCCTTATGTTATTCCTTGTGTTCAAAACAAACAAACAAAAGTTATAGTTTAGGCTTCTTTAATAGCTCCAGCTCTTTTTCTAAGCTTTACTTTCTGTAAGGCAGCCCTCCATTTCCAAAAGTAACAGGGTTAAGTGTATGTTCTACATTATTTTGTTCATGTCTAAAGTCTATCAAGGTACATGTGATCCCATCTTCCAGTTCACTCGCGAAGAAAGTGAAGGGCCCAATATTGATTGCTGGGGGACCCCACTTGTGATTATCACTTCGAAAAGGAGCTGTTCACGGCCAGTTCCACCCCCACTGCACACATCACTTGTCTAGACCACAACACATCCATTTCTGTACCAGGAGGGCATGGGAAATCATACTGAAAGCCTTGAAGAAATTCAGGTGGACAATGTCCACCATTCACCCCACATCAACCACGCAGGTTACTTTGCCATAGAAGGCAATTGGGTTTGTCAAGCACAATTTGCCCTTGGTGAATCTGTGCTGCCTTTTCCCACTCTTGTCCTTCATCTTACTTGTGATAGCTCCCAGGAGAATTTAGTCCATAACTTTCCCAGAGACAGAAGCAATACTGATGTGTCTATCATTTCACTTCCTGGATCCTCCTTCAAGCCCTTCTTGTAGATTTATTTAACATCAGCTTTTTCCAGTCTTCTGGAATGTCCCCCATCTCTACAACTTCTCAAAGATTATGGAGAGCGGCCCCACAACGACATCAACCAGCTCTCTTAACACCCTCAGGGGGACATTGCCAGGGCCCACTGATTTGTAGAGGTCAAGCTCTGCCATAGTTCAGGCACCAATTCTTCCTTTGCTGACACTGGGTCTGTGTTTACACAAACCTGGGTTTTTGTTCCCAGGGCCTGGGGCCCAACAGTGCCAGGAAAGACAGGACTGAACAAAATGCTGAGAACCTTTGCCTTTCCACGTTGTTGGGAACTAATTCACCTCTCCTGTTTAACAGCAGATCATTGTTTCTGTTCTGTTTCTGCTTGTTTATGTACCTTAAGAACCTTTTTCTTATGGTTTTTGATACCTCTGGCCAATTTCAATTCAAGCCGAGCTTTTGCTTTTCTAACTGCACCTCTGCACACCCTGGAAATGCCCTTGTAGTTCTCAACAGGTATTTGTCTGCTTTTCCATCTCTGGGATGCCTCTCTTCTGGTTTTCAGCAGACTCAGACGCAGTTAGGCCAAGGGGGTCTCTTGTGCTACCTACTTCCCTTACCTTTAAATAGATTTCAATCCAAGTAGTCTCTACATTAAAGTAAGATTGTCTACAGGTTTTGATCTAATCACAAGGTTAACATGAGTGAAGAATAAAGTTATTATAAATTTTTACATATTTACATATTTTACATACTTTAAACATATGCATGTATACATTTATAATCCAAGCCATATATATGTATTTATAAGACTTCTACAATTAATCAAACATGCTACAGGATCTTAAATGTGGAGCACAAAGTATATAGGCGATGCAGACTGAGGTGCTTGGCAACAAGGTGCACTGTGCCAATTTTTTACTGTACATCACCATAAATCTCATTTTCACTTGTGACCTAGTTCAGGGCTTTAACTTAAGCTTCCTGAGGTAACAGCCAAATGCTCTAAATCCAGTGTGCACCCACTCCTAAATTTCTCCTTGAGTATTTAAGTCAAGTTTCCAATAAAAACCTATGCTCACCAAGAAGCACCTATTCCTGTATTTCAGTTATTTAGGTTGATGACTATTTAACCATCAGATTTTACATTTGTTAAGGACAGAATTTTCATGGCAGGAAACTACCTCATACCAGAATGCTGCGAACACCAGCTCCCACTAACCATATTAGTTCTGGAATTATCCAAACACAGTAAACTTTGACACATACACATTTTCCAAAGCAAAACAAAGATATCATTATCTCCTAGCATCCCTCCCTAGGAATACAGTAACAGAGTTTTCTTTTATTTTATATTATTTATGATTTATTTTGTTTTCAACACTTTTTAAAATTCAGCATCTTCATTATATATATATATATATATATATAATTCTTTCTTCCTCTCTTTCACTTCCCATCAGCACACATGCTGCTTCATAAGAGGTTCCCATCTCTCAACACAACCTCAGTACAAATGTTGAGATAAGACGAGATAATAGTGCTTTTAAAAATGTAATTGATTAATAAATTCAAAGGGCTGGTTACTGACTCAGTTTCAAGTACTGTCTTCCAGATGATTACACAGATAATCACTTACTTTGGACTCCTCTGGCTATAGCAATTATCAGGACATTACACGTTTGCCTTAAATACAAAGCACATCCCTCTGTTTGCTGTAAAGAAATGAAATAATGATATTCACATCTCTAGCGAATTACAAAGCATTCTTGTTTGGGAATATGAAAGATTCCTATCAGTAATAAGAAAGCATAATTTTAGAACACGTTTCACTCTATGGCAGGTGCAATTTCATTCATATTTTCTGCCTGACTTTATAATTCATGGGTAAGTTAAAACACTGTTAGCAACTTCCAATACTGCCTCTAGAAGTGGATGAAGAGGTACAGGGATAAAAAAAATAGGATATTTTGAGTAGTAATTATTCCAGCTGCCAGTTTCATAGAATCAAACATTTCATATATTGGTAGAGGGGTTTGGGTTTTTTTAGTTTGTGTGGGTAGAGTTTTTTGGGGGTTTCTGGGAGGCAAGGGGAGGGCCTCTCTAGCCTGTAATTTGTATTTAAATGCACAACCAGAATTATGGAAATACTGAAGTCTAGTTTAAAATGAAAAACAGAATTTCTTAGCAATTTTAGCTTTGAGCTTGTATGCTCTTAACTGGAATGAAACACCAAGAACAATTTGCAGATAGTGATGAGAAATATTAGAAAATGGAGCACACACAGAATTGCTGTATGCTATATCCATCAGTTACTGAGCTAAATACAACTTCCCATTTACTGAACTATTAACAGAAGATCTGCTAATGCAATGATTTTGCATCTCTAAAGCTGGTGTTGTGAAATGTCCTAACAGCCTCAAAACTATATGATCTTAGACCCTTCTGAAATAAGTTTTAGTCTGCATCACAGAGCCCAGCAATTTTGGGGAGGTCGTAGAAGAATGTAGTGTTGTTTTTACCGTCTGCAGAAACACAGATTACAAGACAAAAATTAATCATGCTATTGAAATGGTGATAACTTCATTTTTCCAGTATTTTGTCTTACCTCACTTTTTTTTTTTTATTTGCAATGAAGCACAAACTAATGAAAGACTACAAACATACAATACACCACTAATGGGAAACTCTGAAAAGTGGCATACACATTTTTAAAGCTTTACACCAAAAAAAGCCACATTCAGGAAAACTAAGAGGTTGCATCCTGCAAGCTGACACATGTATGTGCATTCCTGTACTTCTAATGAGAAAACTCATCTGATACTGCACATTATTCCATTTACAGAGGCTTATATGGGCTTAGGATTTAAATGAGGAATCATATTAGTATAATTATGAAATAAATGACTCTGAAATAAGAGCCAGTGTAACACTGTATGGATTTATTCACCACACAGGCATTGAACAAAAAAACCCTACTTTTTACAATTTCTTTCTGCTAGGCATAAAAATTACAACAGAAAACTTGTTTCCTTCACATCCTGACTTGATAAGAACAGTGCCAATTCACTGAACAAAGGCATAAAAGTTTCTGCTGAGATTTCCAAAACCCTTCTGTGCTCTGTCTTGCCAAGGCACTCATCAGTATCAGCCACTTGTTCAAAAGACATAGATGGAGCTAAGAACAGGGAAAGAGAACATACAAAAATTTATCCTGGGACTGTTGTCCCTCATCTCCCGTGAAAGGAGAATACAGGTTGGGGAATGTGGCTTGGAATGCTCACTTTAGCTTTAACAGAGGACAACAATAAAACACACACCTACAAGATCAGAACTCTTAGAGGTCTCTTCATGTTATCCTTACAGGGATACAGCAAGGCATGTGGGACACACAGCCAACCTGTCTTATCAGTGAGAGGCTATAGGAAGTGCAGGACCATCATTCATGAGTAGAAATTCTTATGATTGCTCCTGAGATAACAGGTTGAGGCTGATCATCTAACTCTTGCTATAAAAAGCTCTCAGAGCTGCTATTCCTACTCAGTTCAAACACAAAGCAGAATGGATTAGAAACAAGGATTCACTCTTCATCAAAACAGCATAAACAGAAATTATACCTGTACACAGAGAGGAGCTACTGATACACAGCTTAGTGTTCAACATCCAGCAGGAATCAACAAAGCTGTACACTGAAGTCTAAAGTCAGTAAATTAGGCTGTTGGAAACAAGAAGAGGAAAAGAAACGAGAAGGCAAGCAATCACTCTGAAATAGGGTCAGGAAAAAGCAATGACCCTAAGGCTTAGAGAAGAAGTGATGATTCAGGTAGAAAAATGCACTGGAGCAGAGAATTGTTTCAAGGCAGCTGAATGGTCTGGGAGAATAAAAAGGATGGGTTGATGTTGCCCCTTCTCCCAAATTTAATGAATCCTATGCCAAAGACATCCATGGGCCATACTGTGGGACAAGCTTCCCCTCCTCTCAGCAACTGTAGGCTAAAACAGTATTGTTTTAAAGAACTACTTTTCTTGTTTAATAGGCCATCTTACAAACACGCCATCAAGTATCACCTCATTCAACAAGCCATTTAACAGCCAACAAAGAATAAATTTCTTGGCAATGGATTCCTACAAAAAGGCCTTTGGAAGATACAACAAATAGAGAGTAACTATTGCTTTATGATTGGCCTAAACAAAACAGGGATACATAGTAAATTCAGAAAGAAGTTCACTGGTTTGCACATCTGAAAGACAATTTGAAAGGAATTTAGACATCTGAAGGAATTTATTCAGCTGAAAGAAGATTTTATTGCAGCAAGGATGATAATTAAAAACAATCTCATTTTAAATAAAATTTACTTTCCTTGCCTACATGACCTTACTTCTCTACTAGATTATTTCTTTAGTACCTTTCCAATCCACTATTCCAAACAACAGGCTTGCACTGACATAATCAATACCTTCTACATCAGCAATAGTTCCATTATAATGGCCTTAAGGAGTATATTCAGGGAATGGCTTGAAGTTGTGTCAGGAGAGGTTCAGGTTGGATATTAGATAAAGGTTCTTCCCCCAGAGGGTGGTTGGGTGCTGGAACAGACTCCCCAGGGCAGTGGTCACAGCACCAAGCTTGACAGAGTCCAAGAAGTGTTTGGACAACACTCTTGGGCACCTGGTGGGACTCTTGGGGATGGTCCTTGTGGGTCCCTTCCAACTCAGCATATTCTGTGATACTTTTATTTGTTTGATTGTTTTTAATTGGGAGTAAAGTGAATTTATTTTTCAATGTTTTGGATGCTCAGTTTTTATTTTCAGACAGTTTCACTACGGGTAGAAAAGAGCGAGTAGATACAAAAACTAACTAAAAACCAATTCTCCTTCTAAATCCTACAAAACCACACAAACTCTTAATTTTTATTGGAGAAAACTCATTAAATATTCCTTGAAAGATTCTGTGTTACTGACATAGCCTGAAAGCAGTATTCATCAAGAATTCCAAAACTAGTTCAGAATCAGATCAAAAGAAACCCCTCACAACAACAACAGTCTTAATATTACTTTTATTCAGTTCTCAGTTTGTGGACTACAGCTTGGAATTTGTGCCACTATCTCAGATAACTCGTGACTCTGAAGTGTCCATCGGATCAACATTAGATGATCAAAACTGATTCTATGCTTATTATTGCAAAAAAATTCCTCTTGTAAAGAAAATAATCCCAAAGCTTAATAGCTTAATACCAGCAGCAAGTCATAGGGAAGGAAACAACTGTCCTTAAACTTTCAGTTGACCTTAAATGATTTCAACACTGCTGCAATATATAACACTATCCCCCTTCAACATGCGACTATTTCCAAACCAAGGTCCTGCCAGAACCAAAGATGTAACAAATTGAAACAAGTGCAAGTAGAGTTATGGACTAAAGAACATTAAATGCTGTTTCAGGAAAAAAAAAAATCTACATTAACTAAACCGCAGCTGAACCTCAGTTTGTGACAGAGTTTGTGATTATTGGTAGTCCTTTGTTAGATCTTATCCAGCATAAGCATCTGTTCAGCAGTGCTTGAAAAACAGAAGAGATTAAGAGCTGGGGGGAGGGAAAGGTTCCAGAGCAGAATATTCCAGTATATTCAGCTGTAAAATATATCAAATCTCTTTTCAGGATACACTTCTGGATACATTTCTAAACATTCACCCCACAGTCAAAACAAGCTTTTTTTGCCTTTTTTTTTTTTCTTTGCTTAGTCACCAGAAGGTGCTCTTAAATCACTCATCTGAGCTTCAATCATTCCTGACCTCAGCTCTCCGAGGACAGCATTGTGCACAAGACTGTTAGCAGGTCATTAAACTGCAACATATTATCATTAAAGCAAAATTCAAACTAATTCTAACATGGCTTGCTTTTCAGTAAGGAAGTTATTTATCATCAGTCTAAAAAGAGCTAAAGGACTTGTTGATTCATCCCCAAAATAAGATTTTATTCAAAACTGCAGAAAGCTAAAACACACCTCTATGGCTGTATACTCTTTATCAAAAAGAAAAAATAGCCACAGAAATTCCAAAGAGACAAAAATTACTCCAAGACATACTTTAAGCATCTCAAATGATACAATTAGGAAACATAACTCTCTAATAAGTAGCTTAATAAAATAGCTACTTTTTAAATACCAAGTCTAAAAGTCATCCGAATATACAATTGTGACTGAGGTGGCTTCCTCAGCCTGGAGTTTGGGAATTGCCAGCCCAATGTCAGCTTTTGCATTTAGTTTGAAAATAAGCTAAATCTTTGCTTGCAAAATCACTAGGAATACAATTTTTTAATCCCTTTACATTTTAAAATGCTTTTTCTTGAATAAGCCTAAGGACCCAAGTGTTCCAATTCATAGAAGTTCTTAGGCTGCAAATCCATTTACTAACGATAGGATTATACAGCATATGTGTATCATTTTACATATGATACTTTTAGGGAATTTAAACTGACAGGGCTGCTTTAAAAAGCTTTCAGTTGATAAGTGAGCTTTAAGGAAGTATTTACTCATATTTCTTGCATTTCAATACATACCCTGTGCTACCATAAAAACTTGAAGGGATCTAAAAATTTTACTAAGCTTAAAAATGGACATATACCAAAGCAACTGAGACAAGATCTAAATCTGCAAGTTACTTCTTATTACAAAGAAGGTGCAAATACTGTACTGTTGTTTCAATCACATACTAATGATTTTTTAAAAAAATCATTAACAGCAGAATGTTATTATGTGGCTTCACATAATAAAATCTCACTTTAGATTCATATTCAGGCTAAGACTACTGTGTGGAAGAGGACCAAGTTCGGCAGATGCTTGGAAAAGTGAGTTTTTCCTGTCCAGACCATCTACAGAGCACCAGCCTCACTATATACTCTGTAATTTCCCACGCACATGCATAGCCACCCTTCCTTCCCCTCATCCCTGAGCAGGTTATCTCTGGCATGGGTTTGCAGGGATACAGGACTGGGTCTCACTGGCAAAAAAAGGGCAAAACCCAACTTCAGAAACCTGTTGGAAGGCTTTCAACACTTGTAGTTCTGATCATTCTTCTCATTAGTGTTTTTACCACTTGTTAGACTGGTATATTGGGGACCCCTGGTGGCCTAGCGGTTAAGATGCTGGTCTCTCAGC
>JAWWLV010000180.1:28335356-28373621 GCA_035041135.1 Platyrinchus mystaceus | reverse complement strand
CTAAAAAATCCATTGCGCAGGCTTGAAAGGTAAAAAGACCTTTCCCAGATCTTCGTTCGCGAAGACTGGCCACTTAGACTGGTATAAACACAAAACTAACTTTGCACATGCCAAAAGAGCGAAGAGAGATCCTTTAGGTAACAACAGAGAAAACTGAAGAAAGTTAGGCTGAATGCCTTGCCTCTTAAGTGGTTGGCTAAATTGCAAATAAAGATAACAGAAAGCATCAATCTCCAGAGGTGAATTTAAGCTATTAAGAGAAAATATATGCCTGGGGAGGGAAGAAAACGTGTCTTTAGTAAGCTTTCCAAGTAATTTGTATGAATTATTAGTTTCCCATATTTTCTCCCCCCCCCCTTTTTTTTTACATGCTATGCACAGCAGTTGAGAGTCTCAAGTAAAGACACACCTCTATCATTAAAGACAAGTGAAAAAAAAAAACAACAAGGAAATCACAAAATAGTTCAGGCAGAATAAATTTAAAAAAGGCTAAGTAACCAAACCACCCTTTAGAAGACATCTTTTCAAAGAGTGACAATGTCAAAGACAGATTAAATAAAAAATCCAATTAATAGAGGATGAATGGTATCATTTAAGTCAACATTGAAAGTCCCTGTTGCATGGAGGCCAAAAAGTTCCACTCTCCAAGATCTGCAGGGATCAATATGGAAAGAAGTGTCAAATACAACATCGAGTACCTATTGACTCATCCAGCCATAAATCTGCATAAACTTTGTTTTCTCATTTCTAAACCAGAGCCCTCCTAAAGAAAATGTAAGAATAAATAATGATAATATGAACTTAACTATATAATAGGGTTATAGAAATCTCCAGGTATTATCTGTTTGGGGCTGTTTTTACATGAGGATTATGTCACAGATCACTTCCAGGCTGCAAAGCTTTGCAAGTGCTGTTGATACCAGCTTAATATGGCAATATTTAACAAGGATAGTCTGCATTCTCTACACAACAGTGGAGCTGCAAACAGCGATTTCTGTGTGGGAAGTATGTTGCAAACGGAAAAAAAAATCCATCTTATAATCAGACAAATGGGCCCCAAAAGGATCCAGAGAGGGAAGTAATTCTGTTTAGTTAAAGCAGAGAGGTACAGTCAGCCTTACCCTCTCATCTCAGGAAAAAAATGTACATTTCTGCTAATATTTCGATAAATTGATCAGGAAGTGTTACTTTATCAAATCAGAGAGTTGATGAGAATAAATACAGTCATTTTCAGATAGCTTTCTATTCAAAAATTGTCAAGGCTCAAACTTTTGTGTCCAGTGGATGTCCAGCTGCTGTACTTATTACACACTTATCAGGAATAGCTTATTCCCTGTCTTATGCATCCAGTAGAAATAGTCAACTTTCACAAAGAGACAAACACCACAATATCCTGGTCTTCTTTGTACTGCTTAGGTATTTCCCCTCCTTTAAAAGTGAGATGAAGATATCAGGATCACAAACATCTTAGGACTCAGAACAACACTGCTGGTGAACCAAACACACATAAGTCATTGGCATCCAGAAAGCTTCCTATTACACACTGCCCTAAACAACACACAACTTACTCAACCTCACAGAAGAAAAAAAAAAAGCCATAAAATTCCATTAATCCACTGATCTCAGCATCACAGTTAATAAGCATGTAAAATATCTCAACAGCAAATTTTAAAAACCCTCCAAGACTGATTTATTTCCTTCTTAGAAGTGTGGATGGAGGGTTTCTTCTGCAGTAAATTGCATCTCTTTGCTTTTGACAAGAAATAAAGATTGAAACCAACAGAAACGCACAAAAGAAATCATAAACTAGTTTATATTTCAGATGTACAGGGACAAACTTCCATTTTCTTTGGATTGCAGGGCATACTGGTTAGTTGGCGTTTTTTAAATGATTTGTGAGCTAAAACAAAAGAATCTCCCTTGAAACACTTTGTTGTAATTTACCATAAAAAATGAGGTATAGGAGGATTATGCAGGTTTGGTTTTGTTTCATTCATATAGTTTCAAGAGAGTGATGTTCCTGAAAATCAGGTACTGTTGGATCCATACACAATTTAATACTTTTTCCTGTATAAACATTATTGGTGCTCAGGGAGGTAAAAAGTCATAATTCATTATAACTCTCTTCTCCCCCACACTATTCCAGTAAAGATACTTATTTTGGCACTGTATCAACCAGAGATACTAAATTAGATGTACCAGGAGCATTAAGTATTTAACAATAAGGCCATTACTGGAGCATGTAAGAGCACCGAGGCTTTTTATATTGGGCAAATTGCATAATTACTCTAAATACCAAGAGCAACTGATTAGCACATTTTAAGCCAGGATGTGTGATCCTTAACTCTTAGATATTTCCATTTAAATTTTTCATCAGTGACTACTACATCTCTACTAGAGGGAAAAAAGAGCAGAGAAGATGGAAGACTATTATGTCCATGCATTATGTACTAGTATCATTTGAGTATCCATATGGACATAACAGAAAAGCCAAAGCAGTTGTACATACTCATTAGCCCTCCAGCTGTAATCTGAGATGATTAGTCCTTGATTAAATTGTTACCTTTAATAACCAGACAAGCACAGAAATAATGTGTCTTTACAAACTGCTTTGCAGAATACATTCCATGGGATCATAAACTTGTTATGAGATATTATTTCTTTGTTATTGCCAGTTAGAATGTGCTCCCTCAGTGACAGCCACTATTCATAGAAACTATGAACTATCTCATGGTTTTGTTTATGCAATTAATAATTAAGATAATTGATAGAAAGTAAATAGGGAAGCAATACAGAACACGTGCATTTCTAGCACTATTCAGCAGAATTATTTTCTGTTCTAAATAGTTGAACTTTATGAAGCAATGGAGATGAATCTAGTGCTATTTACCTTAGAGCCAACATGAAAACTGCTTTATGAGGAAATACAAGTTAAAATCAAAATACTGACCAAACTCCAAGTGAGGCTAAAATAACCAAGAACTCTAAAAAAGCCTGAGATTACTTAATATCTAATTATAACTCAAAAGGCAAATTGAGATAATGTGATTATAATCTGTAACTTGGTCAGTACTACCTCTTGTTCTAATTTTAAGGAATGTATACACGACAAGGCAACCAGACACAAAACCAAAACATCTGAGCTGTAATGTATAACCCTAATAATTCTAGAGCAACCAGTTCATGCACAAAGTTTTATAAAATAATAACATTCTCAGCTGAAGAAATGTGTTAGATCACGTGTTTGTATGAGTGCATATATATATATATATCCTTTATATAAATGTATAGTCCTATATATATATATGTATATAGGACTACAAACTTGTCAAACAAATGGCAAAAAAATCAGGAAGCATGAGGCAATAGAAATTAAAGATAACACAAAATAAAGAAAATGTTTGATGGTTTTCACTCAGAATGATGATGTAAAGTATTGCCTTGCAAAAGCAAGATAGCTTATGGAATGAAGTGTGTAGAATTGGATAATATCACATTTTTTTAGTAGTAACAAAATTCAAAGAACTTATTGTCCTACCAGAACAGAGACAAGAATCTCTACACAAGAGCTCTGGGAAATAAAAGAACCAATACATTAACTTGTAAGTTAAGCAATAGGCACTTTATTAAATATATTAAATTATAGCATTTGTCATATTCTAGCAAATATTATACTGAAATTTAATGCAAAATAAAAGGAAATAATAACTCAGAATTAATAGAACCTATTAGTTTAGCTTCTCATTATTCTATATTCATAATTTAATCTAAAAATATGGATGTGAGGGGAAAGCAGAATAAAATGCATCATAAGTTTCTTCACATCACACACTATCTTTGAAAAAGCAACTATAAAGAAAATTACCATTATAAGAAGGCTCAATAATAACCTGCACAATTAGTTAAAGCTGGAGACCAAGTTAATATGAGAAGTGTAATGGAAGTCAGATAGAAAAAAAGTCAGATAGAAATGGGACCAAGAGGTTGTCTATCAGAAAAAAAATCTAAATCAATATGGGAAATACAACTGGATAGTAGACGCAGTCAAAAGTTGGCCTTAAAAATATACTTAACCATGATGGCACAAATGTGCTACTGCAATTTATAGATGGCATGAATTTGTTCATATTATTAGAAATTAATATATCCCACACAAAGAACCAGGTGACGTGAATGCTGGACTAACAAAACAGAGATTAAATTTAGTAATTTAGCCTTGCACTTAGAAGTCAGGGGAATAATTTTAACTAGTCCACTGGAGAAGGATAATAATTAAAACAGCAGCAGAATGAATAAATGCCACCCATGGAACACTTCCAGAAAGAGAGAGAAATGATCCTGCAGTGTGGGATTTCCAGAGATCAGGCAGTGATCCAGCTGTGGGATTTCCAGAACCAGGGAGGCCGAAACAGTGTCACAGCACAGGGACCAGGCAAAGCCACAGCCAGAATACGGAATAGGAAAGACTGAACTGGAACATGAACAGAGAATGCTGCTTGAATGACCACAAGGAATAAGAGCCCAGTAAGAAGACACTTACTTATTCTTGCATATTGAAGTCAAAGGTAAAAATATGACACTTCCTGTATGTAAAAAGAGGACAAAAGGAAAAGCAAATGGAGGGAAAAGTTTCTCTCACTAAGTGACCATGCACACAAAAATGGATCAGAGAGATTTCATGAATTAATTAGAGTAACAGTCTAAATTCAGACAGTCAGAAAAGTAAGATTCAAGAAGCTTTGAACATGTTTATGGCATATTTAGTTACAAAATACTGCCATTTCACTCCACAGAGTTTGTGAGTATGGCATAAAGAGTTTATTAAATATTCTTTCATTTAACTCTTGTACACAAAGGTATGCTTTTAAGAAATACCTGCTCAAGTTTCAAATAGAGGTGATTGCAAGGGTTTGGGGTGGGGTTTTGTCCATTATTTATTTTTTTTGTAGACACATAATACCCCCTCCCTATAAGAATGTCCTCAGGTATAGTAATGGGGAACCATGTGTTTGTCACATATGGGTAGCCCGGAAGTTAATTAAAAAACCCAAAAGCATTATACTATGTTTTCACACAGTTTTTAGGTCCCTGCAAACAATTTATGCCTTTGCCCCAAAAATAGCATACATGGACTAGTAATCCTTCAACAGAGAAGAAAAAAATGAGGAAGAAATGAACCCCTTGCAGAGGTGTCACCAGTCAGCAATTTTAATCACTCTGGCTGGCAACATCAGACAAAAAATTGAGGGAAATGAAGATGAGAGCAGCTTGTAAACTGAAGTAGGATAAAAGTGGTATTCAAGCCTAAACTGCAACTCAAAATGCTTAGCCTTGCTGTCCAGTCCTGCAGACAGCTATTCTCCACAGCTACCTTATTTTTCCCCCACTGCAGCTGTGAACTCTTCAGCAGCTGCGCTGCCAGGCACCCACAAAAGGGTGCAGCTGGTTGGATGAAGTTGGATGTCGTGTCTGCACAGACCTGTGAATCTCCCTACCCAACTCCTCAGAGATCTCGACAGGCAGTCTGGGAGCACAGGTCACAGAAATGCTGGGGCACTGATTTGGCATTACAACCCCGGCACATAAGGAGATGATGAAACTCTTCCTCCTCCTCATTCCCACTGTCACTCAGCAGCAAAATGATTACGGGGACTAAACCCAGAGAAGAGAGAAGCTTTCCAGGACTCGTGTCACTGCTTCAAGTCAAAGGACCAACAGCATGGACTCTGTACTTTTCTGTACACTCTAGAAAATTCTGTTTTTAAGTATATTTTTATATGCATACATAGATATACAGATAGATACATACACACACACACATATATACAGATCTATCTGGTTTAGAAATATTTTGCTTTTATATGCAAGGCTTCACCTCTCAACTCATACAAATCCCTGCTGCTTTACAGGCATGCCTTTTTAATTAATCCCAACTCCCCTGTCTTCTTAATTAATCCCAGTTTGCCAGAATGGTGAGCAGGCAGGCAAGTCAGTAGAAAAAAAATTCAAAGCACTTGAAAAGGAAAAAAAGGAAAAGAAATACAAAGAAAATACAATACTTCAGGAACATCATCAAGAAGTTTCATGTTAAAATAAAAATTCACAAGTTGAGGCAAAGGAACATAGTAATTTTAAATCACATTTAAATAACAGAAAATTACAAAAATCTACAAGTGACAACTATACCACAAGACCCAATAATTTTCATTTATCCTACAACAAATAGAACAATAATTGTTATTTGCAGTTCCTAATACAAGGCCAAATAATGTCCTAGGAAGGCTGAAGCATAATAGAAATAATAAAAGAAAATTCAACACTTATGTTCATTCAAACTTCACAAGTCTAGTATCTAATTTTCACTCTCTGTGTGGGTTTGGGAGTTTTTTTGGTAAATTAGAACTCCCTGCTCCCTCCTCCATAAGGTTCAGAGTTACCTCTTTACCCCATTATTCAAGATTATAACTTCTTAGCAGTTTCAGACAACTACAATGTTCAGCTAGAAAAGAAAAGAAATTTTAGAAAGAAATTAACAGAAAACTTTGTTGATAACTGGAGCATTACTGGAATTGGAAACATACTTTACAAATCCTACTTCTTTTCTCCTAGTAATAATCTAAATAATTAATTTTATCTTAAACCTCCAATAATAGTTCAGTCATTGCTCAAACATATCATTTTGCTCAGATGACTGCACTGGTGATGAAAGACCATCACACCAAACTGCTGTTTCATCCTTATAAACTTGTATCCAGAGTAAGCACATTCCAGTATCACACCCCTTCAGTCATTCATTTCATAAATAAATAAATATATAACCCCATCAACACTCACAAGACTTTTAGGTCCAGGATTAGTAATCTAAAGATTACTGTCAGTCTCCTAAATTGTGAGGAACTGAAATTGAAACAGAACTCATGTGAGGCTTCATAGTTTCTTTTCCTCCCACAAGTGGCTGATAGAAATATAAGTCATAAACAAAGCAAAGCATTTTATTTCTGCCCTTACACACACTGGAGACATCTCAAAACACAAAACTGCAGTAGTTGGAACAAGAAATGCACTCAAAGATCAGTAAGGTTTTAGCTGTGCTACGAAGGGTGCTACCAAGTATTCTGCAATTTATAAATTTTTTTCCTTATATACAAATTGTCATTTACCATTATTGTTTAAGTTAAAGGAAAAATAAAATAACTTTCTTTCTGTATTTCATAAGAACTGAATTGCTTCTATGGCTTAGCAACAAAACTTTGCCTCCTTTTATCTTTTAATTTCTAGTGTTATTGATGTTTCCTCCCCTTCCTCAGCCCACCTCCTCTCTCCCATTAGATTATGCAATTAAATCTATTTATGATATAATAAGCTGTTTCATCAACAAATCTGCAACACAGCAACACAAAACAAATTCATAACTTCTCTGCTGATTTATACAGCACTAAAAGATAGAGGAAAAGAGAACATATAATTTATTGTAAAGGCAGTAAGAAAACCTCTAAGGCATTTTTCATAGAAATGAAATTCTCAAACTCACTGTCACATGGCAGTTTTTAAATAGGGTCTATCACTAAATACTCGCTTCAGAGCTTTAAAAAAAAAATCAATTTGATTACTATTTTGCAAGGGAACTTTTTTGATCAATTGTTTTAAACTTTTTCCCCCTCAAAAGTCCATTATGGTCTTATATTTATTGATTGTTGGGCACTTATTTGCTTTAAAATTGCTTCTCCCTAAGATTTGATACCTCAGGAAGAAACAAAAACAGACTGTAGCATCAAATACTGAGCTTTAATTCATCCAGATCACCCCACTCTCTCAGGCTCTTCTTTGAACAATTTGATTATAATATAATCCAGCTATTAACAATTCACAGTAGTTTGATACTTCTTTGTGCATCCAGTCAAACAAATAGGAAAAGCTATAGGAAAAACTACTTGAAAACAGGCAAGTTTCTCAGGTTTTGTGAGAAATTCAGCATTTATCCCCAGCAGTATTGGACAAGCAAATAAAGCTCTACGTGTAAATCACCTGAAGGGAATTAATGCAGACTCACAAATGAGTGTTGGCCACTGCAACCTGGGCTGTACAATGCCTAAAGTCTAATACAGCTGGATATGGGAAAAATACAAAACTACCATATGTAAAGCCCTGCCTGAGGCTTTTTGTTCATAATAAAATAAACTCCAGCTGCTTCTGAGGCACAGATGGAAAAAGTCTATCACTCTGACAGGCTGACTGAAGTGCTGGGAAGTCACAGGACTCTTGCAAAGACCTTCCCTCGATCTTTGAGCTGGATAGACAAACACCCCCACAATGGAATTATTCCAAACAGAATGAGACCACTCACAGTGGGGACTCCTGCCAAAAATGCCAGTTCCAGAGTACAGATAGCAGAACCCAGAGTATAAATTGATACAAAAAAAAAAAGAAAGCTGATCAAATCTGTTGGCCTCCATAAACACCACTTTTCTACCTGTTTGGTTTTTTGTTGTTTTTCCCCACGATGCAGAAAAGCTTGAAATTCTTGGAAGACATTTAGTGACCATACATTTCAATCAGAAATAGCCCTCTGTGTATCATTAAAAACTTCCTGGTTTGATGCTTTAACTGCTGGTACTTGTTGGTCAGATGCATTTGCCAAATTATCGAATACAAAAGGTCTTTCTACTAATACAATCCTGCCAATTCAGTCCAGACGAGACAAACAGCAGAATTCTGCTTCAGACGTGGCCCTGGCATCTCTAAATCAGAAGATAAATGCACTGGGATAACATTTTTGAACACCTACAGAAGACTGCTGCTCAGTTCCTAGAACATCGAGTTATATCTAGTACCAATAACAGAAAATATGAGTTGAGAAATAAGTGTCTCCCATGACAGCAATAACTTCAGACCTTCCTGACAAATACAGATACAACCACTGAGTAATTCAGACACTGGGCTTTTACTGAAAACAGACAGAGAATTGATAAGATGCTGCATTAGTTCAATGAAGCAAGAGAAACAGACTTAAAAAGATACAGAATCAAATATTCACATTTTACACTAATTGTACAAAAAAACCCCACACTTAATTTCTTTTCTCTTACCCTTCAGCATATAACTGTACATCAAAAACCAACATTCATTCTGAATGTTTTTCCTTTTGTGACCTTCAGCACAAATTCAAAACCCAACTACTCCAAAATAATAGTCACACACTGGAGTCCATTTATTGTTTTATTTTTCAAGTTCCCATTTTGTTCCATAGTAAAATTCTAATTTCTGTTCTGCATCCAAAGACCCAGAGATTTCATAATAACAACTCTTCTTTTTCCTCAAGAAGCCTCTGATGAGGATAAGTTAAAAATATTTTAAGAGAGGATAGGGAATTCTACTTGAACAAAAGCATTTCCCTTTCTTCCCATGAATAAAACATGCTTAAAGAGAACATTGCCTTGGATATCTCTAATTCAAGAAAAATATTTCAAACCACAACCCTAACTAAAAGCAGACAGTTAATAATTATTTTGCCTTCCGAGTGCCACACTAATGTAATTAAATTCATACCTAGGAGGACTGTTTGTATAATGAAGACATTCTTAGCATGAGACAACACCTTAACAGCTTGATTCTAAAAGTACTGGGAAGATAAATACTGTCCCCAACAGTTCATTAGGTGAAAGAGATTAATTACAACATCTTAAGACTATAGCAACTGAGAGTCTGCCACAGGCCTGCAGTCTACTTGTAAGTGCAAAATTATGAACAGCCTTATTATTCCTTGTTATACCACAAATATTCATTTAGCAGAAAATATATAAAATTAATGTAATTTTATGTCTTTATAAGTTTTATAAATGTTTTATTAATAATTTATTAATAAAATTTTTGCATTAATTTTTTATCCTACAACTATCACTGAGTCTGTGACGGTGTATGCCTTCATAAAAGTTAACTCGCCTCCAAAACCAAGAGATGTTTCCCATCCTGAGTCAATTACAAACTCTAAATCTTATTCTGTGGTTGTTCTCAAATTTCACCTGTTTCTACAACACTCCTAACCTTGCACAGAGTGACCTCCTTAGAGAGTTTCTTTCAAGCCCTGCCTCAAGCAAATACTTCTGCAAGTACATGGAACCTCTGAACTGAGTTCATTATCCACACAGCTCCTGAAAATTGCTTTCTGAATAAGTCTATTTCCCCCTCCCAAAAACTCAACATGATTCATTAGACGAGCAAATATATAGTATTTCTGATCTGGAGACATCATGCATATACACACAGGTATGCAGTTTTCTCTTTGCTGCTGGAGTGAATAATTTAAGAGTCAAAAATACACATATACAGATGCCTGAAGAACTGCACAAGCAAATCCAGACTAAATACAATTCAACATTGGGAAGGAAAAAAAAAGCAAAACTAAAAATCCTTCTGATAGTCTTAAACACAGACAACTGTAGCCCAGAGAGGTTGTGACTTCCCGTCTCTGAATGTGTTCAAGACAAGGCTGGATGGGGCTCTCAGTAACCTGGTCTAGTGGAAGGTGTCCTTGCCATGCTTGGGAGTTGTACCTGGATGATCTTTAAGGTCCCTTCCAACCTAAACCATTCTATGATCCTATGAATATCCTCCACAATTCTCATCCCTATCATGAAAAAATCCACCCTTAAGATTCACAGAAGCAAGCAGGTCAGATTTATGTAGCCTAGAACCCAAGTTACCACTGAAATCCAGTACAGAGATGCCTTGAACACCACCAGCATGTAGCGCTGGGCACATGCACAAAAAAGAAACATGTAATGTCTGGTGTTGACCAGAATATGCAGCTTTCTCTGCACAGCAACAGCCTTAAACACAAACCTTCTGACCTCAGTTCCATAATTCCCTTCAGAGCCATGGTTTGCAGGCTCACAGACATTTCCCTACAGATTTTTCACAGCATTTTCCACTTTCCGCTTTTCTGTGGAAGTGATGACAAAAATCTTTTAGACCACAATAATCTTACCTATAAGGCAAGTACATCCTACCAAGAAGAATGTAACATGCCAAGAATGTAGAATTCAACAAGGGTGATCAACTGTTCTTAAAAACAGAAACACACAAAATGAGGACATTTAAACTATGTCAGAAGACATATAATTACTAAATACATTATATACTGAGGATGAGTTTGCATAACTTGTTATCTTGCAGTTTGACATCAACTCAGCCAGCCTGCTAAATACCTCTGCTGTATTAACAACAAAAACAATAAAACAAACAGAAAGGGAAAAAGCTCTCAATAGGGATGAAAAACCCAAAAGGTGCTGCTTCTTAAAAAAAAATTGTAGATTTCTAAACATAGGATGCCTGAGAGTCTCCTTCACCAAATAATGTTGTTTTATTCAAAAGGATGCCTTCAAGCATAACAGAATAAGAGATATGATACACTGAAGTCTAAGCCTGCAATGGCATAACTATGAGAACAACAAAGAATATTTCTTCCACTAAAGAACACATGCAAGTAAGTTCTTATTCACCAAAATTAGCATATTTTAGTTTTGCTTTTCCTAGCCTTGAAGCACAATAATTTACCTCCATACCTGTAGAAACCTGTAGATTGCAAAGTTACAACATAAACTAGAATATTACACGTTGCACAATGCCCTCCTTGATCATTACAGAAAAAAAGGAGACTAAATCTCAATTCCTGTATTTACAAGTTAGAACTAAGATCAAGTGTGTCCTTCATCTGCTTTGGTTTTCATTAGAAGATGGAAATAAAAACACACATTTATCAGGATGATATAAGAAATAGAAAGCTACAGGTTGTGTGTCAAAAAACTGATAAGACTCTTTAAAAAAGAATGCCCCTTAGTAGGCAAGAACTTCAACCACGGGGTTTTTTATTAGTAATAGATAGGGCTTTATAAGATCCTTATTGAGCGTGACCTCAAAACTACCAAGGCAACTCAAAGGAAAAATTCAGAGTAAGATGTTCTCAAATTCCATTTCAGGGTAACACTGCAAGCATTCATCATTCCAAGAGAAGCAAAAAGACACTGCCTCTGCTTTCCAGTCCAATTGCTACTTAGAAATGCAGTCAATCTAAATCAGAAAACCCAAGCCTAACTTTAAAGGAATATTTGGCTGTCTGTCACTTCAGAGTTCTATGTTAGAGAACAGATTTCTGAATGCATACAAACCCCAAATGCTGCAAGTGCACTTCAAGGATGTATATAAAATTGAAAATAAAATAATCCAGCAATGCTCCTGTTAATGAACACCTTTTGTGAACTCAATATACTATGCTGTGGTTTGCTTGTTCCTCGTCTCCATCACCACTCCCACCCTCCTTAAAAAAACAAAAAAAACAAAACAAAACAAACAAAAACCCAAAAACAAACAAACAAAACCACAGACAATAGATTAACTACAAACTCAGTTCAGCTTTCATGTGCTGGGTCCACCCTTCAAGATCAATTCTCTTAAGCATTCATCAACCTCTAACCTATATTGCTATTTATACCTGCATTAACAGAGGTCTCCCACATACTCATTAATGACATGCAATGTCATTCAATGTGTTTGGAACAGTCAGTGTAAAATATTGCAAAACTCCCCAGCTATGTATCCATACCTGAACAATAAACATATTAACTTCATATTTTCTCCTGCAACCAATTATGTTACACAGTAAAGGTGCCTGAGAAAACAAAGAACTTCAAACTATACTGTCTATTTGCAGAAAAAGAACACACAAATTGAAGACAATTCAGTCTTCTCAAAAGGAGGACTGAGATAGAATTACAGAAAATTGTATTTACTCCCAAACTTCCATTTCAATTCAGTCACTTATTTGTTATGTTACCTTAGACAACCACACAACTTCAGGTTTCCTACGTATAAAACAGTTCAAAAAATAAATGTGTGTTTCTCAAGGCCATTGTGACACCTGGCTATCTAGTACTTAAATAAGATATCCAGATATAGAGTATTATACAGATGAGTAGAGGTAAGTACTTCCTTGAATACACATGAAGGGTATTTTGCCCTGTGCAAGTTAAAATAGTACAACCAGTGTGAAAATTAAAACCTCTCAAAAAATGGTGCCACTTTTAGTTTAAAATAGATGCTCCTACAAAGTTCTACACTACTACTAATACTGGGGGCTGGGGGGAATGGATTTTAATAAACACTTTCTGAATTTAATACTTATGTCAGCATTAGGTTTTAGAAAACATCTGCAAAAATATTTTCTAACAAAACTGTCTTAACGTGATATTACAGCTGTGCACACAAGCACAAATCTGTATGTTTTCAAAAGCAGCCATTTGTTTGTCCAGTACTTTTCATTTTCCAAGACCACCTTCCAGCTCCTGTTCAAGGTTTAGTTTTAAGTTACCTGTTGGAAAAGCCTCAGCTGACTTAGGAAGCAAACAAAACAGATCTGCTGATAATGAGGGAATTACAAAAGCAGCTTCATTAGAGCAGCTCTGTGATACTCCCTGTGAAACACACCGTTCATTTCCCTCTACCCCAGAACAGCTGTGGTACTTGCAGGTACCACACACACATTTGATTATCAACCATCCTCCAAAGCATCTTCATCAACTGGGCTTGCACACACAAACACGGTTAAGAGCTATTTTTTTGTTTGGTTTGGATTTCCCTTATGAGAAGTACATACTTTTACATATGCACATTCTTATTGTACAGATTAAAAAAAAACACAAACAGAAAACCATTAAGGGTGAAAATTATACCACAGTTGGATTAATCAGCATTTCAGTTTTACTAATAAAGCTGGAACTATCAAAGTATTCCTTTGCTTAAGTTAGAATTTATCAAAGTTTTCTTGGAGTTCTGAAAGCTGAGATGCTTTAACAAGAAAATTAAGCTTGCCATATTTTAGTTGCTTCTATCCATTACAAGAAGGAAAGTATTTTAAATCACAGCATGACTAGCAAGATACTTTTCTGACTAATTTATCTCTGTCCTCGGATTGTGGGTGGCAATCAATGAAGCCCATTTGTCTTCTTGTTCCACAGTGAGACACTCATGGTTTACTTGAGCAAAGTTTCTGTAAAGCTCACCAGAATATTTTGACCAAAATCACTGCTGCTCACATTGTACTGCCATAACTAGTAATGTACACAGTTAAAAACTGGTCCTTTTGGGGCACTTCTGGTTGTTCTTTATCAAGATAACATACTCCACATGATCCGTTTTTTCATTGAAGACAAATTATTACCCTTCAAGATAACAGAGAACTAGCTAAAAACTCAAACATAAAAGTGCACATTTATAATAAAAAAATCTACATTTAAAAACTATGAACCCAGGTTCACAATTCTGTAATAATATTAATGCAATTAACCTACAAATTAGGAATTCACGATTCTTTGATACTGGCATAGGAATGTAATGACTAATATAGAACACTCTATTCCCATGAGTAGAGCAGTAACTCTTCAAAATATCCATTAAGTACTACAACATGTCACAATATTTTGTTTGTAAGATTTAATCCAAGGTTGGGGGTTAGGTCTTTAGAGGTCTTTCTACTGAAAAAATAAAAAAAATCTTATCAGGGACAGCCAATGCACAGTTTTTTCCAAGGAGTCTCTTGAATAAGAGAATATCATTCTGCAGTAATACAGACTGCAAGCTTTTGGTTCATCTGACCTAATGAGGAAGTGATTTTACTCATCTCTTTGAGATACACAGCATAGATTGGACAACAGTACTTCATGCCATAGTATTTGTCATCTCCTAGGAAGAAATGCAATCTGTAGAATTTGATCTACCTTATTAGTTGTGCCTCATGATTACAGTCATAGGTCACCTCGAGTCTTTAAACAGGAAGTATTAGTTCCTTTTTACAGACGAGACACTGAAGCACATAAATTATGGAAGAAATCCATAAGGAAATGTAGATATTGAGTGTCATTTTATGTGTCTGAATCCAATCTTTAAGTAATTCAGCACTTGTTCTGTTGCCAGGTAATCCTAGAATATCCTGGATTCAAAACTCCCTACCCAAATCATGGTTATCAGATATGTGCTGCTTAAAACTTGGAAATATTCTACATCTAGCTTGTTTCTAAACATCACTAGCATGAACAGACTAGACATTTTGCCATCAGATGATGGTAGTAGCGCATTTCCATCCCTAGCTAAGAAATGTAAAAATACTGATTCAAACAGATCCTAGAAACCATTTCTTACAGATGAGTAACATAAGCTCTAAATTTTGGGAAAGGTTTTATAGCGGAATTAATTTTTTGAAAAATGCTGTTGCATTAACAGAAAGTTTAGGACATTTACCCTGGAATATTCTCTAGTTGGTGACTAAATGACTTTTTAGAGGTCTAAAATCTTTAGGGTTTTCTGGAGGAAACTTCAAAGCCAAACGCAGTTCTTGCACCTTGTGAATGAACACTAAGTAACCAACCATATTGAGCTCACTCCCATCATTTCTCAATACGGTCTTTATCCACATGAAGCTCTAAAATCAATGCAACTCTTAGTCCACTCATTAGGTTTTTAAGAATATAAAGGGCAACCTTTAATATTACTTTGAAAATTCCCACTGCTCATCCACCTCACACGAAGACATCTACTTACTTAGCCTGTAGCTCACTATTTTCTTTATTACTGTTAACAGCTGCCATTCACTGGAGTGCCCATGTTTTCAGGTATCATCATTATTTATTCCTCCTTACATGAACTTTGCAGCATGTTTTCTAAGTCTAGACCATACAGCTAACAAATTTCATAGACACTGACAGATAATTATTCTTCAATATTGCACGAGTTTTCCAATCCTTATTGTCTATGTAGCAGTGTTTTAAAGCAAGGTCTTTTTTTTTAACCAACATTTGTTAGGATGTGCAAGAATATCCCAAGGATATTCCTGCAGTATCTCATATTACCTCCTACCTCTACTGCCTACATTTTGATACAATTAAATCAATTTCCAGTGCAGTGTGATAGACTGATCTCTCAAAAACTACTTATACTCATTTTAAAAAGATGACATGAACTATGGTAATGCCTCCCAAAATATGATCATCAGGCCTTCTTTTTGATTAAAGGAAGTAAGAGAAACACAGCGAGAGACTATTTATTTGACAAATAAATTTAAAACATAATAAATATTAAATGTTAAACCTGTACAGGCATTTATGTATCATTTAGGGATAGACAAGCATAGATGGGTACAACTGAGCTTTTTACACACCCAAAGCAATGGCAACCAGCCTTTGATGCTGTCTGAAGGGCTGGCAGGGCCATCAGCCACCTGTTCCCCCACTCATTTGCCCAAGTATCAAACCATTTAGCCTGAAAACAAACCACACTCCAGAACCCACAGCCCTTTGCCTAACTTGCATTTGGATTCTCTCCTATAGATAGTCTCAGACTTACACACAGGAAGGGACACTGTGCATTGTTAATTATCCACTGGTTGATGGGGAAAGAGGAGTGTTTTTAAAAGGACCATGGTTCCACCCCATACACTTTGGGAGCCCCACCATTAAATACCCCTCTGAAGAGGGGAGGCTGTGTTCAGTTCTCAGACTACTTTGAGCAGGGCCTTGGTACTGAGGAGACAGCAACTCCAGGAAGACTTGTGAAGCAGAAAATACTGGTGTGAGCTGCCAGCACAGTGCTGAGCTGAGCAGCCCTCTGTGCAGCTGCACACAGCAGGACTCTGAGCAGCAGGGAAGTCATTCTGTGTCTGCGTTTCGCCAGTTCAACCACTACCAACAGACAAGCGTCGAGTTCTGGCACTCACAGCTCAAGAACACTGATAAAATAGGGGAGGCAATAAACCAAGAGAGCAATCAAGGGTGGAAAGGCTTGTTTTATGTCGAGATGACTCAAGGAACATTGCTCTCCATTCTCAGTGAGGGAGAGGTGACCATATCTACACCTACACAGGGAACAGAGACTTCACTTATTAAAGGTTCTGCAACGAAGGCCTGACTCAGAGCATGAGAACACAGGGAAAGAGAGAAAAAAAATAGGTAGGGTAGATTGTGTGGATTAGGGGGATTGTGCATTTGTTGTTGCTGATTGCATAAAACAGTGATGATAACTAACCAACAGAAGAATTTTGAAAGCCTGTAATTGGCTTTGAGTCAACGGAAGTGTTTTCAGACATGCTGAAATGCTTTCTAAAGCACATGCTCAACTCAAACAGGAATTAAGAGTCACCCCACAGCCTGCATAAGGCAACTGGTAAGAACAGGTAATCAGAGAGTTCATTTCTGTCTTGTTTACAAAAACCCATTAAAAAAACCATTAAAATGGTTTAGTGGTGGGCTCAGTAGTGTCAGGACAGTGGTTGGACTACTTGATTTTAAGGGTCTTTTACAAACTAAATGATTTCATGTAGGAAGTATTATGCAACAACAAAAATACATTATAATAAAATTAATTTTTAAGGTTTGCAAAAAGATTGCTTTCCTTTCAAAAACACTTTTCAGTGCAGATTGTTTAGCTTGTAGGGGGAGTTTAGTATGGCCATATGGCTTATGCTTCTACATTTCAAAACAAGATTTGAATAAAAAAATTATTCCTTAAAAATTCAAAATCTCTTGATTATATAAACTATAATTGTTCTTTAAAATTCTAATACAGAGAGAGTAACACATTGAAAGAGAGATTTTTCAGAGCATCACTGCTAAAATCAATTCAAATAAAGATCACATTTTATAAGGATAAAATCATAATCACTGATGTTTTTCCACTAGTTTAATTTTATTAGCATTCACACACTGAGTTATAAAAAGGCAATTTGCAGGTGCAAAATCTCACATGCAATTCCACTGATGTCAATAAGAATAATTATGCCTTGGATCAGACAGGTCATGCCAATGACAAAGGCAGTTTTGAAATTATACAGGGTGAAATCCTAAGTCATCCCATAATAAAAATTGCACCAGTTTAATGGGGATGTTGTTTTACATTAAAGTTATGGAAAACTAGATCTGTACCAGTTCTAAAAGTAACAATTTTCTTTTGCTCTCTCCACCTGCTCATGCTGCCAACTCCTTTGGATCAGCAGGAGGCTTATGCAAGTGAAGTAACTTGAGGAAACTGAGCTAGCTTAAAAAAAAAAGTTGGCTGGGAGGGGGAGAGATATGTTCCTGTTGATACTTTTCAAATCTCAGCAGGAATATTAATGCTTACATAAGAAGCAGAAAGATGTAATCAAAGAGAAGCGTAAAGGATAAAGTCACCCCTTTTCACAGCAGCATGAACTGGCTGCAGCTAAAGCTAACTTTTTTTCTAAAGATCTCTTCTTACACAACATTATCATTCATTTAAAATCTGCAATTTAAAGACACTTTCCTTGCATGAGTCATTCTGCAGACAACAGAATTCAGAGTTTTAGATAAAAATAAGGATTTTGCCTGGAATAACAAAATTTGATACTCTTCTAACATTTCAGTTGTGAATGTGCTCGTACTCGGAAATCGTTTTGTCCTTGAAGAACACAAAAATCTTTTACAGGAGCTCTAGAAATTAAGAATATGCAGAAGGCAATTTAAAATTGCAAGAAGAACATCTGGAGACCAGGTTTAATAATCAAATAGATCCATTTGTTCTTACTCTCTCCATAACAACTAGGTATCTAGGACTAGCTAAAGCAGATTAACTGAGGCGTGGATCCTCAAAGGTGCTCACCTATCCTGTACAATCCGCTTCATCACATCTGCCAACTGGGATTCACGGTTATCAAATAAACAACAATAAGCCTCTGAAGACACAACCTGATTTTTCAGAGGCAGAATTTTAGAAGAATGGATATTTTTAGCCATTCGGGTACTCAAAACCGTAGGAGAAAGAACAATTTCATGTCAGTGTCCAGAGCAGAGCTAGAGAAAGAGGAACTTTTTGTTCCAACTTGGGGGATTTTTTTTTTCTTCTCAGAAGTCAATCTGTGAGTAGTAAAACTAATGCAACTTGTTTTCCTGTACTGCTGCATCTCAAGACTGTTGACTTTGACATCTAAATACACAGAAGCTGTGACAGCACTTTTTCCTGTAGTTTGGCCATTCATAATGTTTCTGTCCCTTAATTCCCTGGAGTCTCATAACACAACTAGGCAGCCCTTCCCTCTCCCTTCTGCCAAAACTTATATCATCATGAAAACTGCAAATGACCAACAAATTCAAAGATACAGATAGGACAGGGGAAGGATGAGTGGCAAAGGTAGCATTAGAAGCTTTGCTTCCTTAATAAATCAACTTAACAAAACAAAGTTGTGCATTGCCCTTTCATGCTTGTGCTTGTTTACATCTTCTGTGCTTCTTGAAACTCCCTGCTATAAAAACAGCACTTGCTCACCCACTGGTTTTCTTATCTTTCACCTGGCAGAATTCCTTTTTCCTTGCTTTTTATTTTGGTAAAAAAAAAAAAAAAGAAAAAAAAAAAGTTTTGTATTCTTTTAGAGCAGAGAGGAAGGAATGGAAGCAAAAGAAAAAAAAGGTTTTATGAAAGATGAAAATAAATCAAAAAGTCAGAATTCCATTCAGATATCCAATCTGGACAGAGAGTGGAATAATTTACCACCAGGCAGAGATGAGGCCTAGGTCATACCAAAAAGCGAGTGACACAGATGTGAACGCACTGCAGTAAGAATAGCAACATCTCAATTTCTGTAATGAGTTACCACATTTTTCACAATACAAAGGGTAAATAAAAAAGCTGGCAAATAAGAGTAAGAACATCGTAAAATCGTGCTAGACAACCTTTCTGCTCATTTTATCCCCCATCCACCCTTTTTTCATCCAACTCAGAGCAACATTTGTAAAGTAGTCCACTTAGTAGTTCTCCTAGAGGGAAAAAAGGCAAGGTTACCATAGTATTGTCAATTAATTTTGACACCTGCTTACAAAGATTGATCAATTATTTCTGATGTCTCTCTGCTATGTTATTATTTCTCAGTCGAGAAAAGAAATAAAACAAAGCCAAAAATCCTCCACATCTCTCATCAAAGAATTAATGGTCCCAAGTTACCCTTAGGCAGAGTATTTCTCCTCTTAAAATAACGTTTCAGGTGCTTGCTAATACAAATTACTCATTTACAGAGAGCAAAAATAACCATATTTCATTTACACGAAGAAAAAGAAAGACCCTTTTATTTTCAAGTGTTTTAAGCCTATCCTTGAAAATCTGTTTCTTCAAATAACGTAGTGACAGGTTTTACACATGTCCAATTCAGGTCATTAAAAGTTCAATTAAAATCTTGCATAACAGAGACACACACAGGCACTTCAAACAGCTGCAACTTCGAAACACTGTAAATGTTTAGAGTAATAAAAAAGGGTTCTATTAACATTTGTATATCGTATCTACAACCCGCGAACTGGCTGTTAATGCAGTCCTAACACAAACACACTTTACAATTTTTGTCCTTAAGAAACAATCTGCATAATAATTCTTATTAACAGGGGCAAGTGCTGCAGAAGTGCTGTACATTCAACAGAACTTGTCAAACTGCTGCTAAAGTTCAACCATGGCTATTTAAGGATAAAGCAGTCACTCAGCTTCAGAAAAACAGAAACAGTATGCAAATGTTCCACGACAATAAATCAAACCATCAACTCCCACAGAGGTCAGAAAGGTCTTCAATCACCAACACATCAGGCAGACTAACATTTTTTTCCCAACTCTTTAGATGAAAATACATGGAGCTTGACTCATCACCCATTCAACACCCATCTGAATGTTCAGCATTCAAAATACAACCACTCCAAGCTGCTGCTTGCATTGTAAGACACGTTTAACATATTTCACTCCATCCCCAACTCACAGGGCTTTAAAAGCTTTAAATCTTAGGCTGCTTATTTTCATTGCAAAGTATACTTTGCTTCCAAGAACAAAGATTAAAGATGAGCTATTAGAGATGCCGCTATGAAAGCGTCCTCAGTAAAAAATAGGTCTCCCACAGCTTACTTCCGTGATCAAAATCACAATGCAAGCATCACTATCATTTCTAAAACTAAGCATGAAAAAATATAGAGGAGTTAATGAGAAATCAAAACTTCTAACAGCACATCGATTAACCACTCCGTTTGTTCAGCTCAGAAGAGGTGCCCTCCCAACATTCAGGCAGAACTTCCTCTAGGTGGGGATGGATTATTAACTTTCTACCAGAAGGGAAAATATAACCACTGTGCTTCCTCACTTGACAAACACAACCAATGTCAAGAAACATAAATGTTTCAATAGATAAGCAAGATAATACCTGTAAGAACGGGATAAAGGCTGCAGTAACCATTCAGAGAATAGACTAAGTCATAACAAGCTTTGAAACTGAAAAAAACTACAATTTGCTCTGGTCCTTAGGTTCTTAGGGTCTGTTGTGAGTGGCACCAAGACAAAGGATACAAATAATCTTTTTAAAGCAAGGAAACTGTAGCTCTGCAGATCCACACACACAAAGAAGGTTCACCTGGGCCACCTCTCCTCACTCTCAATCTCTCTGCAATTCACCCATTGTTCCACTGCACAGAGCAGGACAAACCCCAAACCCCCAGTACGTACAGGCAACGAATGACCAGCTTTAAAACCTTATTATCAACTTCATATGCAGAAAAGATGTATTATATTTGTCTTGCATTACCTTTATAGCTGAGTTATAATGGTACTGATGGGATATTATCTAAATATTATCAGTGAATTGTTACTTTCTCAGCAGTGTGTACAGTACTTCAGCCAACATGTCTGACTCCAGCTACTCCTTCCCAAGATAACAAGTTAGTGGATTTACCTTTTTATTTATTTAGGAATGAGTGACTTTTGCATGAAATGTTTAAAAGAGATGTAAGTTATATAGCTTAATTTCAGTACTCCAGAGAGAAAACTGAACTTAAACGCAATTTTAAAATAGACAATTACTGATAGTTAACCTATAAAAAGTAATTTTTCAAAGACAGGATTTGAATTCTCTAAGATGTATATTCACCAATGTACCGTTATTAGTCAGATATTAGAACACTTTCCAGCTATATATGTCATCATACTTAATAAATAGAGTTCCTGCTTTTAAGGGGTGTTTTACAAGGGAATGAAATGAGATGTCCTGTCCAAGATTGTATGGCAAAATAACAGCGAGCAGTATTCTTCACAGCCAGTCTTCACGCTGATAGCCAAGGGGGCGGGAGGAAAGTGACAGCCCTATAAATTAAGTCTTCTTTCCCACTACATATAGAAAAGCAAATGTCTGGGTGTGCTTCCTTCATACTGATCAATGACTTGGTATCACATCCACTTTTAAGAATGAGAAGGTAGTTCGAGCTTTACTGAGCTTTCACTCCTTTGCAAAAATATGTTATGGGTTTACGTTTGCCGCTCTCTCCCGCAAACCTTGTCCTTAGGGATGTACATTTCACTCAGTCGCACTTACGTTGTGCTGAATGTAACTGAGCAATACCCACTTAACCAGAACACCTGAAAGAAAGGAAGACTGGAACGAGCTAAACACTTTCACTCTTCAGAAGGAAAAAGTCATTAAAATCCACTACTACTTTTTGCTCCCAGGGCAGCCCTATGAAGTGCACATGTCACTTCCATGACCCTTCCAGAAGGGACAGCAGCGACACAGCTTCAGGTCGATTTCTGTCTCTCACTTCCCATGAAGTGGAGCAGCCTATTTTCAGCGGTAAGTCAGCAGGTACTATTTTCCTTCGGAAGACTGTGTCCTGTGTTCTTAAGAGGTAGAGGAGCCTATTTCATCCTTAACTTCTGCCATATACTTCCACCACACATGAACAGAATCACAGCAGACACGGGCAAAACGAAAAATGGGCAAGTGAAAATGAGAGGGGAAAAGGGTGTAGAGATGAAAAGAAGAAAACGGTAAAAAGCAGAGACTTACTTGAACCTTCCCTGGCAGTGCTGGCACTGGTCTCCCACCCAGCCCTGGTCGCAGACACAGGTGGAGTTGACACAATGACCCGAGAAGCAGGAGATTTTGTCGCAGGACTTGGACTGGGACACCTGGGCGTAGAGAGCCAGGTAGAGGAAGCCGTAGAAGAGCAGCCAGCTGTTCACATCCAGGAGCGAGACGAAGCAGCAGCAGCAGGCGGAGGGGAAAGGTCTCCAGGCGGCCGGGGTTGCGGGAGCAGCTCCCGCTCTCCGGGCGGCGCTGCCCAGGTCCATCTTGGCCGCAGGGGCCGCGGGCCGAGGCCGGGCGGCGATGGCAGCTTCCCCTGAAGGGAGATAATCCAGCCAGGGAGATTCAAACCCCCCGCTTCCTCCTCGCCTTCCTCTCCTCCCTCCCTCCCTCCCGACCCCAGCGCTGCCTCCTCCGGCCCCTTCAGCTCTCCGCGCTCGCGTCAATCCCGAGGGGAAGCCCGGCGGGGGCAGCGCTCAGCCATCCGCCGCTTCTCTTCGCCGTCCTCCTCAGGGCTCATCGCTCCCGTCTTCTTCCATGGAGGAGGAGGAGGAGAAGAGCCGCCTCTTGACCTTGTGTTTTCTCCTCGCCAGAGATGCCCCCCGCCGGCGCGCACACACCACCCTGGACCATGTATCCCGCGGCTCCCCCTCCTCCTTTGTGGTCCCGGTGCCCGCGGCTCACACGCAGCGGCAGCGAGGGGAGGGAGGCGGGGAACGCCGTCCCCTCACCAGGCAGCCAGCTGGGAAGTGAGGGCGGCCGGGCCCCGGAGCCGCTACGGCATCGAGCTCCGGCGGGGCGGGGAAAGGGCTGGAAGAGCTCTTATCCCCCGCTCCGCTATTAGCCCTGCGGGGAAGGGAGGCGTGCGGCGGGGAGAGGAGGGTTAACAGCCCCTCCGCCTCCCAGCTGACAGCTTCCAAGCAGCCATTTTTAAAGGCTAATTGTCATCTCCGCTCGGAGCCGCCTCCCGCCCCTCGGTCCGCTTGGATCCGTCCCCGGGTGGGGAGGGGGGGGTCCGGCCCGGGGAGGGGGAACCGCGCACCGGCAGCTCCCGCACGGCGCGCCCGCCCCTTCCCCCGCGCTCCCAGGGCGCTCTGCCGCCCACGCTACGGAAAACAAGAGGATGGGGAGCTGGAGCGGCACCGGGCGCGAAGCCCCCGTGGCTTTGTGCGGCCACCGCTCGCACCTCGGAGGCCCCGCGGGGGCGGCCCCGCCCGGCGCTTGGGAGCGGGCAGCGACCCCGGGAGCCCCCGGGGACCCCCGACCCCCTCCACCGAAGGCTCTGGTGTCCCCCGGTGCGCTACCTCGCCTCCTCTTCGCCGGGCCGGGCCGCTCCGGTTTGTTCCTCGGGTCCTGCAAAGTTCAGAGGCGGTTTGCTTTGAACTCACCCCTGTCGGTACTGGGCGATATGTTACAGCTGGTTTTGAAAACCTCACTTTCCTAAGGTTTACTCCATCTTCTCGTTTTACGGTTCAAATCATGACCTTGCCTCCTGCTTACAACATGATAAGCAGTCACGAAAATTCTTGTGCAAAAGTAATCCTTGTAATAAAGTTTTCTAAAATGTCTTATTTTTCCCCCCTGAAACGTGTTCCATACAGTCCATCTTCTCCAACTGTATTATAACCTGTTTTCATTTCCCAGTCAGTCAAACCCTCTGAAACTTTCTCCTAACACTGAAATTGGGAATTTATGACATGATGTCTCTGTTCCAAGCAGATGAAGAAAAGGTATTTAATTTCATCTCCTGGTACCATCTCAAAATAGGTAAGTCCAAAGTGACCTCTTTTAGAGTCTGGAATCAGATCCAGATTGGACACTCTCCAGATTCAGAAGTTCTTACCCTTGGGGCACATAGGAATTGTTTGGGGTTTGGTTTAACCTGTTTTCCTAGGCACACCATTAAATCTTAACCTGAATTCCCAAAAAATCAATCAGTACTACTGTAAGGGGTATCTATTTGTGCTTTGTGTGAAAAAAAAAGAGTCCAACCCAGATCAGGATGTCAAAGCTAAACACAGTAAACATCACAGAAAAAGAGTCTGTGTCTTAAGGAGCTTACAGTCTTGATGGAGGGAACACCTGCAAGTGTGAGGAAAACAGAGGTGAAAAGTGATTTTTCCAGAGGATGTCAGAAGGTCCAAAAGCTGCTCTCAGTCCAAGAGTACATTGTACATTGTCTTCCTAACAGCTGAGATAGATCATTTCATTGTCCTGCATCAGACACATTTCATAGCTATTAAGCACCTCTTTGTATGTGTTTGGTAATGACTTTGTGAGTTCATGCAAGGAGGGGAAATGGAAATTGTGTTGCTGCTTTATATTTTATGATAAAAAGCTGAGGCTGAAGCCTTTGTTGAACAGTCTGCTAATTGTACAATATCACATGTGATTAAGGCTGCTGAACAACTGTCCTCTGTTAAATACCATTATGGGAGCAGAAATGCAGTTAAAAGGAGATCCCAGTCCAAGATACAATGTCAGTTCAAGAATACTCTTTAATACAGAAACACTTTAAGCATAATGTTGCTTACCATGACAGGGTAACGTCATACATTCCTCCTCCACTTTCTCAATTCCTTTAAACCAACCAAAAAAGTTCTAAAGCTGGAACCATCTTTTTCTGAGGTTGAAGGAAGATTTTTTTTCAGAGCTAAAGAAGTCAGCCAAATTTCTGAAAATGTTTGAAATTAACATTCAAAATTTTTGAAATTGCCATTCACAGCAAAGGTAGGATTTCAAAAACCCTTTACCAGGCAAGAGATCTATTCAAAAGCACAAAAACAAAACAACAACAACAACAAAAAAAAGAAATACAAAGTTGTGTTGAGCAAACTTAAACAGCTTTTTAGTAACTGTGTGAGCCTTGAGGAAAAAAACCAAACAACACAAATAGGCCAACAGATAAGTACTAGAGTGATTATAAGAGGTGCAGAGAATAGCATGATAGTGCTTTTACTGCATAAACAATCGTAAAAAAAAAAAACCCTAAACACAACTATAAAGGTTTCTAGATTTAGAACATCAAGGAAGAAACATCACATCTCCATCTCCTGAATAAAAAGTAACACACAGTGAAAATAAAAGAACATATAGCTTTTGTCTGCTGTATGTCACAGCAATGCAGTAGATATTTCATAATTCCAGGAAATGAATGATGTACAAATGCCAATACTGGTTCTCTTCTGTGCTGATTTGATGGGATTTTTTTGGTGTCATATGAAGTTAACAGATCTGGCTGTGAGGAATCAGATCTGTCAATCCTTTCATTTTTACATGCATATCTCTAAGTTCCACTTTTCCTGCAAGTGTAACATTTTACACCTTTCATCCTTTCGGTTCTTGACACAGAAATCATTTACACTTTTAAAGAACTAATGCACTGAACCATCTTGGATAGATTTAGAACTTAAAAGCATTTGAACAACTTCTCAAAAGTTTTAAATTACTGAATAAAAATAGATAATGAGATTATAAACTAGAGCAGTGATGTAGATGTGAACAAAGCCTTCTAAGAAGGCTTCCATTTTAGCAGGGAAGCAAAAAACCCCAACCAAATATAAAGGCTTCCGGCTGTTACTATCAAAATCTAAGCACTAGTATACAAGGGAAAACGCTGATACGTTCATGTTCTTTCACTAAAACAGCTTAAATTGTATTTAAATTCTCGATGGTTGCTGTTATGAGACAGAGTGGAGTGGATAAAGCAAAACACAGACTTCTTCAGCTGTTCAGAATTTCTGCAAGATTCTAAGGACAGGAATATAGCAGAAACCATCCTTTCCTTCCTGTCCCCCATGCACACATACAGACACCCCTCCCCGCTCTGCTGGCCCTCCCCTACAGGCTGATACTCATGAAGCCTTGCTTCAGACATCCTCTTCCCTCAAGGATGTTTAATCCTATTTACAGTATCCAGTGCAGATGTGTTTTTACAGTGTTGTTGAGAAGAACATTATAAGCAGCTGAAGAGAAGAGGGAGAAAAATGATTATCATTTGGGTTGACCTCTTTGCAAGGATATTAAGAGAAACAAACATTTTCTATGCCCTTTCCTTTCTCCTTGGGACAGATATTACTGGACACATTAAGTAAAAGGGGCCAAGCTCTGCACTGCTTATGGGCAGAGAAATATAAATCTGAGTTGACCTTATGACATATTGGTAAAACTGGTGTGTAGATGGCTGTAGTGGAGGGAACAGCTACAGAGTGATTGGAGAGCTTAGCACACCAGAACAGTGTACAGGCTTCTTACTGAGCCTTACAAGGATAACTTGGGTGTAGGCTTTCCCTTTTCTTTCCAAATATGCACCCAATACTTTGTATGGAGGACAACAAAAGGCTTTTTTTTTTTTTTTGTAAATCTCATGCTCACTTTTTATTGAGCAACATTGAGTCACCTGAGCCATCCCATAAAACCCTTTCTGATATTATTGAAAGCATCAGTCTCTTCCATGAGGTAAAACAAATGTGTCCCTACTTATCAGATTCTGGTGCTAACAGAATAATGTGTTCTACAATTTTTCTGTTCATATTGTCCTATCCAATAAGTCAACTCTTGGGAGCTATCAATTTTATAAGATTAAAAATATAAGCCATCCCATGCCTACTCATCTTTTCTAAATTTAGAAAGACATAAACTTTTCAGAAAATTCACCAATACACTTTTAAAGTGAAACCTTGAAACTTTGATAGAAAGTCTTACCTTTCTTAACACCCTTGCATGTATTTTGCTACAGCAGTAAGCCAACAGGAATCATCATCTCCAAGAAGCAAACTGCCATAAAATAAAGACTGTAGATGCTGTAGGATGCCTGCCAAACTCAGAAAGATCTACTAAACAAGGGAGAGGAAAATTAATGTTTATTTAATTATCTCAGAAATCAATATCTGGAGAAAAACTTTACAGTCAGTTCTGTATTTTTTATGCATGTGCATAAGCTGAGGTGTAAAATCTATTCTACTGAGAAAGAGCTAGAGTTTTGCTGAAATGTTTGTCCATTTGCAGAATTTTTTCAGGAAGAAAAAAATAATGACATTTTTACATTCTTATTTTCAAGTTGTGGACTATGGATGAAGAATAACGTGGTAAATTACAAGTTGTTCAGATCAACTGAAATGTGAAAGAGACTTCAGAAAAACAGAAACCAGTTCTTTCAGCATTAATAATGACATTGCCATTATTTGAAACACCTGTTTGCTTTCAAATAAAAGTCTGCTAAACCAGGAAATAAAATCATATTATGTTTTTCTATACACTTTCTGCACACATGCTAAAAATTAAGTAGCCTATCTGAGCATTTCCATTTATCAGCCAATATTGATCCTGACTCTTAGTATGAACCTTTTATTTTTTAAAATACTAAGTTTTTAGAAGCCTTTCTACTGAATAGATATGTAATTTTATGCCATTGCTGAAACCTTGATGCACTGACATTTCCCAAGGCAAATGTCCCTTCTGCTGAGTATTTTTCTGCATCCGTTCTCCTGGCTTTCATTTTCCCTGCTATTCCTTCTGGAGTTTTTCACAATCCTGCTTAATCTTGCCTAAGATAGGGTATTTTTTCCTTGTCAGCAAAGCTCAGTCTCACAGTTCAACCTTCCTAAGACATCATTAGTAGGTATACAGAATTTATCCAACACCCTTTAATGAACCCAAAGGGACACCGTTATTAGACTTGTGTGTAGCTGAGAAAGCATTTACTTTGAGTTATTTTCTCTCATTCTTTCTTAAATCAGGAAATGATCTTTGGGATTCTTCTTTTGCCTTTGTTTCTGTATTTATTCATTTTATTCGTAAGTTTCAGCAAAATGCTGAAAAAATTATTAGAGGATAATGAAATTCCATTGACCCATTACTGGGATTTAAACCCCTTCTTCAGAATTTAGCAGAGGTTTCCACATTTTTTCTGGCTCGTTTGCTGAATGATATTAAAAAAAAAAAAAAAGGCTTACTAAAAGACTTTGAAAATAAAAATAAACCATATGCTCCAATTTTCTCCTATCCACTATTTTTTCTTCGCAAGGCTTAGGAAGAATCTATTATTGGTGGCTTAGGAAGCATTTATTATTGGTGGCTTACTGGTTCTTCCTCATCATATTATACTTTACCCAAGAGCTTTGTAAGTCCTACACCAATTTCTTCAAAGACCATCAAAGCATTGCTTTTCTCAGTCCATACTTTCAGGCTGACAAATTATATCTCTTTTGAAATAAAAAAAAAAAAAAAAAAAAAAACACCACAAAAAAAAACCCACAAAAATAAAATGTTGGGTAAATGTTAAATCAGCACTATAATCAGTTGTCGCTTTTGGAGCCAACTGAATTTTCCTGGTTTTTCCTTATATGTATTTTTTTAAAAATTACTTCCCCCTTTTTTCAGTTAATACTTGAGTAGTTGTACTATTAAACTTTGGAAAGTGATACTTGCAAAAAAATGGAAAAACAAGTACATCAAATAGTCTGCAACAAGGATAGCGAAACAATAATTGTACAAGGCATAATGGAATAATGGAATAAAATTATGCTCTTTTTTGCCATTTGATTTGCATAAAATTGGCAAAAATGAGAGGCTATGCATGCATTGATCTCTGTCTTCTCTACTGGATGTCAAAAAAGAATTGAGTAGATTAAATTTTCCCTCAGTATTCATGTCGAAACAGACATTATATGCCAGGAATATAACTGGCATATTGTATTAATTCAATGCAACTATTTTCAGTAATTTGAAGAAATAACTCTCTTGTATAAATATAATACTTTTTCAAGCACAGAAGCAGTTATTTAATTACCTTAACACAATAATTTCAACATTTGCAGATAATGGTAGAAATAATAATTATTAAGGATTACTTTATTTCTCTGAAGTAACAAGGTTTATTGCCTCCAAAAAAGCAAAAAGATGCATGTGGCATCTCTTTTTTGTATATTTGTGCACTGGTGTTACTGCAGGGATGAGGCTAAAGAAGCTACGAGTAGAGATGCTGACCTCATCCATGCCCTCAGCCAGGGATGAAGGCTCAGGCTGTGCCATGGGGAGGTCTGGCTGCACAGCTGGTGTGCAGGTGGGCATGCAGGAGAGCTGTCTGTGAGGCTCAGTGCTGAGGAAAACCTTCTCACCAGCCTGGCAAATTGCTCTTCATGAGCAAGGCTTTGAACTAGTTTTAAAAGGGACCAGTGAAAAAAAAAAATCTGCAGGCTTTACTACCCTTTCTTTTCAGGTTATGGGTTCAGAACGTGTATGGCCAAAGCCAAGGAGGGGAGGAGAGAGAGGAGGGAATGGAAAAGTTTGTTAGAAAGGGAGAATGCAAAGTGAGCCGTCAAACACCTGCAGATCCACGGACAGAATCACGGAACCAGTTAGGTTGGAAAAGACCTCTGAGACTGTTGAGTCCAACCTATGACCAAACACCACCTTGTCTCCCAGACCATGGCACTGAGTGCCACATCCAGTCTTTCCTGGACCACTTCCAGGGATGGTGACTCCACCAGCTCCCTGGGGAGCCCATTCCAATGTCTAATCACTCTGTGTAGAATTTCTTTCTAATGTCCAACCTAAACCTCTCCTGACTCATCTTGAGGCCATTTCCTCTCGTCCTGTCACTTGTTACCTGGCAGAAGAGGCCGACCCCACCCAGCTACAACCTCCTTTTGGGTAGTTGTAGGGAGTGATAAGGTCACTCCTGAGCCTCCTCTTCTCCAGGCTGAACACCCCCAGCTCCCACAGCCAGTCCTCATAGGATGTCCACTCTTTGCCAGCTCCACTGCCCTTCTCTGGACCCTCAATGTTCTTGCTGAATTGAGGGGCCCAGAACTGGACACAGTAAACACTGTAGTCTGAAATATCAGTGCTGGACTGTAAGGTCTCGGTACCACAGTGACTGGCATTGCAGAGGTCTGGCTGGGTAAACAGCAATATGGGAGTGTAGTTAGAGAAAGGCATAGCATATTCCAGAAGAATGGCCATAGGAGAAATCAGGTGTCATGTCTTGTAAAGGGAATGAAGTCTAGATAAAAATGACAGGAAGATATGTTGAACACCCATTGAAGTACGGGTGAGAAAAATCATAGAATCATAGACTCAGATGGGCTGGAAAGGACCTCTGAGATCATCAAGTCCAACCCTTGATCCACTACCACTAAACCATGGCACTAAGTGCCATGTCCAGGCCCTTCTTAAACACCCCCAGGGACAGAGAATCCACCACCTCCCTGGGCAGCCCATTCCAATGCATGATTATTCTCTCTGTAAAGAATTTCTTCCTAACATCCAACCTAAACCTCCCCTGGCAGAGCTCGAGACCCCTCTTGTCTTACTGATAGCTGACTGGGAAAAGAGACCAACCCCCACCTGGCTAAAACCTCCTGTCAGGTAGTTGTAGAGAGTGATGAGGTCTCCCCTGAGCCTTCTCTTCTCCAGGCTAAGTGCACATAGTGACAGGTTTAAACCAAAGATTTTTCTGATCAGGAGGCTTTTTCAATAAAGCAACTGTTGGACACATCCAAGGGGCAGAAGCTGGAAAGACCTGTCAGGACCTCGTGGGGATGGGAATACGTTCCCTAGTGGGATGAGAATACAACTATCTGAGGCTCTTCTAGAAAAAGCAGTAAGGTGGGACATAGCTGTCTGTTCAGTTCTTCAAATGTAAAGGGACTGCTTTTTTACTTCATACAGTGGAGAAAATTACAAAGAAAGTAACTATTTTGGATTTAATTGCAATTCTTTAGCAGGAAGTGGTTGAAAATCTTAAAGTGGAAGTTAATTCAAGTGAAGAAGATCATAAAGATGATAAGTTTTCCATTCTTCCTTTAAATTGTGACTAACAAAATAAGAGTAATGGACTTCAAATAGCTCTGGGGAATGCAAGTATCTGAGAAGTGATAAGGAAAAAGGGAATGTAAGACATAAAGACAGAACAGCAAATTATCCTAACATGGAGGAAAGATTAGAATTACATCAAAAATTAACATGATTGCATCAGGAATTTTTTAACAATATGAAAATCAAAAAAAAATCATAAAATATGGAAAAAATGACACATATATAGTGATAAATATAAAGAAATAGAACAAGCAAGCCAGATTAAAATGAAAAAATGCTGAAGCACAGAATGGGTCACAAGTGGCATGATGATATTCACATTCAGTTCAAATGGGAGAGATCTGTGCTTGAAATAGTAGTAACTTCTATATTTCTTTGTATCAGAAGACTGCTGTTTTCCACAAGGATTATACCACATTATAATGGCTTGTCAGTTGTTTTCGACCCATTTTCCTCTCCAAATTCTCCATCTCACACTGATGCTGTACCTCTTGAATTCCTCTAAAAGCAATTTCAAATGCTTGAAGCAAAGACAGATGGTGGAGTTTCATATTTTTTTCAGGTGCCTTCCCCAGTCACGCTGACTTTGCCTGTCCACCGTCGTTACAAGATGAGATGTGCATCTGGCCCCCTGAAATTAATTCCATGTATCACAGTGTACTTCTGTCAGAGCTGCACGTGGTCATATTAAATATTAAAATGATGTTCAAAACAAGATTATGAAATATGATTTTCAGCTGTGTCTCATTGAGCTTATCTGTGGTTTCATCATTGCTGAAAAAAAATGTTATTGCCTGTGCATCAGTATCAGGAGAACCACATACTGAGAGGTAACACTCTGGATGGGTTATGCCTCTAACTACAAATAGTGTTTTTATGCCATGAAGAAAAATAGCTTCAGGCTATATGAAAGCCTGAGAAAAGGAAGGTTTAATAAAATCCCATGGAAAAAAAGTTTTTTGCAAAATATCCTCATTTCAGAGCAGTGTTTTATATAGCAGTATAAGTAAGTTTACTGTATTTTGTGCTTCTGTATTTTTCTCCTTTCCCTCATTTTTGTACCTAGGGGAAGATTGCATTGTTGTTCACCAAAAAAACAAAGCAAGAAAAATCATAATTTGGTCTGAGTTGCTTTCCATCCACTTAAACAATTCAAATCTCTAATTACACCAGCAGAAATATTTCATAATAAACTTTGTCTACATAATTTACTGGCTGAAAAACTACCACAATGTAAGGCAAGTTATAGAGTTTTAACCCGATGGTGAAGTGTTAACATAGATGTGCACACACATGAACATGAATGTGCACACAAACACACACACATAGTAACACACTTTTAAAATTTTGTAATTGTTCTAGGCTGTTTTTGTTGGTTTTTTTTAGTTCACATACCCTCACCTACATACACACCTTATTGTAGAATCTGCCTTTATGAAGTAGAAAGTTCCAGGTGTTACTTCCCCTGCTGAAAGGGGCAAGGCACCAATAATTCCTCGAATAAAAAGGCTGTTAGATGCCTAGGTTTGTGTGTGAACACCTGCCAAATATAAAGTGAATGCCAATTTTATAAATAGCATTCAGTATGGATGTTTCCTGTGAGTATTTTGGACAAAAATGAATGCCCATATCTCTCTGAAGAATATTAGAAAATTATAGCTGCAGAACAACAGCACGTCACTTGAAGGGTAGGTTTAGACACTGAGCTTTCACAGGTTTGTATGGTCTGCAATTAAAGGTAATCAACTCAGGAATTACAGTCTGGGCCTCGAGGGAAAAGTATTTAATGTGCCTGTTTGCCTCTTCACTGGAAGAAAAGGCTGTTAGTACAGTCAGCTGCCTATGGGAAAGAATGCAGAAACATCTCTGAGGAACGATGGTGACAGTTCACACCTGAGGAGTTCTAAATCCGGCAGAGCCCCGTGTGGCACTGGTTAACAGCTGAGCAGCTGGGGCTGTCTTGACCTTCAGAGGCAGCATAAAAACCAGAGGTGACAAAAACAGTGTTGGAGTTAAGAAAAAATCTTCATGTTTAATGACCTCAAGAAGAAGATGAACATTAAAAAGACAGACCTTACTTGACCCTGGAAATGTTGTGACATTGGCTTTAGCATGCATTCACCCAAACCTGTGAAATGCTTGAGCTTGTTTGGAGTACCTTCAAGAGAAGACATTTCACATACTAAATTAATTTGTAAAGTCTAACAGTAAAAACATTCATTTAAGAAATTACTACCTTGCCTTTGTGTCTTGATCATCCATTTGGCATCAAGAATCAGAGCAGAGAACCCTCCTCCATGTTCAAGTGTTTGCATCAGAAGTTAAGGTCTGATTATGTGCTGGATGGAGCAAGGACAGCCCTGGAAAAAAATTGAGGAGTCTTTTTGTAAAACAATGATAGAAGGGAAAAAGTATGTAAACAGATGAGTACAGTGTTTGAACTCTGGGCAAAAATAGAGCACACACTCCCCAAACCTCCAGAATATTCTTGTTTTGTGTATTTGATGCTTTTATTGCCTAATGACTGCTCTCCAACCTTACTGCCAAAACTTCTGACATGTCTATGCAAAAATATCACATTACATTTTATACAAGGGCTATCTTTCATGTGCCTGTATCTGAGGATGTCTGCATTATGAAGCAAGAACAGAACAGTCTCTAAATTAAGGGAGAAAGAGGGAGGGAAGGCAAAAGTGTCTGTCATACTCTTTATTATGACAACTGATTTTCACATCTGCAGAGAAATATAAGCATAATTCAGATGACTTGTCAAGGGAAATATGATTGAATTATCTCTATAGCCCAGCTGAAAGGTGAAATGATGAGCAACCTGGAATTAAATTAAAAACCTAAACCCATTAAAGTATTCAGATTTCCCAGTCTAAGATAAAAGTGAAAACCTTTGAAATTAAGCAGTCTTCCTACCCTTATCTCTGAAGCTGAAGACGCTGCTGCTTTGGATAACACAAAGGAAGCCAGACTGGATTATTGCTCATTTGAACACTGGTTTTCAAATGCACCATATTTTCCTCAAGAAATGAACATTATTCATTTCAGCTTATACTGGATATCAAAGTAACTGTAGAAAAGGACACAAAATAAATTACCAACCATCCTTTGATCCCAACACACTCCCATTGCTCCGCTTCCCCACTCCAGAGAACAATGTGAAGGAACCAAATCTATTCCTTATTCTCAGCACAGTGCTGCACATTCTGAGTCTTTCAAAGCTCATTCCTTTTCTGAAGGATGTCTTTATTCTTAATAAATTTGAAACTATGCACAAGATTTCCTCAAATGCCAGTTTGCTCACATTATCTCTCCCTTGTCTTCAAAGTGATTCTTCTTAAAATGCAATTCATGAATCCCACCTTGTCTGGCTTGAAGAGACAAATAGTTCCCAAACTCTGTTCATCCATCCTGTCACAGGGAAATACATTTCCTATAGGAGTGTTCCATTCTCATGTGCAGTATAAACAAGAAAAGAAAAGTGTTTTTCTCTTTAAACTCATTTTCATATATTGGTGCAGTTACTCCTTTGCATCATGTGAAATTAATCCTTGCCTGCTTTCATAGAGGCATTTAGAAAATAATAATGATAAAATAACACTATCTCACCTTTATTCTCAAAAGTGCATTTAAAGGCTGAACCACAGCCTGATAACTTAAATTACTGTAAGAACTTATAAAATCCCCATATAATCTCATAAAACTGTAACTCAAATAGAGCCACAAGGGGTCAAAATCAAATGACTTCATGTATAACAAAGTGAGAACCATTCTTCTGTGTATTTATTTATTCAGGTAATGCACCCACATCCCTTTCCTTATGTCTGTTTACAAAGCCAGGCATTTTTTGTTTTGAAACTTGCCTGGCATCAATGTAATGAAGCCCCAGTCCCAGCAAGGGTCAATGGATGCAACACTAATAGAAATATTTACTTATATTACTACTGTTATTGTTATTGGAAAAAAAGCTATAACTTTTCATCTGCATTTTGAATACAAGCAAAACTGAATGCAGCACTGTTTCATAGCTCCTTATCCCTTCTACATCCACAATGGAACCAGCTCCATCCTTCAGCAACTGAGGAGCAATAGCAAACTTACCCTGATATGAGCTGTTTCAAAGGGCACAAAATTATTGAGAGGAAGCTGAGGGAAGAAATAATTATGATGATCATGTCTCTACAATCAAAATTTTCCAGTAACATTTTTACAGCCCTGAGAAACTCCGTGGTGGAGAAAGTCATTACTGTACTTTACTATTATTCCTCAAGCATTTGCCTGCGTGCCAGATAACAATGTGGATATCAATAGACATATCCCTCAATAGACATTTTTTAAATTTAAACATCAAACATAAAACCTCTAAAACGGTATTACTTCTTCCATCATCAAAATATTGTGCTTATGTAGTTAAATTTCCCTTTAGCCTTGGGTTTGGATTCTACAGAATTAAATATTCCATTTCAAACCACATATGGTAGTTCAGTGATTTACACCTCATCTAACTTTGCTAGACGGCAGAAGCCCTTTTAATGAGTGCTTGGAGGGTTTCATTCCGTTATAGTTCCAGAGAAGCTGATGCTGCATTTTCTTTCAAATCCAAAAATTTAATTGGCTGACATCCAACCTGCAATCAAATAATAATGAATTTTTAAAACAAATCCTTCCCAGGCAGAATCTCAAGAATAAAATGAAAAAAAAAACCAAAAACCCAAACCAACAAACTAACACAAGAACAAATGGGCCAGATTTATACAAGTCTCTGCAGCAACTGTCTGAAAGATGAAGCACATTGCTAGGATTTCTCAGAAATAGAACCACAAGATTTGGAATGTTTCTTCATCTAAACAACTGAAAATATTAACGATTTCACGTGTTCAGTTTTCTTGTTGTATCAAAAAAGAATAAGAGCTAAAAGCAAACACAATTTGAAAAAGCATCTATTTAAAACCTTCTATACTGCTAACTCTTCATTGCATTGGACAGATTGAAAGCACAGAGGGAGAGTAGCAATCTACATATACAAGCACAGTCAAGGATGATAAACAGGATTAGTTTTGAACAACCATGGCAGAAACACTAAACAACAGATTTGAGTCCTAGGCTTGATTCCACCACTGATTTTCTATATGGTCAGGTCACAGAATTCCATTTATCTGCCTTTAATTTCAAAACTTAAAACAGCCTTTGCAATGCACCCTTTTTTCCACTCATCTTCTCCTGCCTCTGCCTACCTGTTCTCACATAACATATGCAAAACCCCCTGCCATCCCACAGAAAAAAAAAAAGGCATCCCTGTGCACTCCTATAAGCAAAGCAAACAAAGGATCTGTGAATGTTATCACAGACTATTTGAAGAACAGTGAATAGAGAATTTCCCAATTAGTTTATACCCGTTTTGAATGGGCTCACTTTCATCCACCTTTTATCTGATGGTTTGCAAGAGTCATTTCCATTTTATGAAGATGATTTTCATAAATCAAAACACCATCCATTATCCCAGTGAAAACTATATGGCCATATGGCATATACTTCATGTATATTATTGATGAGTAGTCTTGCTAGAAAGTTAGGTTGTCAGGACCTGCTGAGGTGGCCAGGTGCTCTTTGTGATGGTATTTGTAAACACATTTACCACCAGCAGTTAAAAACCAGTTATTTATTTACTGTGTTAATATGACAAAGTTCCAAGTATCATCTGATCTATTAGCTAAATATTTATATAGTAAATATTAACAAAACAAGGAAACAATAGGCAAAGAGCATTGTAGCAATAATTTATTCAACACCCCACTCTCCTGCATATAAATAAAATCTTGTTATACTATGCAAGTTGCTTTCCTGCTTATACTGGGAGTAAAAGGACACTAATGTCCCCTTATAGCTTTATATAAATCTGTAGGATAGGTGACAGTTCAACTTTTATACAGAAGTAATTTTTATTTCCTGAAAGATAGGATTATGTCTTTGGATGCAGTGACCCTCCTTCAGTTCCTTTTATTTCCATTGAGATATAAAGCTGGAAGGGAGGTCACCTAGCCCTAGCTTTCTCTTTTTTTAATCTAAAAGAGTCCCAGTTCACACGGTCTTTCTTCAGAGATCATATTTTCTAGACCTCTGACTGGTCTGTAACATCTCTCATAACTCTGTTCCAAAAGCCACTTTGACAGTTATTCCTTTGTTCTGAAAGGGAACTGATTCTAAGGCAAAATTAAATTTATTATTTAACTTTACTTTTCCCTTTTTTTTTTTTTTATTTTCTTTGATGGTAAATGCAACCATGGTAAAGATTCTTTTCCAGTTCTAAGGTGTCCTTAGTGTCATAGCTTCTTCCTTAGTGTTGAGCGTGCTCTCTTTTTATACATCAGCATAATTTACTAGCACATAACTGAGTAATGGACTTAAACATTTATAAACACACTAAGTATTTCTTTTGTGAATAGCCCCAAATGATGCTTTTCATTACTTCAAAGTGCACTCCTTTATTGTGGCCTGGAATTCCCTTGAGAGAAAGCACTTTGAAAAGTGTTTTTTTCTGTGTTACCACATGCACTAAAGATGAA
>JAWWLV010000180.1:28314134-28329260 GCA_035041135.1 Platyrinchus mystaceus | reverse complement strand
GGCTGGCAAGAATCTGTATTTGAGGTAACATAAAGATGAAGCTTTTCACGTAGATAAGAAATTCCTTATTATTTGAAACTGTGAACATATCACTTGGACATGATAATTGGAAATATAGGGGAGAAAGAATAACTGTTACATGTGATACTCTTTAATGGGTAAATGTTAATAAATGTAACAAATCAGAAGAAGCTGGTGTTTTGGCAGTTTTTTAGAGAGATGACAATAAAACAAGTCAATTTTGCTGGTGTCTTTGCATATTTACTTTAAGCAGTGTTCCCTAGGAATAGTCTACTGAGCAGGGAAGATGGGTTTCCATGTTTTTCTTTAGCTGTCTGTCCACAGTTGTTATTTTTCTTTTCCCTTTTCATACAGTCACCTTGGAGAGAGTTCATAATTCTAAAATTAAGGGCTTCCAATTTTGGTCTTGTATCTTTCTTTCCTGTACTACCATCTTCCATTACAGTTCACCAGAGAACAAAATGGTCTATTTTTCTGGGATCCACAATTAAGAAGATTTTTGAAAATTAACTGCTACTGAAAGCACAGCTTAGGGCACCACCTGAAAGAAAAAAAGACAGAGTTCATAGATACTTCTGTTTTCAGCTCATAGAAGTAGCTGTTTTATCCCCTAGTGATGGGATAGGAAGCACTTTTAATGGATCTGGAAAGGTAAATAACTTTGTCTCCTTCTGCCCCATAACTGGCTACCATTGTGCCCAAACAGCCCACCAGTAGCTAATTCAAAAAGATGATAGTGAATATCACTATCTGAATGCCAAATAGTGGCATAAGTGAATCAGTGAGAAAGCACAGCCATCCTATTTTATGCAATCCAAACTGCAGCAATAGTATCTGCTATATTCTTTCCCATTTGTTCAGGAAAAAAAACCCCAAGCCATGATAGCAGTATTAAGATTTTTCTAACTCTGATCCAGATGTAAAACACGTTTCATTTAGCCTGCCTGAGGCCAGCAGCTCTCTGCGTGAGTACAGAGCTCAGCACTGTGCTACGTTAGCCTGGAGTATCTTTGAAATTTAATTCTGTTCCCTTTGATTTTTTTATTGTGTTAATCTTCCCTGTTCAAAATGGTGGTATTTAACTGAGGGAATTCACCAGCTCAAGTGTTTGATGGGAATATGCTCCCTCTTTGGCATCATCTAGGAAAGAGGCTGATTAAATGCACCACTGGCTTCATGATTTTTAGAAGAGAAGAGGGAATAAGCAAAGTCACAGGTTGAGATAAACAGCAGCATGAGATTACAGCATGAGGAAGAAATTTATTTGGAATAGAAAATAAGGAATAAATATTTTTCTCTCCACTGTGAACAAACTTTACATTTCAATCCTCTGGCCTAATACCTTTAGCTCTCATTTCAGGCTTCTAGTTCTACTGATTCTTTTTTGCATCAGAATTCTGCAATCTAATGTCTTTCCAGTACCAATTTAAAGTTTTTCTTCGCCCTTTCATCCTTTAGTAACAAGCGTAGACACAAACATACCTGTTCTGCTTTTTGTTCCTCAGTAGTTCAAGAGCAATTTATGCTTTTGCTTGTTCAATCTTCAGACCCTCAAGCATATTCAGATGATGAACTGACTGGATTCTTTATGAAGAACTCTGAAGCTATTTCTGAGCAGAATATTTACTTAGTGACTAGAGAAAATGTTTCCAATATTTGTGTACAAAATATTTGCATGTGAAAGTGGGACACTTAAACTATGAAAGATCATTTCCCTCCAGTTAAAAAATTCATGGGTGCTCTACAAAAATACAAACTAGTCTTTCTTCCTAGCTATATTAAACACATCTTGTGTGGGTGTGTAGGGGGTATGAAGAATATGTCCTTTATAACCACGGACACCAGAACTGATGTGAATAATGGACTTATAAGCGGCTGCAGAATCTGCTGCCTCATCCTGGGAATTGCACCACTATTGATTTCCTGCCCATGAACCCTTCTCCCTTGCCCTTCCTCCACAGTGGCTGCTCTCATGAAGTATATCCAATTGAGAGCACCTACAGATCATACAGAAACTGCACAGTAGAAGAAATATGCAAATATGTGTTTGTTGGTTTGGGTTGGGGCTTTTTTTTTTTTAATTTTGTTTTGTTTTCTAAATAAAAATGCATTTTAGGATATCTGTTTTCCATACTTTCACTTTCCTCTGCCTTTGGACATTGCAGGGAAGGTACAGGTGCATTAGGCATCCTGACAGGTTGTTATTCTACTGCACAGGGTATGTTTCATGGACCATTTTGACATTGATTCCTGGCCAAGTTTTGAAGAAGGTCACTGTAAACTACCCCTTTGCTATTATATCACCACAAACTGTGCTGGGTTTGGCTTCGAGACTCACTAGTGGAAGGCAGTAGTGTGCCAAGTGTCAGAGAAAGTGTATTTCTTCAGAGATGATACTTATTAACAACATAGTGAGTGTCAGAATTCCTTCTCTATAAAAATAAATATCCAGAAAGTGACCGACTACACAAGCAGCAACCACTGAAAAGAATTCCCCAAACTTCCCAATTATAGTACATGTACAGTGCTTTTGAAAAGCAGACAATAGCTTTTCTCATACTTGTTAAGAAGAAAAATTGCCAAGAGCACATATAACAGTTACTAACATATAAACTGTAATTCTACAGTGATTTAGTAACACTGATGAAAAATAGAGAGACACAACTGGCAGAGGAGAAAGAAAGAAAACCATCATCTTAAAAGTGAAATTGGTACAAAGCCAAAGAACAATATTATTTTAAGAAGGATGCTGAGGAATACCACCCTTCTAGAATTCTATACAAATTATCTGCCAAACTATTTAGGAAGAGATGTCTTGTCTCAGATAGAAATATGAATTCAAAGGAAAAAAAACTCTAACCAGCTGCCAATCCCCTGAATTATTGTCAATCAATCTACACTATAAGTGAGGAAAAGATTACTGTCAGGCCAGTTACAATGAGCATTTCAAATCACAGTTCCCTGTCTTATTGTCAGTCAAATTGTACTATAAACAAGAAAGATATGACTGTCAAAACAGCTACAATATGATGGCCTTTAATCCATACTACAAGACAAAGGAAATAATTACATCTAACTTAAGAGAAATAGAAGTTCATGTGAAGTGACTAAAATATTGACTCTCATAAAGAGCTTGATTTTCCAGCCTTTTGGCTTTAAATGTCTCCCCCCCATCTGCCATCTAATAGGTGAAGGAAAAGGGGAACTCCCTTTCTTAGCACTCCCCCCTGGAGCAGTATCTTGCTCTCATGGAGGCCTGTGGAGAACAGAGTTGCATCTATTGCAACCGTAAATAGCATCACTAATCTGTCTGCACCCTGGGAATCCTTGACAGGTGGTTCTTAGCCATCTGCATTGCTTTTCTCCCTTTTAAACTCGTTTCCTTTTGGCAGCATTGCTGGCCAAATCCTTGCCTGTGTGTGTGCTTAGGCTGTCTGGAGAGGAACAGAGCACCGAAGGGAGGTCAAGGGAGGGAAACGGCTCAGAATCTCTTGCTTTGGTAATTAGTTCTGATCCTTGCAATGAGAAGCAGAAATTTGGCAAGCAAGGGAGGGGAATGAGTGTGCTCCCAGATGGACAAAGTCTAATTTGAGACTGAAAGAGAAAGAAGCAAAAGCAGGACCACAACCAATAAATCCATTCACAATTTAGTCCATTCACTCTTCCTGCTGTTGTGTTTTTTCCTGTATTTATATAGAGTTTAGATTCCTCCCCCTCCCTCCATCCTTGTCTTTCCTAAGATGTTATTTGGCTTGAACTATGTGACAGTAATGCTGTCTTTAAAACATAAGTATAATTGAACAAAAATGTTACATCCTTTCCTTCATACTTAACCTTTAAAGGACACATTTATTCAAAAATACTCAGCAAGACCCTCTTTTTGACTTTCTGGCTGAATGCACCTGTAAGATTCCCCAGATTTATCCTGAACATAATAATGCAGGAATGAAAAATATAATAATGCTTAATTTGCTTTTTCACTTTAGCTGAAAATGCAATATTCATTTGTGGAAAAGGTCAGGATACTGTTCAGGCTTTCCATGTTCAATGTCACAGATTTCTTATATACTGGTCACACAAACAAAGACGCAGTTTAATCTGGTTTTCACCAAGGAAAAAGGTGTTGAGGGCCCAAGACAGGCCTATGAAACAAGAGGACTCTTTGACTTGTTGAGCAAGGACATTGAGACTTGTTTCTACACAGCGAAAGTAGGAGTCTTGTGGCTCTGGGAAGGGATAATTTTGATTTAAAAAAAACTGAGTTATGGAAAGAAATTAATTTTGAGGCTGACCAGGGCAGAAGGACTAGAATGTTAAACTTATGTTTGTGGTGATGCCAGGGCTGCAGAGGCTTCAGTACCATAGTAACCATAGTACCATAGCAGTAAAGTCATTCATGAGGCTCTGAAGGAAAAGGAGATTGCTGGGATTAAGGGAAAACCTCCCTTAAGTAGTTGTCTCGGCCCTGAATGTTCTCTCTCCCAATCACTGTCAGTCACCATCCTGCACATAAGTCTGAATGACCATCCAGCCAGAGGCACTGGGTGGGTTTTTCTCTTCCTAAAGGCAAAATGATTAATGTTTGCAAACTCTTTGCAATCTGCTTGTATCATTACTGCATATCAGCAGTTTAAATACTCAATATTTTAAGTAAATAGAGGACTGTGATGCTGCCAGCCTGATAAATATGAGAGGATTAAATTTGCTTAGAAAACTGAAGTAGTTGGAAATTAATTTAGTATATTTAACCTGCCTTTTTTTTATATATTTACCTGATAGATATCTCCTTCATTTTAATATTGTAGCTCCATGGGATTTTTATGTGCATATCACTCAAGTCTGTTCCTAAATACATAAGAGGCAAGGAATGCTGTTTCTTTGGGCAGATGGATACATTACTAAAAATCACAAACCCATCAGATCAACAAGGACTATATAATTATCCTGGAGAAATAAAGCCAATAAATCTATCTGGTATAAATTATAGGGCTTATGAAGTCATACATAATGAAATAAATATTTAATTTTTCTGAAATCCAAAATCTCGCTTTAGAAACGGGAATATTAAAAATTAATTTCCATTTCTTATGATGAGTACAGTGTGGTTGAGTGGTTTCAGCATGTGCATGTACTCCCAAGCGCTTCTGAATCCTATTTCTGGTTCTGACAGTGATTCACACCCTGGACCAAGACAAATCATTCAACCTCTCTGTACTCCTTGCCCATCTGTAAAGCTGAGATAATGCTGACCTGCTTCACAGAACCATTAGGAGAATTAAGAAACATCTGTTCTGCAACTTGAAGACACAAAATGCTCTAGAAGTGCAAAATATTATTATCCAAGAGATGCATAAAACCTTCCAGGGTTTGGAGATTTTTGCGTTGTCACCAAATTTCTCAGCACCTGGCAGGAGTGATTTCTCCTTCAATAATTTGGTCAGCTGCCTCTTTCTATAAGATTTATTATTTCACTCTCCCAACTAAGTCTGTCACAATTAAAAGAGAGATGTTTACTGTAAGTTGGCTCTTCCCTAGAAATAATTGGCACCGTGTTCCTTGCAGAGGCTCAGCAGAGATTTCATCCTCTGCAAAGGATTCAACCCCTGACAATGCAGGTCCTGCTCTGCCAACAAATTCAAACAGTCTCTGCTTCCTAATTATGGAGAAAAGGTGAAGGGCTATTGAGGGGCAGAAAATTATGCAACAGGAGCACAAACTAAGAGGGAAAAGGTTTAACAATTAGAATTTTTGCTGTGTATCTGAATAGATACAGTTTTTCTATAAGGGATGAAGAAAATATTTCTTTTCATCAGGAATTTTGCAAGCTGCATTGAACAGAGGGCAGCAAATCTGTGCATCAGATTGCAAGATTTGTATTTCAAAACAGAAGTATAATTGGCCTCCTTTTTTAAACAATCATATTTTATGCTATTTTTCATGTTTTATCTACTCACTCTATGCAACATACTTCCAAAATTATTCTTTTTCTTTCTCTGTCTTCCTGCCAACTCAGGCAGTATTTATTTACTTTTCTGAAGTAAAAGTTAAATGAACTTTGCTATACCATGTTTTTTAATTGATACAGTTTCAAGTAAATTCTATTTGTACACCTGAAATTCCAGTAAAGTATTTTAGATCTCTGGGAATGGGTCTTATTTTCTAAATCAGCCATTCTTTGAGGAAAAAAAAAACAACACAACTGTGCCATATAGATATGATATATAGAATATAGATATATAGATATATAGAATACCTTTATAATTGACTAGGGAGAAAGATAAGACTTGCAAACCATTTTTGTCAGAGGTGGGTTAGAGGTGGTTTTTCAGCTTCTGCTGTGCTTGAGTGGCATTATAATGACCTTTGCATGATTAACTCAAAAGCCTAACCTGGAAAGATAGCCAGCTCTACCTTAATTGCCATTATTATGGTACTCACTTTGGCCTTGAAGTCTTTAGTAGGCTGTAAAATAGTGTCTATTCCAAATAAACTCCGTTCCTACTACCTATCTATCTCCCTTATACACAGTCACAGATTACAAGGGCAGAGAGAATTGTTGTCATCAAACCTTTTCCTTCAGACTGATCTTTTGGATACCTTTGGTGGTGAATGTCCTTTAGCCCTGATCAAAATGTGGTTGAGCCCAGTTCCTCCTTCTAGGAAATCAGTGGTCTTGAATTAAAGATTTCAAGTATCCATTTTGCTCTTGGCCAGTTATCCTTCTATCTATCTAATTAGAAATATTGTTTCTTATTTTTAAGCATTGAGTAGTTTGGCTGGATATTGTTATGCTTTTGTGTAAGAGAGAAAGGAGCTGTCACTAGGAATGACAAAATAAGTATTTGTAGGCTGATCATATCACTTGGTAATTTTCTCTTAAAGAAGAGTAAGCTAATCAAGCCTCTAAATACGTGGCGGGTTTTCCAAACCTTGAATCATTTCTGTAGCCCTGTAGTCAACCCTTTCCATTCTGTCAGATTACTCTCTGAAAAACCCTGGTTTAAGATGAATTTAATCATTTCACTGCAGTTTCAGCTCGAAGGTGAACGTTTCTAGAAATAATAATTCTCCACTGCTCTTTCTGTAGATATGTAAATCCATGCTCACAGGAGAAAGATAAAGTGACAATACCTGAAATAATCATTTTACCATAGAGGGACTAAACTAATTCCCTTCCATGTACGTCATATGCAGCACTATTTCTGAGGCAAATAATTGAAAATACACAGGCTAAGGTTTGGCCACCCATAACCACAACTGACCTGAAGCTACCTGGGCCAGAAAAATGCAGTGAGCAGGATGCTGGGCAGTGCTTGAAGAACAAGGTCACAGGGCAGCTGGAATCCAGGATGGGAGCAGCCCACCAGAGCACAAGTGGGGGCTGTCAAGCTTAAAAGAAGGTAGATGTGGTATTACAACGTTGTTTTGTTTTTATGCAATTTTATACAATTTGTTTGCTAGTGTACAAATCCATTGTTATTTATCTTTATATTTTGCTCATTCTCAATGCCAGTACAGTGCTCCAAATAAGTCATAATTTTGTAATATATAAGTGCTCCAGCTGACCTTGAACTGCTATAAAACTGTAATGTAAGGGTTTGAAATCACACACGAAATAACAATTTCTGGTAAGTCCTTATTTTGTTGTTTATTTCCAGTCAAACAAAACAAAAAAAGGTAAAAACTAATTTCTGTCTGGAAGAGAAAAAAGGAAAAAAAAATTAAAAATGTTAATTTCTCAGAACAAATTTCACAGCCTGGAGAAACCAGAGTTCATATGGTGGTCATTCCCAAATGCACCGTGAATGCTACTGTAAATATGCTTTAGATAAATTTTTCAATTTCCTTTTGCTACATTTTCTGGTGGTATTTTACATTCTGCCTTGGGCACAGATCTCAGCACAAGGGGCTGGATAATGCAGCTGTAGCTCATGTCTGACTGTACCTATGCCATGAAAACTCTCACTGCCTTCAATGATATATTGGTGTATCTAAGGCATATTAGTATGTGCAAGAGTTGATGACTAACATGAGCATCTGCTTCAAAAATACCACAGCTAGAGCTAAGATATTATTATAGACGGTCTATTGTACTTGCAAAAGACAAGTAAAGAATTCTTGGTTGAGAATACATGTCAGAAAAATGACATGTTTTCATCACTTTCAGCCATAGTTAAAAGACTCTGAATACATTAACCAGCTGAAGGAAAAATACTTTCAGCTTTTGTGTCACAGTGGGAATCTGTAAATGCAAGTTATGATGTAACAGACAATTAGTGTGAATTCAACCATTCATCATTTCTGAAAAGTTCATGTGGGTTTTTTTAATACACATAGAGAAATGTGGTATTTTTCTCCAAGTTTACAGTCCTCCAGTTTTGGGGACCCAAGCTAGGGAAAGGGGTTTAGGATGGGCAAGAATGACTCAGGAACTGCAGCTGAGTAGTTTTTTAATACAAAGATTTAGATCATTAGTTATCTCAACTCAAGTAGATGTTCCTGCATTGCTTTCCAAAATGATCCAAATCCTTCTGACGAAAATCTGGTCAATAATTCAGCAAGCCAGCTGGCATGGGATCCTGGCCTCTGCTTTCAACAACTACTTATCAGTAGCTATTTCTTCTGGTTTCTTTCCTAAATCAGACTTACTCCTTCCTTTATGCAGAAGGCTTCAGCCATACTCCAGGGATTGAATTCCAGGAATGTACACCGATGGTTGTGCTACCTCTAGGAATGCATAGCATTGTTTCTGAAAGGCATTCCTTGTGCTGGCACTAGCAAGAACCTGAGGATTACTGTTTTGAGTAAAGTTTTCCTCTTGTAATCATGTACTGACTCAGAATCATCCCTTTGTGCCCAGGTGGATGGACAGCCATGGTCCTTCTCGCTTCCCAGCTTTGTGTTTCTTAGGTTGACCTGGACATTTTCCTTAAATCCAGTCCAACACCATGAGCTTCTTACACCATTTGATAGGAGTAGGCTGCCATTTCACTGCATGAGGGCATGAAAGTATGGAGTCCATCCCTCAGGTAAATTCCACTTTCAAATAAAATTGTGGTAGATTTAAGAACTGAGTGTGAAAAATAACGGGCTAATTGTAAGCAACAAAGTTAAAAAAAAACCAACAGAAAAAAAAAAAGGAAATTACTTTTTACTTACTTGTAGGATGCAAATCAGGAAAAAAAAGGATAAAAGTTGCTAGGAAAGATGTGGCCATGTAAGGAAAAGGTGGCAGGCTTCTGCCAAAGGCATATCCACAGCCTTGAGTGTTACTGAAATGGCTCAAAGGAAGCACGAGGGGATTTGTACCAGGAAAAATCTGGAAACACAAATATGTATAGCATCTTTCCTCAGGAAGAAAACCATCCATTTTCAAGTATATATATGAAGAGAGGGAAAGTAAATTGAAACCTTTACACTACCAGGTTTGTCAGTTCCACTTGAAATCTAATGCTAAAAATGGGGAACCAGATTCCTGAAAATATTCCTGTACCTGAGCAGATTCTTACCCAGCCCATCCATGTTGCTACAATCCTCTGCTTAGCTTTACCTCCCTGCCACAAATCTCATTTTTTCTCATGCATTTAGAGCAGCACCAGTGTCACTGAGGCACACAAGAAGAAGATTGTTAATGTAAATATGGGACAATGAAGCAAGAGACCTGGTTATTATCCTCTGCTCCTCTGGTGCCTCTCTGCCCTGCAGGCTCCAGGGAGGCTGTACTGCTTGGTACCTGTGAAATCTTCAGACAATGCCATACTGAAAAAAACTAAAACATAAGCACAGGCTTAACATTAACTGCCACCAATCATCTTCAGCATATTTTATCACTATACTTTGTTGGATGCCTTTTCCATGCTTGAATTATTATGAGCAGACACTTATCACGTCCTCCACCAGCCAGCCTTTTCCTCTCTTTCAATTTATCCCTGCAACTGCACTAAAAAGGAAACAAAATTTAGTATAAAATTTGTAATGGCCAAATTAACTGGCACTTCCAGGCTGCCTCAGCTGTCAGTGCCTGTGATGGCAGGAGATGTTTTGCCAGCACCACTTTCATGAAAAGACACGTATACACACATATACAGCCAAGAACAGCGTGGGAGCTGTTTCCCAAAAAAAATGTTGGAAGTCACTAGTGACATAAGAGTTATTAGTACATATAATTTCTACAGTGTCAAATAAAAGAAATAATGAAAAATAAAAGAAAATGTGCTTTCCTAGAAAGTAAAGGTTATAAAGCTGTTTAATTAATATGATGGCTTAGTGGGTGCCATTAAGCACCTCTTTAGGTTAATTTTAATCTCAGCAGGGGTGTGGATAAAGAGGAAGTAATTTTACACCTTCCAGATATAGCATTATTTTATTAAATCAGAAGGGACTAGGCTCTCCCAGTCATTGCATTATTTGACTGCACTATGAGGTGACAAATTCTTTCTCTGATTTAAGTCTTACAGTAGCATTTAGACCATCATTTAAATAAAACAAACAAACAAACAACAACCAACTGATAAATAATAGTTTAAGCCTGCACTGTCCACTTACTAAAACACTAATAAATGTGAGAATTTGAGGCTAAACTTGAAGCTGAAGGGCAATGTCCATTTCTGGAGTAGAATTAGATTTCTGACCACTCTCCTGCTCTTAGCCAAAGCCAGATCAGGTCGTTTTTATTTCAGTCCATAGCTTACAAGAAAGGACACCAGAAAATACAATGATTCATCCAAACATGGTGTTTCCAGTGAAAAGCTCTATCAGAACTTGTTTTCTCCAAAAGCAACTCTCTATGTATGAAACACAGAGACACATCTATGGCAATACTTCCACAGTTACACTCCCAGCACTTCTTCACTAAGCAAGCTTGACATATTCCTGTTATTTCACAGTTAAAATCATATCTTTTAATAATTCCTACAGTCTTTTCTCTTTTGAGCATTTCTTAAATATGCAGAAACTAAGAGCACCCTTGCTTTTCTCCCAGATTGCCTTTCTAGTGAGGAGAGGAATTTTATATGAATTTTCATCAGTAACTGAGACAATTAAATAAACACTTCACAGAGGTTCAGCAATTGATTTTGACAGAAGTGAAATACTGCAGTGAAAGTGCAGAGGAAATGTGATGACACAACTTACCTGACCTTACCTTACACACAGGCTGACAAACAGATTTACAGGGCTTCAAAAGGATGCATTAATTTTTTGATACTTAAAAGTTTAAATATTTAAATCTGGATTTACTTGTTATCCTAAGCAGCCTCCTGCAGGTTTACAGGCCTAAATTCTTCAGATTTGTCTAATTCTACGCTGTCTTTGCCTGACACATTGGAGCAGGTTTTAGCAAACACACTTGTTTTCTGAGTTGTTAAAGCAACTTCAGTCTGTTCTGAAATCAAGTGCATGGCTTGAACACTGCTCATCCTGGGCAATGCTGAGGAACCCATAGAGTCCAAATCTCAGTTGCTCTTTGATATGCAAATTGAAACATGAATTGAGAAATGTGTCCTCTTGCATGCACAGCTTGGCCTCTGCCTGCTCTCAACCTCAGAACCACAAGGAAGTGAAAGAGAAAAGTAAACAACAACCACCAACCAAACAAAACCAAAACCACCCATCAACAACAACAAAAATATGACAAAAAACCCCCCACTTTTTAGAAAGGAAATAATTTTTTTCTATCTCCAGCATCTCAACATTGGGGTATAACGGTATGCCAAGCCATCTTAATACGTCAGAAAGAATCAAGGGTGTATGAAACCAGTTTAATAACAGATTTAGTGTAAGAGACATCAAAGAATAGGAATTTTAGGAATTTGCTTATAACAATCAAAATAAAAAGAGGATGGAGATGAGAGCACAACCTAATGCACATTATTAGCATTATCTACAGTCTATGCCAGTCTTAGTTCTGCTAAATGGTTTCTCTGCCCACTTACTATCAGGCACTTCTGTGGTATTCCTTGTGTTCCTTTCCCCACTGCAATGTGAGTTTAATACAGAAGATAATATCAGTGTTCAAATCCCAGCTACACTCTCTCATCCTACACCTGCTGTGACAGGATGCTGGTTTCCAGTTCTGAAGGAAGGCTCTTTGTCAGCCCATTCCCAGAAATCTTTACCCATTATCATTATAAATAGTGCACATTGATAAAGTAACCCATTCTTAGATTCCTAGACCTCATGACTGACCCTGATCAAGAAACTCCTGCTTTGCTCTCTCTTTGGACTATGCAGTGGTTTTCAATTCAATGCAGAACTTGTTTATTCATAAACTTCATTGTGTCTCATGACACAAGTGGGGGGGAAGAGGGAGAAGATAATTCCCCACTTCACCCCAAAGAGCCTTACAAGGGTCTCTTTCTAAACACAATAAAATCTAATTTTTCATCCTGAGAGAATGGCTGCCTGCAAGCCCATGCAAGCAATACAGCAAAGATGCTGTTGGAAAGCCAGCCTTTCAGTGCAGTTTCTTTCTTCAAATGCTTGAGCACCATTAAAAGAAACACTGAACTTCCACCTGAACATGTATCAGTCAGGCATCTCTCTCCTTACACTTCAATATATTTTGATCATGCATCACCATAGTGCTGGTTACCAGCAGGGTGACTGGGACAGTTTATTTGTATGGGAGGGAAATGGCAGCTGAGGAAATGAAGACATGCTGAAGGAAGTTATAAATTATTTTAGCATAATTTTAAAATTCTTGTGTTGGCAGTTACAAACAAACCAAGCATTTTAAAATTCTTGTGTTGGCAGTTACAAAAAAACAAACTTTTTTTTCCTTCTTTTCCCCTTTATTCTGTAAGACAGCAGACAGTTTGTGACAGAACCTTAACTCTGTAAATACCACATAACCAAAATTCAGAACCTGCCTCCTCCAGCACAAAGCTGATTTTTGACAGTTACATGAGATCCAAAGCTTCTGGAAACTGAGGACTGTTGGATCCCTGAGCCTAAGCTGTCTGCAACTGCAGGAGAAATGCCCTAACATTCGCAGTGTCAATTCACCATCAGCCAGTCTGACATCTGTCAGGGTAGTTTGCTCTTGCTGCTGCCATTATAAACCCATTTGCAAAGCAAAGTGTTTTAATCATTAAAAAATGTCTAATTTCCAGCCTTGGGGCAAGTGGCTATTTATCAGCACTCAAGCCAGTGTTACAATTTGTTCTACCTCAAATACCTCCTGACATTCCCTGGCATTTACTCCTCTTCCCCACAATTCCTTCATGGCTATCAATATTAACTTTTCTCTGACTTGACTGCACTAAGATGGACAATCCAAGCTCTCAGGTTTTTATTTTCTGGGTCCAAGTTTTCTAAGCCGAAGACAGATATCGATGTCATGAATTCTTGCGGTGGAATCAATTCCAGCTTTTCAATGTAAAATCTTCCAGGCCAATTTACTGAAGTGTAACAGTGTCTGCTGGATCTCCTTGAGTGTGCAATTTCAATAGAATTGGAGAAGAGCAACAATCTCCTTTGGACAAAAAAATTAATGTTAGGCAAATATTTCTCACAATTTATTAAAACAAGTCCTTGAAAATTAGCTTTAACACCAAGGGGGAACCCAAAACCTTAGGGAGTTACTTTAAAAATATTAATGGAGGAAAATAAGGAATTTTAATGATAATATGCTAAATATCTTATGACTTGAAGCACTTCAGATGCAATTGATCTCACCACAGTGGTGACAAGTTAGGGAGCAGTGAGAAGAGAGACTTATCATCAGATAAAAAGCTCAAAACAGAATTACATTCTTTGCTTGTCACCAAAGCACTAATACTGAGAGGGTGTGGGAAGGCAATTTACATACAAAATTGGAGCCACATAGCTAATGTACTCTGATTTTTCACTCGAACTACATTTCACTGACAGAATGGTCTTTTGCTGTAGCCGTACACTTAGGAAAAGTGTGTGATTGTGTTCCTCGTGCATTATCCTATTTTCTATAGCACTGGAGAATTATTCTGTGTTCTGCTAAAAATTGTAAGCTCATCTAACAAAAACTGGCCAGCCCCTGTCTTCTCGTCATTTCAAAACCCCTAAAAATAATATTTACAAAGTATGCAACTGGAAAGCTACACTGAATAATGTATAAAGAACACATTTCTTTGAATTTCATAGCCTTTTGATGGCAAAAACTTGACAGACTGAAGGATGTTATTCTGTCATGTAGCAAGCTAGATGAAGAGATCTATAAAGTTTTCTTTCTTTCAAGCACATCCATCTTCTGGAAGTGGATATTTGTGAGTGCAATGATGCTACTTCTTTGATGGTTTTTTATTAATTTTATTTTTATTTTTAATATATACATTTGGTGGTCAATTATTTTTTCCAAAAGCTTCTCCTGAATGTTAAATTGACTGCCTAAGATCAGCTCTTTCTTCTCTATGACATCCAATCCTTTCCTTGATGACTCTTGACAATTCCTACCTGACAGGATAACTGGGTGATATTCTCAATTCAAAGGGACTCTGCTGACTTCCCCTTGGGAATGATCCATTACAACAACTCACCTGCACCTCCTGAATCCTGATCCCTGTAGCAGAAGATTTTCCAGGGCCAAAGGCAAGTCCATGTCCAGGAACACCTGTAGGGTTGAGATGTTGGATTCAAGCTGTCTCTAAGATAAATGTGCAACCAACAGGCAAGCAAAGGGATCAGGAATGTTTGTCCCAGTGCAACAGCAGCACTGGTAGAACACCTTCTCTTTCTGCTCGACTCAGCTACCTTCCTCTCCATACGTTCCCTCCCAGCCACAAGGCAGGAAAATCTGGTTAGACTGAACATGTATTACTGCACACTTCACTCCACAATTTCAGGAAATTCCTCAACAGTCCTCTCTGTTAATAGGCACACTATTACCTGTGTTTTATTCTCACTATAGAAATTAGTCATAATATACCACCTGTTTTCCCCCTTAGTCAGCAGCCACTGTATAGCACTACGCACCAGAGCATCAGTGGATTCCAGGGTGCAGATACATTTTGAGTGATCATTTTGACTTTTTCAAAGCAGATTTCTCCCTTTTCAAGGATGATTGTTATGTTGTGCTTTTTCTGAGAAAGTGGAATTATTAATTTAACCCCTGCAGCAGTCTCAGTTACA
>JAWWLV010000180.1:28292830-28303973 GCA_035041135.1 Platyrinchus mystaceus | reverse complement strand
TGCATGGGAACGGGCAGTAAAGAGATTGTGATGCTAATGTCTGTGATTTTCAAAAGTATCCGGAAAGCTTTTTGAAGCCCTTCGTCGTCTTTGTATCCCAGGTTATTGATGGTTTCAACTACACTTCCAAATACGGAAGGAGCACAGAACTGATTATCTTGTGCTGCTGTAGCTGAGCCCACCAGTCCTTCTGAGTGAGAAGCAGGAAACGTCGTCACGGATGAACATTCCCCCTCTAAAATTTCTGGGCCGTGTACCACAGCCGAAAGCTTTCAGCATTCTTTCAGAATCTTTTAACACGTTTTTTTCTTTGACAACTAGAAGGGGAAAATGTGCTTTCCACGATTATTATTACAGCACTGTGCCTTCCTTCCATTCACTCCTTTATTTTCTAACTGCTTGAACATGTTTGAGAACAAGCAGTGCATAGGAGTGCAACTCACACTTTAGCAGACATTCATAAATTTAGACTTGAATTACACTGCTGGTGCCATGCTGTGCAGCTGCTGGGAGGAAACTAGGCCAGTATACAGCAGTTACTGACAGAAGAGATTTTCCTGTAATGGTACTGTTAGGTACAATTGATGGGTCAGCATCTCCACTTTTGGAGTATCTATGAAGAGGCACAAAAACCGTCAGCCCATCTGTGTTTCGATATTGCATAAAATGAAAAGCAAACAATTTATCTCCCAGAAAATTGAGACTCATCACCTGAACGTCATAAGATACGACTCACATGTTTGCAAAATCAGAATCGTGCTCATGAGCATGTGAAAAATCCAAGTGTTATTTCCTGCAATTCCTAGGCTGTTGGACTCTCTCCTTCTTTCTGCACTGGTCTAAAACCAAGGGTAACCTTGCAACAGCAACCAGCCCCAGCATTCCACAGCAGGCCAAGGGAGCTGCAGGTTAGGACCTGAACTAAGGGAGATCCAAGCTAGACTGACCTTGAAACTCTGCTTGCAGATATCATCTCTAGAGTCTAAATTAAATCTTCCTACAATCCTGCAACCTGGCAGTGAACCTAGAAGGAATTTTGGCTTTTCCCCCAGGATAATACACAAACTTGTTCCAGGTCTTCCACGTCTGTGGTAGGGAGAAGGTAGGAGAAGGTTATTGTGGTGTCCAGGTCAAATCCCAGCAGAAACCATCCATGAGGATGATCAGGACCAAGGAACAAGTTTCCAGCCATGAAGTTTCCTGCTCCATATTCTGATGACTGATAGCTGCAGCTGCTGATGGAACAGCTCTGAGGTTCACCCTTCATCACTGACACATTTCCAGAATTTCTCAAACTTTTCTTACCAAGCCTAATGCTCCAGGGCATCAGCTCCTATGGGTCTTCTTCCATATTTCACATAATGCAAGCGATGACAGGGCAGTGGACAAGCCACTCTGTCAGGGTAGTGAGTCAGCAAAAGCAAGGCCTGGGTCACAGAGCTCATCCTTATTTCCTCTTCAGAGATGTGAATTGCTCAGTGTCTTCCCACCCTCAGAGCCTGACACCCCAGGAACCTGCAGCTTTGGGTTTCCTGTGCCTACAGCCTCTCTAAGACAGCCCGTGCTGCAGAGCTGCTGGTGCAGGTAGGAGAGACCTTTCCTTTAAATAACACCGTCCTTCACTATCCTTCCTTATTGTTCAGCAAAATTTGCAACCTACTAATTACAGGCTGTTTATAAGCTTTTCCTTAGTCTGCTGAAAAACAGAGCAGTGTAAGTGGGCCATTTTTAAGTGCTCATTAGACACGATAACAACCAAGCACCTTGCCAGGACACAAACCAGAAGCAGCACTGCGGGTACGGAGTTTGCAGCCAGCTGAAGGAAGACCCTCCTCCGATGCAGAGCTGAGGGCACCTCACCCCAGCTGCTCACAGCTAAACTGTCCTCACTGCTGGCCCGACACACAGCTCACCTTCAGAAGTGGAAAGAAGGCTGTGCAGGCTCCAAAGGAATCAAGCAGAGTGAATCTCACCACAGCAGAGCAGAGAAGGAGGGAAGGCACAGCACCTTCACACCCACAGTCTCTGCACAGTAAACGTGACATAAAGCTCAGCCCAAGCTTTGCCAGCCCAAGAGTTGCTACTTCTCACAGATCTACCAGCAGCTACACCACAATGAATCCACAAGCATAAATCCATTTATGTTACGGTGTACCTGCACTCCAAAATGAAACAGAGGCTTTTTTGTTCACATTGGGAAGCTGCTTTTGCCATAGATCACTTCAGACCAAAGAGGCAGGTAAAGGAGGGCAAAGACACAGAGCCATCAGGCGAGGTTAAGTAGGTCAGTAAAAAGGTAACCTGCCTTACTGCCAGGACCCTGAACTGCTCATCTGCCATCTCCTCACTCATTTATTCACAGAGAAAATATGTTTATGCCTTACCACTTGACTGGGGTGGAACCCTTAATTAACATTTGCAAATTATTTTTATATCCCCAGGTAAGAGGTGCTATACAAATATGTGACATCACAAAAGAACAGCCCTTATGTCTGAACTTCTTTAGAAGTTCAGAGAAAAAGGAACTGCTTAGAGAATCATTTGCTCCTTAGCAAGTCCCTTTCAAGAAAATAATAAAAGACAGACTTTGAAATGTCATCTGCATTTTTGACCACAGAAACATAAAAGGATGCTTAGCTGGAACATTTAAAGAATGCCAGAGCCTTCCATGTTAGCTTTACCTTTACCGAGAACAGGATGAAGGTCAGTGTTCACTACATCAGAAGACAACTTGTTAAAGTGCAAAACCCTCCTCAGAAAGCACTGTGCTTTGAAAATAACATCCTCAAATACATTTTAAAGTTGCCAGTTAAACAGGATTGCAGATAACAGGTTCTGGCAACCAGCAAAGCCAAAGGACAGGCTGATTTAAAGTAACTCTGAACAGCGACCTGCAGAGATCAGCCAACTGCTGGAAAGAAACTCCTGAAGGCACTGGGCTTTCTTTTTGAACTAGTTTTGAACTAGCAGCTAATGGGAGAGCTTTCTTGCATTCCTCTAGGTACAAGCAAATGGGAGACAGTGACAAATGACATTCAACATCTTTTTTATTATTATTATTATTAAAAAATGGCTTTTGAATGCCTTCGGGGTTCCACATTCTTCAGGGCAGATTTCTGCTCTACATCACACCAATGCAAATTTGGAATAATGTCAGTAAAATCAAAGGAAATATTTGGGCATTTCACAGACAGTTTTGAGCAGACCCGGTTAAAACTGATCTAATTACAAGACAGGACAAGCAGATATTTTACAATTAGTTAAGGAGTGAGGGGAGCACAGCAGGTTGGACATTCTGAAAAGCATGTTGTTTTGATGAAATTTGCCTTTATCACATTCAAGCTGGAGGCTGTAAGGCACATAAAACTACTCCCCAAAATATTTTAAATTTTTTTATATTTTACACATTTTATGCATTTCCTGCACCAAGATACCATCTTATATTTCCATTAACCATATGTATATGAATCCTGAATTATACTGTGAACAGAATTTCAGTTTGGTGAGAAGAGCCATGATCCAGGTAACTGCTAATCTCAGACTAAGAGATCTGTTGAGTTTAATTGCTGTTAAGAGTTCACATCCATAAAAACATGGATGTTTATTTCCTCTCCTCATGATTTGCTTGGCTTTCTACTTAAACTGGGAAACATATGGAGAGTTAAAACATTGTCTGCCGTGATACACACCATGTCTGGGAAGGAACACTAAAGTTTCACATTAATGCTGCCTCACACTCACATGCCAGATCCTATTCTAAGTGAACTAAAAGCCTCAATAATTGCCTTAAAGCCCTGCTTGACATCCTTGTGACCATGGTTCAACAGTCCTGATTCTACCATTTGCTTCTAAAATTAAAGCATAATAATATCTCCATTTCCTTGGCTTGCCCTTTATGATGCATACCTTAGCAGATGAAGATCTTTCAGATGTGAAAGACAAGCATAAAAGTATTAAGTAGTACTCAGAAGTGCCTTTACATGATGCAACCTGGTGACACTGACAGTTCTGCAATTTGCAGTAACAGTTTTGACCTGGAAAATTTCCGTGAATTTGCAGTTTCTTTTCATTCTACCTTCAGCCTGCAACAGACTGCATAGACTAGTGTTAAAGTCGAACAACCAAAGCCAAATAACTTTTAATAAAATAGATTTTTAAAGCAAAAAAAAAAAAAATTCCTTCTCCTCACATTTTTTTCCCTGCATACCCTATGCCCAGTCCATCTTGTGCTCTTTGATAAGATGCATCTTTCCGACAGAGTTAATTTTGATCACTTGGACTCAGCCAGCTATGTGGCAGCTTTCAAGGTTTGATGTATCAGGCTGTAACTTTGACAGAGCAGCCAACACACTGAGCAACCTGGCATGACAGAAACATGAACCTGAGTCAAATAGTGGTGACTTATCAGGACCCTGTTAGGAACAAGCCCTGAGCTGGCAGTCAGGCCCAAGGCCCAGGAGCTCATTGAACACACTGACCAGAATATTCAACAGCTTGTCTAAGGATCTTCCTCTCTAAACAGACATTAACCCATGCTTTGGGAAAGTTCCCTGCTAACCCTGAGAGACTACTGACAGGTTTGGTTTCCAAAGAAAATATTTCAAAATGCACATATTTTTTCCTCTTTCAAATAATTCTTGATACTCACTTTCTTTTAAAGGATTTTAATACCTACCAAAATAACAAGAGTAGCAGTGCTTGGTTGAAGTTCTCTGTATTTACCATTAAATTCCTCAGTTTAGACGCTTATGCTGGAGTCAGTACAGTACATTTTAGAGGCAAGAACCAAGCCACACACTGGGATGTAAAAAGCAATGGGGTTAAGTTATAATTATTGCAATAAAGCAATCCCCCATAGTGAGAGAACATCCTGGGAAATGAAGTAAGTCAACATGGCAGAAAGTTTCTTATTCCTTTATGCAAATGAATTCAGGTAATTGTAGCCTAAAATTTCTTCCACTGTGGGCACACAACTGGTATTTTATCAGTTTTAAGAAACAAAGTGTTTTCTTCCCTTGGCTACAGCTCCTCACTGGTCTCTCTGAGTCAAATAAATCTCCCCAAAGGAAGATGAAGTCTGTGGCTTGGGTTCTATAAAATGTAAGAGTCACTGGGTTGACCTTACCTCCAAACACTGAAAGACATTTTTCTCACTGAAGGATTAAATATACTAACATGGAAGCTGAAGATTTCTTTTTCTTCACAGCCACCCTCTTCCCTCAAAATGCCCTCCTGAGCAATCACTCAGCACCCCACAGAATGGAGCCACAGGACGCCCACAGGGTCTTAAGTCCTCTCAGAGCTGAGGTCCTTGGGAAGTGCACTGGAAAAGATGCAAAGTTTGAATTTCAGCTTTGCTGACTACCTATTATATTTTACCTAAGGATTTATATATACATAAAAGCTTGAGAGAAAATAAATAAATTCTGTGTCAATTGAGCTTCCCAAAATCTGCAACCATGTTTGACTGGATACCAATAAAACCACTTTTCTGAGAGCTGTTAGATTGTTGAGAAAGAACAAAGCTAAGTGCTAGAAAAATACCTTAGAAAGCCGAAGCACATTTTTTTCCAGCTTTGTACCACACTGGTGTTTTCAGACACCAGCCATTTTTCTTGATTTACCAAGAGGTCTCAGTTGTTTCTGCCTCTCAACAATTACTTGCTCCTGGCCAATTTTTTTCCTCTCTTCCAGACCACGGTCAGCAACATCCCTGGACTGTAACTTTGCTTTATAGCCTTGGGCCAGCTCTGAAACCAGTGGATTGTTGCAGTGAGAGATAGATGATTCTTGGGTACCAAGGAGCAGAAGAGCTTGGGAGAAGCTGTCCAACTCTGAAAAACAAGCACGCACATGTTACAGAAGTGACAGCAGAAAGGTGTGTTTTTCTTACACAGGGAGAGATTAAACCATGGAATGCCCTCTCCTATTGCCAGATTCACCTCACACAACAACAGGCACAAAGCAGAAAGTCCGTTCCAGTAACAGAGGAGATGCTGTCAGGCATTCCATCTTATTTTTTTCCCCGAACTAAACAAGCTAAGAAAATGAAAAGGGAGTGTCAGAGATACTCTCTGAACCACATCTGGTGTGTATGCAGTCATGGAAAACTGAGGGAATGTCAAGAGCTGACTTAAGGGCTTGAAAAACAGCCTTGGAATGTGAGAGTGAAACAGACTCAGAGACGTCCTTTAACAAAGGAGAGGTGGAGAGTTCAACCAATTATTTTGATGCATAGAAAAATGGTGGGAGCTTTACTCCTGTGATCCAACAGCTGGATGCCCTTCTGAAAGATGCCCTTCTTGGAAAATCTCTCTGGTGTGGCGTGTTCAGGATCAGATTGCAGATTCACAGGAAAGGCTATCCTGCTGAGTTTTCTTTGTGTTTCTTTGCAACTATGAAACACGCTTTGCTTCCAGAAAAAATTCATCTCCTGACAAACTAATCATACTCCACCTTCTGTGGGGTACAAAATTCTGACAGACCAGCTTGGATTTGTTAACGTAGGGGAGCAGGGTGGGGATGTGTGCTCCCCATTTCCACTGATAGAAAGGAATGGCTGAATACCAGCTTGGATTGTATGACTATGCTCTTTCCAGTAATAAACATCTGTGGCACAGCAAAGAAAGGCAGAAAAAATGGTGCAGGGATATGGTACACAATTCAATAAAAATTGCAAGTTCCTAACTCTAGAAACAGATCACCAACACACTCAAATAGGTTTACCCACTCTGCACAGCCTTTAATAGCGCTCCCCAGAGAAATGAACTTCCTAGATAAACACATTTTTTAAAAATAACACTAATTATATTCTGACAATTTTGGTGTGTTTGAGTAGAAAATAGAACTGTTACATATTCATTAGACATGGAACAACTCTAAGTGTCGTGCCACACCATTAATATTTATTTTACTGTCTTTTTTTTTTCTCCTGTAAAAAAGCAATACAATTTTTCAAACCATCAGTTCACATTACTAAAATAGAAAGAAAAAAAGAACAAAAACATGATAGGTGAAAATGAAACACAAAAGGCCTTAATTCAGTGAGTAATAACTTACATAATCTAGCGCAACAGGGCAGGAGTCCTCTCACTGAGGTCAAAGGAAATAATCACACGCTTTAAGTTAGCTCTGAACCCACACACCTCGCTGACATTTCCAACCAATTCTCACTTGGAGGGAGGATTACTGGAACCTCTGCTGCTCCCTCTATCTTTTGCTGGGGGTTATCAGAGAAACAGAATGAGACATATGGTCTTCTCCTAAGAGCCCAGTTTATTTGCACTGGGAAATAAACACAGCAGTCTCTGACTGGGACAGATGAGGTGAACACACAGTTCCTTCAGCCGGCGCTGCCAGGGCAGTCTCTGGCAGAGATGCAGAGCGCAGTCCTTGGAAACCATAACTAGTAAATACAGAGATTAAAACCAGTAATGTCTCTGTGTGCACAGCAGCTGGGTGAAATGAATCACCTGGACAAGAAATCAACAGAGTCTGCCAGTGCCCTTTGTCAAATTAGAGTATAAAGCAAGAAGAAACTGTGTACAAAGCAATGCAGCAAAGCAGCAGCCACTTGGATAATATTTTACTGCAAGAGCAATCTGCATAGCAAAGATTACTGAGAATTAATCTTGTTTTCTAAATATATTTAGTGTTTGTACACAATGTTCCATTTACACTAGGAATGGGTACTGTGTACCTGCAGAACTTGAAATGGTTTTGTTTGATTCCCTAGGACAGCCAGCTGCAGGAAATGATGTACTATGAACAGACTCACAAAATAAGTTATGCTAAGGATTTACAGCAATTCAGTATAAGCAAAGCAAAACACCGCTTTTTGAAGGGCATCACAGAAGACTATCTTTTCAACTGCTGAAATAAAAATAAATGCCTTTTTTCACATCAGTAACAACTCTCATGCATTTCCACATAAAAGCTTCTTAAGCTTTGAAATGGTGTATTTAAGCCAATTGTTTTATCTGCTAAAAGAAACAGAAAAGGTAGGAAAAATTGTTTCTCTTTACCTTTTCTCCATTAGAAAACCTGGTGCATTTTCCTACATAATTACCTAAAATAAGCTTATCTACTTTAAAAATGTAACAACTGAAATATGCATTTACCTCTTGCCATTCCTTTTCTATCCCCCTCCATTTAAGCTGTAAAATCATGTTCTGAAGCCACTAAGAGTAACGTGACATCTGTGAAATGATGCATTTTGTTTCTAATGCATGCACTCAGCTGCAGATTTGACTTTGAAGTACTTAATTCTGAAATATCTAAAATAATCCCATGTCCCAGAGAAATGGCACTAAAGCATCCAGAACTCTGTTTTCATTAGGAAAGGGTCACGCTGAGAAAAGGACCAGACACACCTCATCCTTTTCAGTTCTACTTTGTACCAGCTTCCCTGTCCTCACAGAAGCTACACAGCATCTTTGTTCCACACTCTCCCAAGGCTCACAAGAACCTGGAAAAGAAAGAGGGTAAGAGAGTTTTAGGATGAACTGTCTCAAACAGTAGATAAGGTAATGGCATACAAAGTGCAAAGGCCAGGCACAGAGCTGTGACCAAAGATGAATATGTCTTGTAAGAAGGTGGCCATTTTGTATTTATGCTACAATTTCCATTGCTTCATTTCTTGTCCTCCTCATCCTGTTACTCCTAACTTCTTGGGGCAAGCCACACAATCCCTCTTACAGCCCAGGATTACAGGATTGTTTCAGCATCCACAACACAGGGAGCAACGATGTGACATGGAAGCATCAGGTAGAGGCTGCAGCTTTGACTTAACCCCCTTCTTTGAGCTATGGGTGAGGAGGGAAGAGCAAAAACGTCCCAGACACTCAACACCCATAAGAAAAATGTTGGGTGTTTCTCAGGCAGCCATGCTAAGATTTTCTCTGAGCCTTGGCAATGTCTACAACACTCTCACAAAAACAGAACTGGAAAAGATATAGTTTTCTTCTTGGAATATAGTCCATTTTTTACTTGAGCACTGCAACCATCCACCCCCATTTACCAACTTCTTGCTTTGCCTGTTTTAATACCTGTATGATCTCAGCAATTGATTCCAGAGACAGCAAGAGAATACACAGCATCTCATCACCCAGAGCAGACATCGGCATCCAGACGATAAACCTGTTTGCTTGACATGCTCTTAACTATTGGTGATTTACTTAAACAGGTCTCACAAAGAAGCAAATTAAACCCACAGCTATTAGAAACAATGACTGCTTTTTAATAGAGACAATAACTTTGCCCAGGCTGGCTGAATCCATTCACTGTCTCTGTGACTTCCCTCTGGTTGTACATCGTAGCCACACTCTCACATACACACACAGGCACTTTAGCTTTGTTTCTGTAAGGCTTTTTTAATAAAATAATATTGCAAACTCACTCCTTGACTCTGCCAAGCAAACACCATGACCCTACTCATTAATTGTAGAGCCATTCATGCCCAGAAGAGTAAATTCACCATCTATTACAATAAAAAAATAAAATTCCAAGGTATCCCAAAATTTGCGGAGTTATTCGAAGTTTTATTTTCTTCTAATAAGCATATAAATCAAAAACAGAACCACAGGGTAAGATGCTAAATGCTTAGTTATTGATGAAATATTTTACTAATGGCTCAGACTTGATGACTATTAAAAAAACTCCTACTCATTCTGCTTAAAAAACATATAAAAAGTGCTCAACACGTTGCCAGCAGAAATATATTATAAAGTGAAAACTACCATTTAAATAAGGAAGAAATAGAGTCAGCCAGGCAGAGACACTGGAGGGAGACAAATTATGAAGCCCTTGTCAACTCCACTGAAGCAGCAGCAGCACTGCTACTGTCAGAGCCAAGCTATGGGACCACACTGCTATGGACTAAAGACAGTAAGCCCAAAGTCAAGAGGGACCATTTTTTGCCCAAAAAGCAGGACATGCTTTTGTACCAGGACTTTCCCCATGAACAACGCTCATTAAAATGTTCAATCGGTGTCACAGGTATATTTTAAATGATAAATCACAGACAGGCATATTTTCTGGCCAAATTACCATAAAATTCCTATTAACTGCCACTTGCTTCAGCTGGGAACTTGGTACTAACTCTTCTACTAGTCTCAGAAATAGTATATACACACTTCTTCTCTCTCCCTAAATAGTCTTTAATGTTGCAATATCAGTGACCATCAGTAATCAAGATCCAAGATCATGGGATGTTTTCTTCTAAAAAAATACAGGTTTCTGTGGATACAGCACAGTTCTGAAGCCTGGTATTTCTGGGATGTGCATGTTAATAAGAACATGGAAGTTAAAACGAGTATTTCCCTAGGTTCCCAGGGGAACAACACCACTTACTTCCAGATCGGGATAGTTTCAAGCTACTGGGTTAAACACTTAATAAAACACATCTAAAAAAGCTATTCCTAGATTTTTCTGTGGCTTCCCAATTGCTATTCATTGGAACTAATGGCTCAAGGGGTAGGGAACCATTAAAGCACAGGGGAATTTAGGGAAGAGCATGCTAGTGAGGCCAAGGGCATAGGAAAAACACTGGGAAACAGCCAGAGGAGTTTGAAAAGATAGCTCAACTGTTTAGGAAAGGAGTAGAGTGACACTCAGCAGTGGTTATTTATGCCCTTTTTACACTGTTTTCTAACACCCAGTGCTGCCTGCAATGGGTTTGTGTGCTGTCCAGCCACTTACAACTCCAACCACACACACTCAGCTTCTAAGTGAAACAGCTTCTGTAGTTCAACACAAGCTACATGGGGAGAAGTTTGTCAGTAATTTGAGATAAAGAAATTCTGCCTTTATTTCTGATGCACTGGGGAAGATGAGAAGAATTCCAGGAAAAAAGTCGAGCTAAAGCTGGTAAAGTGGTGGACTTGGCAGTGCTGGGTTAATGGTCAGATTTGATGGTCCAGCCTGAATGATTCCACGATTCTCTACTTGCTACAGAAGAACAAAAGCACAGAGGGAAGTTGCATTTATAAACTGACATCTCTCCAGTCTTTAGAAACACTATCCACACACTACATGTAGATTCCTGACTGTGCACAACTGCATTCCTTCTCTCCCTACACCTTCCTGCACTAGGACTTGCAGCCTAAACCAGAACTTGCTGATGTCCACAAGAGGCTTTCTTTTG
>JAWWLV010000180.1:28184039-28292730 GCA_035041135.1 Platyrinchus mystaceus | reverse complement strand
GAATAGCAAGAAAGCCTTGGTAAGCATTAAACAAACGGACGAGATAAAAAAAGTGTTAGACACTTATAACACTTTATACAAATGTACCCTATTAATACAGAGATTTCTCAATTGCACTAATTTTTAAAGAAACAAATCCCTGAAGACATAAGAAGTAGACTAATAGAATTATATCTACTGTGCTATTTTTTAAAAATCAGAAAGATAAATAAAATTAGAACGTAATCTAGAAAACTACAAGGATAACATAAATTAGGTTCTTGGGAAAATACAGATTTGGACAATAAGAGAAGCTGTGTTTGAATTAAAGTCTTTGATCATTCAAGATAAGTATACTGGGAAATAAAATTTTCTGCTTTATTTGATTTCTTTAGGAAATAATCTATTTCTTCTCTAATTCTACCCAAAGTACCAGAAAACCCACCCCAAAAAGAACTCAACTGAAGTCTCCCACTGTTCCCTTACTGAACACAAGCTTTTCTCACATCTCTGAAATCAAAATTTCTCATATCAGTTAGTTCATCCACATTGTACATTATATATGCTGCTACAGGGCTCTAACGTTTCAATTCGCTTGTGGCATTTTCAACATTTCTTTTATTTCTTTATAAGAATACACAAATGAAAACTGTCTGTTTACTGAACAATAAAACAAACTCTATCCTCCCTCTAAACAAAGTCTTCATTAATCTTGCATAGACTTCAGTTTCTTATTGCATAGAAAACAAAAAAAATACTACAGATGTCTGGAAAGGTATCCTGCAAAGAGAAACTTCAGGATATTTATTTAATTTCTTAGACTGAGAGTAAGATTGGAACTTGACCCTTTCATATAATACCTTTCTGTAAGGTGCAGACACAGATATAAAATACAGCATGTGGAGATTCAAGGTAAGTTGGGAATAAAACACAGGTTCTTTTAAGCAGTAGAGGTAATTAGATACCACGATAACTTACCATGGGAAGTAGCAAGTCTACTAACACAGAGTCATTAAATCAAATTTTCCTGTCTCTCACTAAAAGATACACTCTGATATCAGCACAAACTGTTGACTCTACAGCATTCAGTCCCTCAGTCAACCCTGTACTCCAGAACCAAAGCCCAAAGATGCAGGAGTTGCACAAATCCACAGAAACCTGGTGACCTGCAGCACAAACCGTGTCAGCTGTCAGTCCATTCCTCCTTGGTGACACTGCAGTGACAGTTTCAAAAGCAGTGGTTTCAACCACTCCTCATGTTCCTCACTATGACTACTACTAACTTGTATGGGAATAATACATGGAAACAAATTAAGGTGCATTTTACCATTCTCAAACCACCATGTTTTAGTAAATTTGAAAATCCCAAAGGAAGCAGTGGTGACAAAACCCCTGCAATTAAGTTCTGTTGACTACATGAACTATGGAACAGGCTCTCACTGCCCTGAGTGAAATAAAGTGTCTTCAACCAGGATCTTTGATGAGGGGTCCCTCTGTTGCCCACAAAACTAGACAGGATCAAATCAGTCACAGCCAATCCACAGTAGAACCCATCAAGCAATACACAGGTGGCAAAAATAAATTTTATAAGCCCTATGATGGGCACAACAGTTAACTGTACTTTAAATTATGGATGGCCACCAACTGGAACATTGGACCAGAATAAGATATGGACACCTGTAATCATGACTGTCCTCTTTAGAGTACTTGTTAGCAAACAGTTATCTTCAGGGATTGTTTATACTTAAAACTATTCATTAATGCTGATATTTCAGATTTAAAATATTAGCACCTGCACTTACTATATTCTGGAAACATCTGACTGAAAGAACAATCTGCATTGGAAAAACTAAGGTGAAATGGATATATCCCGAAATGGACTTCAAGAAAGCAAACTGCCACACCACATTATTGTATCCTTCAAGCTATGACAGTCTTGTCACCATGGTATTTCAGGATTTGGTTACCAGCAATAAAGAAAAAAAAATTATGTTTTTTTGAGCACATTTATCAGACAATGTCTATAATTTTTTTATTGAGGAATTAGCAACAACAACTAGCTTGCAGCCTGGAAGTTCTTTAAAAGTTTATGAAGATTTGGCATCAGTAGCAGACCCACTTACACTGTGCAAGAAGGAAAATAAACAATCAGGACACAGCAAGCACTGAATATTTTCAGTGCATGTTCCAGCCCCTGAAGACAAAAGAACCATTTTTCTCGTGTCGCAGTTTGTCACCCTCCCAGCAGAGACTTGCAGATTTACACAGGGGGCGAGACAACACCAATCCAATCTCAAAACATCTCAATCATTCAGTCTTTTTCCTTGACCCGACTTATCACTTATCTTCACCCGTCACAGCAGCTTCCCCGGGACGCTCTGTCTTCAGTTTTTTCTGCGGAGGCTCCCCGGGGAGCAGAGCTGTGCAGCGCTCCAGGGATCGAGCGATCTCATCGATTGTCCATCTGTCCTCGTGCAGGGCGTGTTCCTCCAGCGTGAACGGCCCCTGCTTGGTGCGGGTCAGCTCCTGCATAGTGGCACAGGTCGAGAGCTCTGCAGGAAGGAAAAGAGGAACTGGAAAAAGTGCATGGATAAACTTTAAAAGCTTAAACATTCGCAGCTCACTTAAAATGTATTTTTATACGTAGCCTTCTACGCTGTTCTGCTTCGTCTGAGAAGGAAGTTGACGAAGGTTTATCGCTCATTTATATGTTCTTAAATGTGAGGCAAGGAAGTCCTTTGATTTCAACAGATCTCCAGGGTAGTAAAGAGTTGAGAATCTGACAGAAAGTTGTCAAAAATTTTCCCAGATTTAGATGAGAATGAAAAGAGAGGAAATAATGTCTTACGATGTAAACAGAACATTCTCCATTCACAAGTGACCACGAACTATTTCTCCAGAGATTTTGAGGCCTTAGCACTTCTTGCCTTCAAGAATAATTTTTGACATTTTTATCCTGTGCTGCCTATCAGGACAATATAAACTAAGATAAGGAAAAATAAAAAAATATATACAAATGCTCTGCAATGTTAAATAAATACCAGCAGGACATAATTACATAATGAAGGGGACAAAACATACCAGCAACCAGAGCTGACTTGTAAGTGCACAGGTACATTAAAATACTCTCCCATCCTTTCTGATGCAGGAAGATTTTCACTGCATTTTCAATTTTTGAAAAGAAACCAGCTGCAGACAGACTTAATCTTGGTTTATCATTTAAAGGCTAAACATAAGCCAGCATGCTCAGAAGGCAGTAACAGAAACTTTGACTTGCCTAAGCACAAATAACAACATTGAAATTCATAGGGTTATCCCCCATTACTTGCCTTCTTGATCTACAAATGTATAATTTAAAAAAAAAAATTTGAAATGGATTATCTATTCTCCATCATGCAGTTTGATAGATATAGAGCACTAGACAAATAACGCTGTGGGAAAGCAAAACTATTCACAGTTCAGGCAAAGCAGAAAGAAAACACCAGAAAAATCATCACCAATGTAGAAGTCTTTCCAGCAGATAGGTTTTATTATGTGCATGGTAATGTTCTGTTCAATCTTTTTTCAAAATGTGATGAATAATGTTTAAAAAGACAGTGCCTTTCTTCTTCTTCTCATCCTTAATCTGAGTTAGCTTTAATACATGGAGGAGGAAATAAAAAAAATCCCCACCCTGCCTTGCGTTATCTTGCTGAGTGCTACTGCCTGCTCCACTTTTACCCCCCATCCCCCAAGTCCCCTGGCAATTATTTAGCCTTCATTCCCCCCATGCTCCCAAGGAAATTACCTTAGTACATAAAAACAAGTGACAGCACTACAATTCTGTAAAATAACACATAGGTCTAGTTCCTGGAGATATGCAAAATGACAAAATTTTTCCATAAACACACACTCCTTAAATTGTCAGGTGTTTTTTTTTCCACGCCTACCTTTGCCAATGTCTCTGACCAGGCTCCTGACATAAAAGCCACCACCACATTCAACATCTGGAACGTTAAAAGTGACACAGTAAATTGCCAGTGCAATGTGAAATCTACCTTACATAGAAACCATGCCCCCACATAAATGTAAAAAATGAGCTAAGCAAACAACCCAGTGATAAAATATTTATAGGATGCACCATCAATTATTCATCCTGTAACATATGTGCGGGTGAGATTGCTAAGCCAGACAGGAGGGAAAGCAAATAAAATGGCAACTGAACTAACTCACTGGAATTTAAGTACTTGCTGTGGTATGTGAACAAATGCTTCAATCCTATTCATTTTAAGCATTTCAGAAGGTTGATTCATATTTCTAATGATGAAGGCAGGTTATTTCAAGTATTGCCTAAACTGACTATCAGTGCTTTTAAGATACTGCAGGCAGGCAGCTGCATAAAATTTTAAAATTCAGCTTTAACTTTCCCTGCTATCTCAGGTCTTCCCCTCTCCCTCTACCAGTGATCAGCTACTAGTCACTCAACCAAAAAGTAAGAGTTGAAGTAACACAGCACTGAGCTCTGTCACTCATACCTGCTCATCATGTCACAGCTGGTCCATCAGAGGACCACCGGTCAACTAGGCAGGCAGATCAATGCAAGACATTATCTTGACCTTACAGGGGCATCAAACATTTACAACAGCCTTTTTGGTTTATTTATTAATGTGCTTCTTAATGTACTACCCAAGTTTCTTGATGTATGACAGAAGGAAGGATAAGATCCTGCCTCCTCAACCTAGAAGGAGGTCTGACAGTAACTGATATTGGTCCCTGCTTCACCCTGGGAGAGATGCCAGCAGGGCTGGGCATCTGTGTAAAAGAATGGGCAAAGTGGAGTAAGCAGATCTGAGAAAGAAAGGGGCTGGAGGTTGCAAAATCACAGAGAGATGCAAATAATCCCCTGACCAGTCTCTCAGAATTTTCCCTCACTGAAAGATTAGATATAATCAGCTTAACTTAAACCCAAAACATGGTGCTTTTAATGCAAAGTGAAAGTCTCTGCACATGGGCTCGCACCAAAATAAGCAGTTGAGTGAAATGAAACCCATTTCACTATCTTAGTCCCATTGTGAGTGTAAATAAACATTAACAAGCTGGGAGCATTACTCTGTACAATAAACTTTGACCTTTACCCAGCGTGAACAGTGGTGGCTGGAACTGCTGGAGAGAAAGGCTGTACACTCTCACTGGCCGAGCAGGCTTTGCTTCAACTGCTTCTCCCCTCTTCACCAGAGTTGAAAGCCTTTCTCCATCCTTCTTCAGAGCAGAATAGCTGATCAGACAGAGCATGAAAATGTGTGTCATACGGTTGTAATAGAACAAGCTTCCCATTCTCCAGATCCTGTTAATATTGGACTGGAGTAGCATTTTACTCCTCTCCAAGTACTTACAAAAACCTCACAAAATCTCTTGGACACAGAATCATCTCATTTGCCAGCAGCTCTATAAACCGGAAAAGAGGAGATGGTCCTATATTTATCTCTTGCCATACAGATTTAAAAGTGTTTCACCACTCAATTTGCAGTTTATGAAATAAGAGGGTTTCTATCAGGGTTACAACACTTGCATCTGCCTCTGACATCCTGTCTCTCAGGAGTCTGCAGGGCATGCTCTGCCCTAGTGTTATGCTGAGCTGAGCACTGAGAGTCACTCAGACAACTCCTGTAGTTCTGCATTGCACCTTTCCTTGTCCACACCAGGGTCTTTCCTGAACAGCAACTGCTGTTCTGGGGTGTTTAGGGAACCACTATGGAACCAAAGAAATTGATTTCACTGATTATACGGAACTTTATCCAAAGCCCCAACTTTGGTCGTGACAGAAAGATGACCATAAAAAAATCAAAAAAGGTCTTGCTCAAATTAAAAGAGGGCAATTTGAAACAGGTCACATGAAGCAGAACATGTACAGAGCTCCAGACTTTACAGGGCTCACATTGGAACCACAGCAGGTGACATATGGCAAATGCAAAGGAAAGCATGTTAGCTGAAATCACCATAAAAGCCATCTGTCACAAGCCAAGTGCTTGCACACTGCCAGCTACTGTGGCTCACCTGACCAGAAGAATTTGCTCAGTCACTCATCACTCATTCACACTCTCAGGTTGCAGAGAACTAATTCAAAGTCATTTAAGGCACTTCCACAGAGATGTCAGTAAGACTGGAAGGCAGGACAGAAGCCACCAAGCCCTGCAAGGTTGTTCAAGGCTTTTGCTACTTGACATTTACCCAAAACACCCACAGACTCCAGGTCACCATTTGTGCTCGATCTTCAAACGGGCATGACCTGCACTTGCAAATGTTAAACTCCTCACTGCCTTGTCTCTATCCTCTTGCCAAAACATGTCTCAATATTTCTGGGAGAACTGACTTCTGTTGGCAAGTCCTGACAGCTGAACACAACTGTCAAGACTGTCTGAATATTGTGGAACTTACAGTGGAGGGACCTGCATGATGTGCCCTGTGAACTTTTGCAGCACATTTTCAAGATCTCCTTTTGTTACCTGGTCTGTAGAAAGAAAACAGTCAGTATGTTAGTACTGATTATTCACATGGCACTAATGGCATCAATCACGTTCTGCAAACAGATACAAATCAGAATTCCCTCTCATCTGAATTTAGCTTGGGTGAAAAACATCAAAGAAAAGAGAAAAAACAGAATGTAGGTAGGAGTGTGAATTATCACAAAAAGAGTGGAACAAACTGTCCAAGGTGATTAAGACAGTCTGGACACTTTCAGAAGGGCAGGAATTCTCATATACACAATTTTCTTTTGCAATTTCCCTCTCTTGGGGCTGCAAATCCATCTTTCTTGGGAACTAGGCAAAAACTACAACATTTGGCACATTCTAATTTTTGTTAGAGCACCAAAAAGAATAAAATGCTCATCTAACTTTCTCTTAAGAGTACCTAACTGCCGGTGAAAACACATTATTAGGGAACAGAACTCTTGGTTTTGTGGGTTGGTTTTTTTTTTTTTAGTGAAGAAGATTGTATCTGGAACAACACATCAAATTTCCCTGTCAGACTTGCAAATACACACCAGAGTATAGCTACATATTAAGGAAGGCAATTTTACTAAAGAAATCCCGTAAAAGAAAGCTGTATTAGGCAATCTATTTTAAGAGTACACATACACATCTGCCCCACTTTTATTAAAAGGCTATAACCTAAGTAGCTGATTACATTGGTCCTTTGAAGCTCTATTCAACAGAAATTACATTCATCCCTAATTTGTTTAGAGAGTGTAAACACAAGATCTGTGATCACAATGCACTTCAATGCATTTCTACTGTCTAGGGCTTCACTAGTCCTCTTTCTTATAAGTTATATTCAATTAGTGTCACTCTGCTAAGTCAACAGGGTTCTGGAACAGAAACCAAGCAAATTTATTTTTTGAGCCTTCACTATATTTTGGAATAGATCTTTAACTGCAAACCTTACAAAACAGATGTACTTCATGCTGTAAGTGAGAAAGATGAGAATTCTTTTACAGCAGCTTTAGGAAATGGTATTGTGGTACCTCAGTGTTGCAAAGCACACTTTGCAGCCTCAAGAGCAGATATGTCCTAGGCCCAAGCAGCTGTCCCAAGAAGTGTTATTAACAGCAAGGTTGGAAGGCATAAGGCACAAAATTCAGTCAGGGATGCTGAGAAAGACCAATTTACATCAGAATACGGACTAGGAACAGCAAAATCTATTGTACAGTAAGTCTGAATCTTCTGAAGAGTTTCTTACATTGTTATTTCAATCTTGTGTTTCTATTTCGCAAATTTCTATATCACAACAAAACTACACAGTGGAAAGTTAGCATGACCCAGCTCTATGACAGTGATCCTGTCAGCCTTCTTGTGAACCCCAAGTTGCTTCACGTTAGAATTCAGTATTTAAGACCTAAGCATAAGTGTCCCTGGGGGTTCTCTTTCCAATTTTCATCCCATGAACTGCATTTGTGACAAGGGCATTGAATGAGAGGCCCGAGTTCAGCTCTGGCACTGAGCTCATATTCCCATGATTGAGAGGTTACACGCAGCTTCTGAGGAAGTCACTTGTGACACAGGCAACCTCTGTCTCAGGAGATAAACAAAAAACCCCCTCGTGAGAAACGAGGCATTAAGCCATTAACAAACAAAAGTTATGTGGTGTGTAATCAAAGTAAATATTCACAGATGAGTTTGCTAAGATTTAAAGTCAATCATATTTGTCTTCTGCAATACACTGTGGCACAAGCTGGCCAGTATTACATTCTGAAAACCTACACCCATGTGGTTTGTTGTTTGTTTGTTTTTTCCCAGCAACACTGCCTTTCTGTTAATGGATTGTATTAGATTCTTGTCCTCTCCTAGAACAACATACAAGCTGGTGGAGTTTTTTTCCAGCACTTCAGAATGTTTTATTAGTCTTCTCCCAAACTGTTTAACTGTGTCTAAACTGTGTGTTCATCCCAGGCACCCATTTGGACCTGTGGTTCTGCAGGGCTCTCTAACCACGTTTCAGCTCCCAGTCATTACACCCACAGCACAGGGAGAGAGGAATGTGGTCCTGCTGCTGAGAACTCTTTCCCTTCAGGACCCTGGCCACAGGTATTCCCCACCCAGCTGTGGGCTTGGGTTGATGTTATCAGCTTGTCTGGTCAGCAAGTTGAGGGCAGCATTTGGACTCAACCCTCTACCAACACACCCATAAAAGCAAATTAGCATGAAAAGTCCCAAAAGGTGCTGCTTGACTTTCTTCTCCACTCCCTGAGAGTAAAGAGTTGAGAGATGTTTCTGCAGGACACCTCTGTCACTGCCCTTGCTACAGAGAGCAGCCTATTCCTCCCAAGGTCCTCATTCCAAACACCCTCAATCTGCTGTATTACAGACCATGAGTCTTAGCTGGAACAGAACTGCACCTCTGCCTCCTTCCAGGGAGGGGTGTGGAGGCTGCCACCCTGATTCACAATGATTTCAGTAAGGACTTTCAAGGTTTGGCTCACGGGATGATTTCATCCAGTCTCCAGGAATAACGAAAACCTTAACTCAGAGCAAAAAGATTGTACCTGCTCTCTGAGGACACCACTTGGAATACATTCAAGACTGTTTTCTAAATTTCCTCCTAAGCCCTTAGGCTGGCAGTGTGGTTATGTGATTTCTGCACAGGCTCTGCATCTTCCAATAGACCACTCCTTATGAATCTACCAGCATCCCAAAGTACCCAGAACTTCTGGCCTCCAATGCTTCTTAAAACATTTAACATAAGGCTATTAGCTTCTAACAACAAAAATTCCAAAGAACAGTTGTGTGCTTCTGAACACTGGTGACAGTTGATTTTTTTTCCTGCTATAAAGGAAGGAAAATAAAGTTACCAAACCATAAGGTGCCAATTGTGCCACAACCTCAAGAAGCCTCCACTGAAGGAGGCTTTGTTGTTAACAAACAACACCTAAACAGAACTCAAGAATTATCCGTGACAGTCTAACAAAAGTACAGCAGATGATCTCAATTCCACCAGGCTTGGCATAAATTATTTGAAAACAGACAAGTAGAATGCTGAGATTACTACATTTTCCAAATTATTCAGGTGGCTCTATGAAACATGTATTTCAGCATAATCAGCAGAGACCTGCAGAAAATCCTCATTAATTCTGTTCTCCATGTCTGGATATGGCCTGTAGGCAGCTGGGAGGAAGTGGGTTTCAGAATGCACATCCCTGTGCACAGTTACAAATATTAAAAATGGGCTACAAACACTAATGTGCTCAGAAAGACATCAGAAGAACTCTAAATGCTACAGGCTTCCAAAGTCAGCATCTGATAGCCCGGCAGCAGTATGAAACCATCACCTAATTTGAGATGGAAATGCAAACTCATCTGATAAGAAACAACCAAAAAAACTATGAGAAGTTCAGGAGGAGTTAAAACCAAGGAATTCTTTTCAGAAAATCCTTTCATTGTGACTAACTGTACAGTTTGCTTCCTCAGCTGCTGTCTAGGGACACTCTGAGGACTAAAATGTAACACTTCTTTATGTTAAGATAGCTGGCACCTTTCTGCAAGCACTTTCCTCTTGTGGTCCAAGAAGAGTTTTATATAACTTGAAACTGTTTTAGTGCCCTTTCTCTGCAATAAGGCCCAATCCTGGATGCTGCTGGCACTGCAGGATTATATTCCCTAGAAGATGCTCTGCTTCTACCAAGATCCTTGTAGGTATCAAAGGAAAACTGCAATTCAGCTCAAATTTTGGTTTTGAGTATCTATAGGATTAGAGATTAGGGATGTTGGGCCACCCAGAGTATCCTGCAGGAAACCAAGCTGCTTTGGAGAAGATGAGAAATATCTGTCTTATTAGAAGGGGAGGAAGGAAGGAAATACAAAACATGTAGGTACCAAGGAAAACAAAATAGGAATGTGCATGTTCTCTCCTTTTCTTTCTGAGGAAATCAAATCTGACTGATTTGCACCACCATGGAAAGCAATGGAGACCAATTTCATGAGCATTTCTGCTCTTAGTTTCAGCAAAAGAGCCATACTGTTCATCATGAGACCACTTGAAGAACTGGAAATGCAACTGATCTCAGTTTAAAATGATTAGCAACTCAAAAAAGGGGTATTTTTAATCCAAATAAGTTCCCCAAGCACACAGTCTAACAGAAAAGCCAAACCACCATAACAGAGGAGGTGGTGCAGAGGTGGGAACTACTGTAACAGTAGAGACAGCAAGAGAAATACACTTGAAAGCAACACTCTAAATTCTGTCTGCAGTAAACAGTACAAGAAAAGTAAAACCAGAGTTACAAGAAACACTTTTTTTTTAATTAAACTATGGGATTTGCATCTACTTAAAATCGTATTTCACAGCTTACATATGAGGAAGTATCTGCAATGAATACCAATTAGTGCAGCAGAACCACCACATTCCACTCTGAATGAACCAAGAAAGTGTCCTTTCCAACCACCATGAAGCATTGGCAACTCTAACACCATGTGCATGCTCAGCCCAATTCTTCAGAACCTCAGAGAGAGTTTAAACTTGATCCTGAAGAAGAAACAAATGATCCAACATCTCTGAATAACACTACCTAGTAAATAATACTATTTAGAATGACCCATCATGTTAATGTGGACAAGAAACTCAGGTTTGCCTGCCTCATACAAAAATTAAAACTGCAAAAGAAAGGAGACTGGGAGTGAGAAGTGAAATCCAAGCTACCTTTTTCATCAAGCTATTAAAAAAGAAGATCATTTACTTCATGTACCTATTACCAGGTACCACAGACAGTGCAGAGCCTGTAGAGTTGCTAAGCAACCAGTTACCTTTTTTTTTGTTTTTCTTTTTTACCCCCAGGCTGTGAAAGAACTAATGGCAAGTACATTTACTGTGTCCCTGGTTAGTTCTACATTGGTTCTAAGATGCCCTGGGTATTACGGAATGTCCACTTCAGCAAAGCCACAGTCAGGATGAGTTCTGAAGCCTCAAACTCTTGCACTGTGCTCTGTGGGGCAGAAAAATTAATTTATTAAAGGTGTTACAACACAGGCTGCAAGCAAGAGCAAGATTTTGGAGGTGAGCATATGAGGAATGTGGTTTATGCCATTCTCATTCTGTGATGAGCAGTCTGTAGTTAAAGGGAAGATCCAAGTAGTTTATTCCTCCACTGGCCTTGAAGGGTTTTACTAAAAGAGCACTCATGGGACTGTACACTGAGAGAGGAAAATGTTACTGGACACAGCACGTCATTTGTCAGCCTGTCAGAGATTTAAAACGACACAGTCCTGCCCAATTCTATTTTCTCCCTCCTAATCTAAATGCCTGGTTTGCTTTTTTTCCAACAGAAATGAACACTTGCATTGGACGTAATTGCATGAAGCTGTTTTGAATTACATGAGCACTTAAATTGAAGATGAAATAATCCTAGTTTAATTTCACATTTAAAACTTAATTCAGAGTCCCAAACATCTCTTCCGCTTTTCTATGACAGAGACCATTTATGCCTTCAAATTACATCAAGTGTATAGATAATTTATGCTTACCATAAGGTTTTTCTTCAGTTACTTTTCCTGTAGCATCTAATGTATCAGTAGCTTTGCCCAGCATTCCAATGGCAGTGTACTTCTGGGAAGGAAGAAGAGAGATGGAGAGATTAGTGAGTTGGGTCTTCAAGGTTGTTTCTTTTCTTCTTTTTCTTTTTTCTTTTTTTTTTTTTAATATAAAGGCTGCAACTACCAATTTCTTCAAATCAGAACAAGAAGGAAACTACCTGAGTAGCCAATCCTGCAACTTTGGGTAAGCAAAAGTCAAGAAAAAAGACATGGAACTAAAGAAAAGTAAATCCTGTATTACATGCCCCTGTGATTTTGGTTTTAGAAACCCAAGGAAGAAGCAACATGGAATTTAGTTCTTACTATAAATACATCAATACCATGAAGAAAATAATAGGGTGGTAAAATCAAAGTCTCTGTGGGGTGTCACATGTCATTGTTGAAGCAAGACACATAGAGTACCTTTCACAGAAAAATCTTCTGTTCCTTTGCACATTAAAATAAAAAAAAGGACACAAAGACCTTTACTTGTGAAAGCAAAACATCCATTTCCAAGGCAAAGCATTGCAATAGTTCTGCCATGAAATGCAGTGATATCCAACAGCCTGAAGCTGGAGTTTTGATCACCTGGTATCTGGTAAGGACCTTGTGACCAGCACAAAGAGTGCAAGACCACTGAGCAACATCTCTGCTTGTCATGGGTTCTCTGAATATTTCTGTTTCAGGGTTTTTCAGGGTTCTTCTCTAAAAAATTCTTCAGTGTATGTGTCTGCAGTTTGCAAAAAGGAACTGACCTGTTCTCAGGACAGCAGCTCTTGTTCTTATTGCATTTCACCTGCTGCCCTCTTTTTCCATGTTTTCACCCTAAGAAGTGCCATGCTGTGGGCATAGGGCACAATCTCCTGGAGCTGACAAGGCTGCCCAGGAACCGGTTGCTCCATGTCTTGTCACAAGGCTACCAACACCTGAAGACTCCCTCTGTAACATGAGTTTGGGTCAAGTTTGGAGATACCATGAGGGATTAAAATCTGTGGTTTGATCCACCGCCTACCCTACCCCATTTCCCTCAGCTCCCTATGTTAACTCCAGAGGCCTTCAAAATGAAGCCTCAGAGAGAAAAATCCAAGTGTTCAACACGCCTACATCCCAGTAAGGTTTCAATTAACTTTAGCCCCAGCTGAGGTAATGCAGATTTGAACCAAGTCACACAAGGATGTATCTTTCAGAAACTGGTTGACCAAATTCTACTGGAACAGATCCAAACAAGCATAAGCACTAATATTTGACTCTTTGATGCAATGCATCCTTTCTCATGTACTTGCAAAGTACAAACAAGCTCAAGTAATAACATGGTAGGCATATAAATCACACCCACAACACTGGACTACTAAGACATGCCTTGATTTTGTTCCATGTGACAACCTGCCACTTCTATGCATTTCTTCAAGCAACTGCCACAGAATGGAAGCAGCTGAAACAGTCAGACAAAAGGCAGCAGAGTGCAGACTTTAATATAAAAATAACCGTATTCTTTGCTTACTTCATGTGCTGGTTTTGGCTGGGATAGAGAAAATTTTCTTCCTAGTATCTGAGACTATGCTTTGGATTTATGCTGAAAACAGTGTTGATAACACAGAGATGATTTGGTTACTGCTGAGCAGTGCCTACACAGAGTCAGGGCTATTTCTGCTCCTCACCCCACCAGCGAACAGGCTGGGAGTGCACAGGGAGTTGTGAGCAGACACATCCAGCACAGCTGACCCCAAATGTCCACAGGGATATTCCAGACCATATGGTTTCATGCTAAATATATAAAGTGGGGGGAAGATGAAGGAATGGAGGATATTGGAGTGATTAGTGTTTGTCTTCCCAAGGCACCACTACACGTGATAGAGCCTGGTTTTCCTGGGGTTGGCTGAACACCTTCCTGCCCAAGGGAAGTGGGAAATTAATTCCTTGGTTTGCTTTGCTTGTGTGTGTGGCTTTTGCACTACTTACTGAACTGCCTTTATCTCCACCCATGAGTTTTACCCTTTTTTCTGATCCTCTCCCCCATCCCACTCAGAGGGGAGTGAGCAAACAGCTGTATGGTGTTTAGCTGCCTGCCAGGTTAAACCACATTAAACACCACATTAGGACTACTTTTCCCCTAAATATTGCAGATGTCTGGATCCCCTGATAACTCTGCAAAGGCAAGTATTTTAAAGTAAAATTCTTGAAATTTACACACTTTTGGAATGCATGAAAAAGAAACAAAAGGAAGAATGGATGAAAGCTGCTCCACAACAAATATTCAAATTAACTTTCAAGTATATTATGTGCTTTCAGGACCATAAAATTGACTGCTTTCCAAGACATTTAATGATCTGGTTCTGAACATTTAATAGCATAGCTAGAAAGAGACACTATTCAGCAATTATTCTAGAGGTTAATAGAAACATGAGAGCAGATCATCATTATAACAGCATGATGAATGATCTTGGCACTTTGGTAAAACTTCAAATCTGAAAAATTGAAACCTCACACTCCACCTTCAGATGTTTCCAAATCAAAATACTCGTACTACTTCAGTTCAAATTACTTTCTTCCTCTTAATTCTGGTCTTGGCTATCTTGCTTCAGGCTGTCTGTTACAACAGCATGTTATAGTTGACCTCCCAGCAATAAAGAGATAATAACTGTATGAACAATACAATCCAAATCTCATCACTTAATCTCTGCAACAAAGGCAAAAAGGTATGCAATTTATAAAAAGAACATCCTTAAAAGTTCCCATTCCTTAGAGGAGCCTTTATAGAGTCACAAAATACTCAAGACAGCAATGCAATAATCCACAAAAAAGGCTGTAACAGGTCAGGAAATTAAGAATTACAGTTGTTTTGTGATCAGTCTCTGGAGTGCCCTTGGGTATCTACAATTATATATCACAATTCTTACTAGCCTTAATAAAATTTACTTTCCCTTTGCTAGGGTGCAGGACCTGGAGCTTGTAGAAGATAACATGAGAGTACAGACTTAATCTATTGTTTGGTACTTTGTACCAAAATTCAGCATTGACTCTCTCTAGACTCTCACTCACACTGCCCTCAGAAGCACTCAGTGGATTCTGAGTCACTTAAGTCTTTGGTGACCTTTTCTCACCTTTGCTGGCAATCATTTATTTCTTCCAGTTTTCTAAAATACATCTAGGGGCATTCTTCCTGTACTCTCAAATTACAAATCACTGCAGGAACACAGACAGCAACTGCTCACAACCAACCACACTGCCTTCAACCCACTCAATCTGAAACAAAAAAAGAAGGTAGTAGGTGTTGCAGGAGTGGAAAAGCCTGGCAAGTGCAGAAAATGTCCCTATATTGGCAGCTCCTCACAGAACACCCTGCCAATCAACAGCCCCTACACCCTTGCCCTCTACTCATCTCAAGAGACCAGAACCCAAACCATTTAAAGATTAAAAGCAGCACCTCAACTTCCCCATGGGATTCCACAAGGGTAGCACATTCAAAGCCAAGATCAAGCCTTCCCAGTCACAACTTGCAAGTGCTGCAGCATTGTGCATTAATTCCAGCTTATATTGGTGCTCTGCATGGTCCCAAAGCAGAGCCTCACAACTGTACAACAGCACCCTGAGGACATACAGACCTCCCCAAAACCATCCTGCTTCAGGGAATGGCTGGGTCTCTCAGCTGTTCAGAAAACCATTTTCTTGACATTATGGCAACCAAAACAAAAGGCAGCAAAGTGATCAGAAGCCCTTGAGTATAAGCAGCTCCTCTGCTCACACTGAGGAGACAGCCTGAAGAAGACATTTTACTGTGCCAAACCACTGCACTCTGTCAACGATAATGCACAAACTCTGTCACACAGACTGGGGGATGTGCTGGATAAAACCTCAGCAAGACCAGACAGACAGTGAAATGCCTGGGCAGTGTGCATTTGCTACCATACCCATGACCAGGAAGAAACATGCCATAAAAAAACAGCACTGGAGAAAAACCAGGATTACAGGAACCCATAAGAAACAAATTACAAAAACTCTAATAAATCTCACAGATCTTGGGAAGAGGAATTCTGTTTTAGAGTCACAACCACAGGGCACAGTCAACATTCTCACAAATAATAAACCATATGTTTACAATAATTTTATTAGTAAGATAATAGCTATAATTTGGCTTTTTTATTTCACATCCAGAAAAATCCTTAAACTAACATAGACAGGGAAAAAATAGCCATAAAAAGAGAGAGGAAAAAGGCAAGACTTTATCAGTATACATATTTAACAGTGAAAGGAGGAGGAGGAGGAGGGAAAAGAATCCCCTCCCATTCCAGGGCTGTACAGCCAGCAGAGCTTTTAGCTGCACAACCCACCCCGGGGGGGCTCCGGGAGGCTGAAGCCCCTGGGCTGACTGCCAGCCATGTCTGCCCCACTTATCAGTGCAAATGCCAGACAGACCAGGGAACAGAGCTTCTCAGTTTTAACTGTTCATATATCAAGGTTTTATTTGGAAAGAAGCCAGAGACTTGAAATCTTAAATTATAACATGTTTTAAAAGCTTTTTCAAACACGGAGAAGCAACACTTTAGAAGAGCTAGACAGAAACACAAGTAATTATGAAACAAGGTCACTAGTAGCTGTCAGGAAGATTTTAAGATGGCTCCCACTACAAGAATTTCCCAGGCAAGCAAGCTCTCTGGAAGAGGCAGTTCATAAGAGTTCATCCAAGGATGACCCATTTTCTAGTCACAGCAGCAACTGAACACAGAAGTGTAAAAGGAAAATAAATAAAAAAAAGGCTACAGTCCCCTGTGCAAGAGACTCAAAGCTGGGAATGAAAAGCCATATTGGATCGAAAAAGAAAGTCAATTTATGCAAACTGATGTCTGCATGTGGCTAACAAGTTTGAGGGAACATAAAACAAACAAACAAAAAACAAGTGCTCTAGAGAACTTGACAGAAATCAGAGTGAGCACACAGCAGGCAAACACTGATCAGAACTGGTGCTCCTCTGCCAAACCCATTCCATCTGCACTCACAGCTTTGCAGACTTAGGCCACTGACATAACAAAGAGGCCTTAAACTCTCAGTTTTACAGTGACATTCAGTTTGTGTTTAATGATTTCTAAAGCACAAATAACATGTTGGATTTAATATTTACATAACTTATTTTGCTGTTTGTATAACATAAGCAGCTACCAGTGGTTTCCAGTGTGCTAATCATCCACCAAAACTGAGCAGTACATGAGGTAGACAAATAAGCTGGGAAAAAACCCAAGGGTTGCCATAGTTTCAATTATTTTCCAAAACAAAGCACTCTCACTAAGCAGATTCCAATATATTAAAAGCACAGAGCCCTAATCTCTTAAAAGCAGGTTGCAGAGAGGGCAAAATACAGACTGCAGGATGAGGGAGGAGTCGCATGTTTCATGATAGAGCAAATCCAAAATTACCAAACACCAAACATGTCCTCTTGATATACCTAAACATTACAACTTCTCTACTATTCATTTTTTTCACCTGAAAGAAAAAGCTTTGTGCTAAGCCTGCACTAAATTTTATTTGCTGCTAGATGCTGTAACTGTACTATCATTGCTGAAGAACTATCTGATCTTTACTTGTGAACTAACAGGATTTTCTGACCTCTTATGTCAGTTTACTTACAAAGTTCTGTACAATATTCAAACATGTGGGTGACCAGATTTTCCATGTGAAGCACTAGAACCATCTGTAATAGGGGAACCCACAGAAGATATTTTACTTGTAGATCAGAGAAGCTTTAAGGTATCAGCTAAAAAGTGCAGCAAATTTAAATTTTGGTGTCGGAGAAAGTACAGGAAAGGGGACAGGTGGGAGAACAATCCCAACAGTAACAGGAATGCTACATCACCTGAGGTAGCACCAGGCCACATGTCATTTATAAACAAAATACAGGCTCACAACATCCAAGAGGGGATGCAGATTAATGTGCAAAAGTGGCTGCAAACCCTTCTGGCACTTGCTCTCTGTGGAAACCTCTCTCACTCACCAAGATGTCTCAGGTTGGCTCTTAAATTTTCATCCTCAGCTTAAGTACCTGTTTCATTATTCTGTCCTCTACCACCCACATCACAGATCAAACAAAATAAACAAAGATAACCTCCAAATTCTACCTGGGAAAGAGAGTTTTAAGGAAATACATAATTCTCTGCCCAGAAATATAAGTCCTAACAGAGGGGTAAGACCTGATAGCTACATTCAAAAATCACAGATAGACCTGAATGCATGAAAGCCTGTAGGTGAATTCAAAGGCATTGCTAAAGCCAAGATACAGCAAAGTCTAAAAGGCACCTTTTGAAGCACCTCCAAATTACAAGAAATGAATGCTAGGGAAAACAATGGAGAATGGCCAGTTTAAATCAGCTACCATCCTTTTTATTTTCTGTTATTTTTATTAAAAATGAGAAAAAAGCCTTGCCAAGTTTGCAGCCTTAATTTTTTAATGAATCCAAGCAAGAACTGTACATGTAGCACAGCCATATGCACAATTATAGAAAGGTCAAGAGGGAAGAAAGTGCCACTGACCTCCTGAATGGAAGAACAGAAAAATCACACTAGAGTATGCTCGTAAAATATTTGGCATTTTTGAGGAAGGAGCAGCACAATAGGTGCAGTCTCTTCAAGATTTTCAACAGTTTAAAAAAGAATGTGAATATTAATAGAGCATGAAGCTGAGCTATTAATAGTTTAGGCCTCTGGGGTGAGCATAAAAGAGACTTGAGCAACACACAGCATGTTAAGCCAGCTTACTGACAGTAACACTGCAGTACAGTACATATCTATACTATTGAACAGCTGCTTCTTCTTCTACAACCTTGTTTTGGGGATATCAGGCAAGGTAGAAAAGACTGCATATTTAAATCAGCCTCTTCTCATCTCATCATTTGTTACAAAAAAAAAGCAGGTTAAAAAATGCATCTTATGTTTTGCAGTAACAGGTAATTAAAGATGTTGACAGTGTGTAAGGCCATTTCATCCAGTCAACATTTCAGCCCTTCCCGATTCCCACATCCTCCGCTGTGAGAGTTTAACATTCCCTCAGTGCATCTTGTTTTGTACAGACACCACTTCGAGTTTTGATAACACCTTCTACACGTTCTCAAAACACATCAAAACCAACCTCATGCATTTTCCCAGCCTTCCTTTCATGTAGGCATTTTCCTTGTGACAAAATCAGGAAGACAGCCACACTTCCATAAACTGACACTGATCTCTAGTTAATATATTGAGGCATTGAGGGAACATGAAATTCATTGTAAAGTAACACACAGAGAACAGAAACCAGTTCTAACTTTGCATACACAACAATGGGTCTCTGATCCAATCCCCTCCTCTAGAAAGGGGTCATGGAATTCCAATATAAAGTTCTGGTTCTACAAAAACTTTCTCAGGTGCCAGTAGTGGTTAAAAAACCCCCCACCAAAGTGTTATAGCAGTACCTGGATGTAGCTGTTACAGGCTACAGACATTAAATAGGACAAGTTTTATTAATAGACAAGATACCTTTACACTGTATTATGGAAACATATGAAGAAGTATTCCTTGAATGTTTGCACAGTAACATAGTAAATACCATGTAACAGAAATGTCAAGACTTCTCAGTCCTATACCTATATTTAAGAAAATAATATACTTCATCTAATGCCCAAAATGGTAACTAAATGGGTGAAATTAAGCACCCAGTACGTCAGGAAGAACTCACCCAGCCAGTCTATAAGGGCTAAAACACATCCATCTGCCCGTGGGTTAACATCTCCCATAAAACAATCACTCCACCTCCAATCTGCCAGTCCTATTCCTCAAGGGAAACCTACAAAACATCTTTCTAAATAAGCCTGGGAACTAAAATTCATAACTCCACTGGGTTCTGAAAAAAACATGGGCTCAACAGAGATATTGGATTCCTGGCACGCTGTAATGCTACCTCACACTAACCCCTTCACATGCCACAACATATAATCTACCAGCCTCTCTCTTTCCCCTAGGAGATAACCTTATCATCTCCCCCTTTCCTTTCTACCTCCCTTGTAAGGAAACAATAATTTCTTTGGGCTTGAACACAGGCAAAGTAATGACATTTTGTGTAGCTACAACGCCTTTAGTTTAAATGGCCAGGCCACATTCTGCACTCTTTTTTTTTTTTTCCTTACCTCTCCCATCTCAATACAAAAAGAAATTCAGTCTGACCCTTGGTTATGCTGGATGGGATACCATAAACAAAGAGACCTGAGAATGTAAGAGGGCATAAACCACAGAGTGAAAAATGAGAAGGTGCTGCAGATGAAAAATTTCCGAGGGAAAAGGCTAAAGAGCAAACAAACCACTTTTACTGGGATTTCTCCAAGACAAGTAGAGACAGTTGGATATAATAATACTGCAATTTGGAAGGAAAAGCCCAACTAAAACCACAGTTGAACACAAGCAAGATGGGATCTGAAGAATCATCAAACAAGCAATAACAGTCCCCTTTACCTTGTGCCTGGCAGCTTGGCTGATCCCTTGTGAACAAATCCCTGCTACTCCATTCAGGACATAAACTGCTTTCTGAACCTATTTTATTAAAACAGGTAATAAAAAGTAGCCTTTCTCTGTGGAAGATTCTTGGGGGTATTACCTGTGCAAGTGCTTGCCCTCACAGAATTGTTCATATACCACACTCACAAGCATTAACATTTTTTTTAGAAATGGTCCAAAAGATACCTACTTCACTGAACTCTAAACAAACCTAACATCTAGTTTTAAAGTCCATGGCTTCTGTTTTAGATCTGATTATCCTGCATATCCAAACACCTAGTCTTCCATATTATACCAATTAGTCTAATAAAATTATTACAACTGACCATAAATTTTGCCCTTTCAAGACAATGTTAAAAATACCAGAATCTGAAAAAGAAAACAGAACACGTCCCTGTGCACTGAATGAATAATTGTGTCTTGTTTTACCAGCTCCAAAAGAAAGCACAACAAAGCTCGGCCCTAGAGAAATTTTTAAGATTAAAAGTAAGAGCACACACCATCAAAGAGGATCCTTCAAAAGGAAAGTCAACTCAATTTTCTTGCACTCATAACTCAAAATATATGAACTGGAGCACAAACTGCTTTTAAAACACACTGAGGAAAAAAAACAAAAAAAAAACAAACCAAAAAAAAAAACAACCACACAACAAATCAACAAAGTGAGGCTCTTTAACAAGAAAATTAGGATTTCTAAAGAAACAGCACTTACACCATCATGGTGTGCATGTCAATGTGCAAACACACAAACGCTGGCAGAAGAACAGAGGTCTCAGAGATGCCGAGTTCTTACAAGCCTCCTGAAAACAGACAGATAGAGGGAATAAATCTATTGCAGCTTCTGCTAAGAAGGGTCCAGAGGGAGCCCCACTGAACTACTGGAGACCAGAAAGTCCACATGGGGCTTTAGTGCCTAATGAGCTGTGAACAAACAAAGTCACAAGTAAAGGCTTCGTTAGTTTTGCTCCTTATAGAACCACTAGATGTGCTTTTTAATGCGTTATTAATTCATTGAACTCACTGCCAGAAGATGGAAGCTAAGGTCTTAATTAAAAAAAATTAATTCATGGGGAAAGCTTGAAAGCTTTATGTTTGAGAAGTTAAGGGATACAAATTAAAGCCTAATTTTTAGGACAGAAAGATAATCATGGGAGTTAAAGAACCAACGTTCTTTATGGACACTTTGTTGGCATCTGATGCCATCCCTCTAGAGAAACCATTTTGCAATAGACAAACTCTAATCCCCAAATCCCACTGCAAAAGTAACTCACATGTCTCAGAAATTCTGTTGAGAGTGATTTGAACCAAGTGCTGCTCAGACAAGTCCTTTCTCATACAATACCAGTGTGACTGGCAAGATTTGAGACCTAATCACTGTACTAATACACATTTTCTACCCAGGATTCATAAGAATTCAAATTTTAACAATTATTATGAACGGAAGTTGTCACATATCAGGTCACTGATGCATCTTCATTCTGCTATAATGTCTTTTTCTCCTATACTTTATGAACACTTGGAGTTTGGGATTTACTGTATCCAGTGGTCTGGGGGTTCTTTGGATAGTTCCATTCTGAAAAAGCCACAATTTTTGAGATAGAATTTTCTATTTTAACTGGTCATTGCAACCAGTGCAAAGTACTCAGCCATTTCCCTCACATCACCTAAACACTTGGACATTGAGATTGTATGTGGACCATAACTAGAAGTTGCATGCTCAGATAAAACCAATACACCCATGTTTTCTGCTCACTGAGAGGCAGTGATTTCAAGAACAGTGTGATGGATGGCCAAGTTCTGGCTTTGTTCATACTAGTATGACTAAAATTCTCTTAGGGTGAACCCAGGTGTTATCTCACTGAAAAAAAAAAAAAAAGCAAATTAAGCACAGAACTTGAGTCTGAAAGTTTCAATTCTCCTGTTTTATCTCATCTAAAAAAAAAGGCTCTATGTTTTGGGAGACACCTCCTCCCTATGGAAAGTACTAGAATAATGCAGAATTTCATTGCTTAATGCTCTTCCTTTTTTGTTTCTCTGATGAGCACCTGCTCATTTCTTTCATTGTTTCTATGTAGCAGCACATTCTGGTAGGTGAGAGGTTTTAAAAAACAACTACCACTTTGGAAACTGTGCTGAAGGTACCATTTTTGAACCCATTCTTTCCCCCCAAAAAACACACTTCTACACTGTGTTTGAGACACACTAGTCATCCATAAGACTGAGTTGTTAGAAATATTTTACCATAGCAAAAATTGGTCCACCCCCATCGTACTTATTTTACTGATGAAGCAGGAAATATTGTCTTACTCTACTGTCTTTATTTTGCCAACATGATGAAAAAAAAAATTCTCTCAAAATATTGCAGTGCAAAAAGTCCAAGCAAGACCAAGTCCAAGTCCCAGCAAACAAGAAGAAAAAGTGATTCTCCTACGGAACATGCATTAAATGCTCAGTATTTAAATTCCAGACCAAAGAGCATTCAGCTTCTCCCTCTCACTTGGAACATTTGAAACAAAATAAAGCAAACAATCAAACAAAGCCAGACTGTACATATATTTATTTCTGCATTATTAAGAATTCAATAAGAGATCTGGAACACTAAGCAGGTATTGCCCTTGGCTGCACACTTCTATTTGGTTTAATTCATAAGGAGGTCAAACCAATGAAGAACTCAGCTTACACCGAAAAAGTAACACTCCTTGCAGAATGTGTATGAGTTGCAGATCAAGTGATGATGCTCAGAGCTGCCACACAGAGTCAGGAAAGTTTCACACAATGTCTGGGAAAAAATCAGAAATAGTCCAATCTCTGGCAGAGTCACCATATGGAGTTTACTGCAGTAACATACGTTCTGGCCACTCAGCATAACTCTGCTGCCAACAGTGATAGACTGAATTGTTTCTTTATAAGATACATTCCTATAAGCAAACAATAAATCCTGTCCAGAAAGGGTCAAACAGTTCATCAGAACTTTACAGTAATAAAAGGAACAAAATAAAACCATCACATTTCAACAAACACATTAGCATGTAAAATGGTAAAAAAAAAAAATAAGATTAAACTCCAAGCATGTGGCACAGGATGCAAAAAGACACTCAAACCTATTTAGACATGCACTGATTTATCTCTTGATACATTATGAGATATTGTTTTCAATGTGGTCAAAAAACCAAATAGGCAGACATCTGTAGGAGACCCTTCAACTTCTTAAGCCTCCCCATTTATTGCATGTCTAATTTATTGAAGAATAAATAGAAAACAGGAAGGCAGAGACAGGAAAAGCTCCAAAAAAATGCTTGCCACTGCATGCCACCTGGCACAGGTGTCAGCTGCCCCACACTCTGTGCCACATCAGAACACACCAACAACTGCAGTGGCAGAGCTGCTGTCTCTGTAAGGATGCACCTTTGCCTCATGGAATCAAGTGCCCACAGCCCACACCAACCTAAGGCCAGGTGAGGGCTGATGGATCCGGCTCCTGTAGCTCACTGGACTGCCCCACCTGCCCATTTTCCCTTTCCTTGCCCCTCATTAGCAATTCTAAACCACTCTGAGCAATCTGGGGATGAGGTTTGGCTGGATAACTCTGCTACTTGCTACAGGACTTTACAGTGAAGTCGTCAAGGAACACGGTGCATAATTCTGCCATCACAGCTGCTTCCACTGTGAGCATCAGCTTAAGAGACACTTCAATTGCTTTATGTGGTTTTGAGTCATCATTTTTCAAACAATTAGCTATGATGACTTAATTTAGCTGAAGTAACTCTATGACTTCTTTTACTTTAAGGCTCTTTGAAAGGAACTGTCAGGTGGTAACTGCTTACGTTTCCACTGTAAATCCAGCTGCTTCCTGCATGTTTCAAAACACAGATGCCTCTGCAAACCAGTCACATAAACAAAATCGAAAACCATTACAGTCAGTGCAGAGACTGATACTGATGACAGTGAGTTTTGAATCAGACTCTACAGCTATGTCCTTCTATCCTGTTGTATTCTCTTCTGTCAAATTATTTGCCTTTGAGCTGAACTGAAGATTGTCAATAAAATTCTATCTAGATATTAGTTTAGCAGCTGTAAAGAGCTTAAGTGTTCAGACCAGAAGAGAACGGAAAAATGGCAGAATAAAATGTATTATAAAGGCTGTCAATTTACTCAGCCCACTATTGACTTGCCCTGAGAATAAGATGAAATTTCGAAGGCTTAATTGATTTCTGGGCCTGTCATTCTTACCTAGACTTGTCATGTAAAAACAATGGCTAAAACCACAGAATTTGACTTGTGAATAAGGAATCAACACCAGTAGATTGCTCTTGGGAGTACCTGCACTTTTTTGTGTATGTAACACCTACTACCTGGAGTGCACTCACCAAAGACACAGTACAGCTAATCAAAACCAGCACTGAACAAGATTTTTATCTGTCAAGGCTCTGCTCTGGATTATCTCCTGCAGCCACAGGGTTTTGCTGCCTTTGTCTTCCCACATGTGCCTATTGATGTGTTTGTGGACCACCCGTCTGCAGCAGCTGCAACCTGCAACAAGAGCTACCACCACAAATGCAAAGCACTCTTAATTCCAAAAGGTGCCTCTTAAGGCCTCATGGCATTTAAAAAGAGAGAAAAGAATCAAAGACCATCTGTTACTGCAAGCTAAATAACAATTAAGTTATATACACATAAGGAAAATTAGCAAAAATTGAACTGTCATACACAACTACATCCCAAAAACATCATCTTCAGTGCCTTCTTCATTACAGTTTTTCTCCTTTTTTTTTCAAATACACTAAGTAGTATAGAAATCTTCCTGCAAAATAGGAATTTGATATTTACTAACAGTTTGTAGAAAACCAAGACAAACAAAGCTTTTTAAACAACCAATCTGGACATAAAAGCCTTGGTATCAAATTTCTGCCTAAATGCTAAAAAGGAACTGAAGTACACATTTAAACTAAGTATGCAGGATGGCTGATATATCTGTATGTTGATTCAGCTCTTCATTGGAAGACAAAACCAAACAAACCCTCCCACTAATACAAGTAATTTAGCATTCCTTACCTTGGAACCTGCCAGCATAGTTCTCAGCATTTTCGTTCCTTTTCCAATACCAACCACTGCAAAGACAGAAGAAGAAATGCTACTTGAAAACCAGCCCTGCAGTTCCCTTAACACCACTCACTACCAAGTATTGTGCTGGTCAGAACCACAGCCCTTCATGCTCTGTTAGCACATGAAGAGAGTCAACGCTTTCGACAACATGGGACTAGTGAAAGGAAAAACAACGTCTAAAGCAGGAGATAAATAACCTTCATCTATTGTTAAAATACTTTAATTCAATCCCTAGATTTATTTATCTTCTAATCACCAAAGAAATGAGTAGTGCAATTAACACTCTCTGGTTTGATGAAGGCTATGGCTCACTAATAATGAATGTAGCCTTCACTGTTAGCAAATAGCCCTTTTAAAGGTTGATAGTGACCAAGAGTAATACAGCCAAGGCAGCATAATGAAATTGTTTATCAGGCTTACAGCAAGAAAATAATCAAAAGGTCCAATTGCCTCAGTCAAAAAATCTTTTATAATCAAACCTTCCTATTACTGTGCATGTACAGACTACTGCCATTTCAATCTCACACCACTATTCTAAAAAAACAGCAGTCAGCTTTTCAAAAATGAAAGGGACAGAAGAAGAGCTCTAGTTTATATTTTAGTTTAAAGCTTTTTACAAGGTGTTTTTGTTTAAAATGCTTACCTATTGATTTTTTCCACATACAGCAATACAAAGAAAATTTTAGAAGGAAATTAATTTTGTGTACAACTCTTGGAATAGGGAATAGGTATCAGCTTATGTACTTGCTTTTAATAAAACTACAGGAGTTAAGGGAGCTTTCTGGAAATTAGCTTTGTGTTAGCCAGGGGCCAGGACCAAAAACATCAAACTGACAATTAACTTTAGAAAAAAAAAAAAAAAAAGCCCAAATATTTTACTTGTGCTTTAATGGTTATCCATCTTTACACTCTGAAACTCATCAGATTCTTTCTATTCTCAGTTCTTTCTCCTCTTATTCCTGAGGGTTTTTAGTCACACATGCCCTTGTGCTTGTGCTTCTGTGTACCTTCAGTTCAGCCCATTCCTGTCATTTGCCAGATAGGAAAGAGCTGCAAGAAGGGCTGAGAGAAGGAGATAAGCACACAGATAAAACTTTATAACCAAGCACTTCTCTTGCAACTGACACATCAACAGCTGAGCTGAAGTTCACTGAAGAGTGTCAGGACATTCAATAGAATAATTTTAAAGAGACATTGAATGCTTTTGTGAACAAGACACACTTTTTCTCATTAATCACCAGCAGCACATGTATTATTAAACAGTGACACAAAACTAAACTTGCCAGACTACATTGAATGTAACAAGGTTTCACTGAATTTTTATTTTTTATCCTTTTTCATTTTCTCTTCTACTGTAGAAGCATAATTCATTACTGCCATATAAAAACAAGTCAAATGCAGTTCCCATTGTACAACAGCAAACACCAAACCAGAACCACAGTCCTAGAATGAGATATTCACTAAGACCTGACCTTGCCTTTCTCTCAAGTCATAGATCACTCACCTCTATCTCCAAGATACATCTACATTTGCTGTCAGTAAGAAAAGAAATATAAAAGTATATTTTTGATGAAAAACACTGCTCAGTTCTTGCAGTACACCTGGCACACCAAGCAACTATCAACTAATTCCCATGAACAGTTACAGACATGCAGTACATAAAATGTGGGAAACAGCAGTACAGATTAAGAAAAGTTTCAGAAAATAAATACTTCTCTTATGCTACCATCCATGAGGAAAGCAAGCTATGTGCTCCACCAGCCCATCCTGAAAAGCAGCACAAGTGTTCTCAATAACCTGTTTCTGTTGTGCCCTTCCCTCTCTCCTCATTACCTTACCACAAGAAATCTGGGCACATTCCCACTCCTCTCCAGTGTTGTCCTTTCCAATCCAGCTACCATTGATTTTTCCCTGTATGTTTTGTATGGCAGAGGAATGAAAGATCCTATCCCTTTTTCCAATCGATCCATAGCATATTAAGGTGATGCCTTCTCTTGTCTTTACCAAGCACATCAAGCCCAAGTCCTCTTTGTCATGCCACAGAAGGAGGCTTTGGAGACTACTGGCTATCAGAGAACAGCAGGAGAAGCAATTAAGAAGCACAAGTGATTTTTCTTTTCCTACGGATCAATGCTGTTGACTTTGCACAATGAGGAGCAGCATGTTCAAAGGGAACATCTGTGGAAAAGGAAAATGTCTGCTTCAGCAATACACACAGAATTCTCCTGTGAGTGGCCACACAGTATAGGAAATTGGAACAAAACAAGCTAGTGCTGATTTCTAGCCCAACAAGGTTAGATTTTGCAGTATTCACAAGTGACAGAGGCAATTACCAGCTTACAGGCCTCTAACAGCAACAGTCACAGCAACCAACCTCTCCTTGAAGCTGAATTCTTTTGGGGAGAAATCATACATCAAAACTCAGTGCATTTACTTCCAGTGTATGCTCAGAGCTGTACCTGTTGATTTTCAATAGCAAAAAGGTATTGCTGTTATTTCTTCAGGCCAAGTAGAGCTACAAGGCTATGATTTAAGCAAGCTGTAGTTTGCATGTTACTTATCAATAACACCACTGGTGACAAGGTATGATGTGGGAATAATCACACCCACAGCTGAGTTTTTAAACACCAGCAATTGACACATCCTGTTCTTTAATAAAACAAAGGAATGCAATAAATGGACTGCTATCAAAATTAAAAGACAAAATATCTTTGGTGACTCTTCTTTATGAAGCAAGACAGGACAGGAAGCAAAAACTGTTCCTGTGCTGAGCCTCAAGGAAAGCAGCAGCTGAATTGCTCTTATACATCTTTCATTTGGCAAGTCTTACAGCCCTAAAGGCTCCCTCAAAATCCCAGGAAAGCATTACTTTGAGACAAAATACTTCAACAAATTATGTTGACTATAAATCCCCAGCTTAAGTTTAAAAAGCCATCAATTTCTGAGGTAATTTACAATTCATTACACAAGAGCCTGTATTTTCTTGTAATAACCCACAAGTTATCTCAGGATTTGGGAGGGGGAGGCAGGAAGGGAGAATACAGCCATCTTTAAGAACGATGTTACATGAATGTAAGAGTATATGCAGAGGAAATTTAACCCAGAGCACTCTTCCACAGTAAGCTGTCCTTTCCCCAAAACCTGCCACGTGTATCCCAAAATGTTCCTCCAACTCTGATTTCAATAGGCATGAAAATGTTTCCTGAAATCATCTTTTGATGACTGTAATTATGTTTTTCATTACCCAGAACTCCTGCTGCAGCGCTGTCCAAAGTTCCTCCATGCCCAATTTTCAAAACCTGATTTCTTTTCTTCTCATTTGTTTGCACACCAGCTTCTGCAAATAGAAATTGAAAGGAAGCATTATAGGATAACCTCAGAACACAGGAAAAATAGCACGTATTTCCAGACTGCTACAGGAAATAAAAATCAAATATTTAAACTATTAATTAGTAGTGCAGAAATTACTGTACTGCAGAAGACCAGTGATTCATTTATATCTACTCCCAACTTCAAACAACTTGCAAGTTATTGCCACTTAGGTTCTAATGAAGTCTCACATGCTCTCATAAACAAACAGATGTTCGGAAAATACTGGTAGCAAACCTGTGAAGTTTCATTAACGAGGAGTGCAAGAACCAGCAGCTGAGTTCCCAAATCATCTGTTAAACACAATTTTTATGCTACATAATCTGAGCAATTCTTGATGTATTTACTGCCTGGTACTGGGACATGTTCATTTGCATGTTTGCAGCCCTATGGAAGCTCTGCAGTGAACTGAACTTGCTCACTGCTGCTTTCAAGCTTTCAGTGTCTCAACTCACCAAACTTCCTATGCAGCTGATGACTCCAGGAATTCTGGGGACTCCAATTATTTACTAGTATTAAATATGACAAAATGGCCTAAGCTCCCTTATTTATATCTATTATCTCTCCATGATACCTTTCATTTCAGGGAATCAGATTTTTCCATACAAAACTGGACTGAAATCTGTGCCTACACTACAGTTCACTACAGATTAAATCACTAAGCACTCACTGGTCTGAAAGTATGCTCTCACTTCATCAGTAAGTGCCCAAAAGCCCAGATTAGATGATCAAGTCCCCATAATAAACTAGTTCCCCCTATTATAAAAAAGATCTGGGCCGTAGTCTCTCACACCTTTGCAATGTTATTCCCTAATATCTGACACCCAGGCTTCCCTGTACTCCAAAAAAGCAGTTTCTGCAGAGTGCATCCAGGACTTCCAAACTCTTTGGAACACTATGGTTTTCACACGTCTGGTGATGTTTTTTTAGAGGCAATAGGCAATACTGGGACTGCAGCAGAACACTCTGCCAGCACTGTGCAGCAGGGATGCTGCTGACACCCATTCTGGCAGACAGGTACACGCTGTGCCTGGCCCAGGACAGCTCTCCAAGCACGCTGGGATCCTCTGCACTGTGCAGGACTGGAGCTTTCTGCTGGGGCAGATGTCACCGCCACCCAAACTGAGGGCTCACATCCTGCCCCCAGGAGAAGCGGGGAACGCGGTCTCGGCTCCCCGAGCGGTGTGACCAACACACCGAGTCTCGCTGGGACAGCCCTTCCCTAAACACCTCCAGGGACGGCGACTCCACCACCCGCCTGGGCAGCCCATTCCAATGTCTAATCACCCTTTCTGTGACGAAATCCCTCCCTAATGTCCAACCTGAACCTCCTCTGGATGTACCCAGGAATGGATGCGTTCCCCCGAGTGGGCCGTGCCGCGGCTGTGAACTACCACCAAACAAACAAACAAAACCAAAACAACAGCAACAAAAATCCAGACCAAACCCCAGTTCTCCTTCAGTTTTCAGACTGCAGACAAAGAGGGTGCAGCGGCTTGTCAGGGGCTGCGATTCCAGCACCCCCAAGGAACTCACACACACGGCACCCACCGCGCAGCCACGCTGGGCTGGGCGCCCCCTGCGCCGGTGGCGGCCCGGCCGCCTCTCCTCCCCCTCACCTGCCAGCAGCCTCTCCTTGAGCAGGTTCAGCACGCCGGCCGAGGTGGGTCCCTTGGGCTTGTAGACGGCGAAGAGCCCGCTGAGCGAGAAGAGCCTCTCGGCCGCCGTGCCCAGCGCCGCGCCGCCCGCCTCCCTGGCGGCCATGCTGCCCGCACCGCCCCGCCCGGCCCGGCCCGAGCGGCCGCCGGGACTTGGAGTCCGGGCGGCGAGAACGGAGCGGGGGTTTAAGGTCGCTTTGAAAGAATCGGCGGCAAAAGGGCTCGGCAAAAGCGGGTTTAATGTAGTAAAAGCGAAAGCACGGAGCGTTTCGCTGGCGAGGTTCGCGCGGCTGCTTGCCGGGTGGTTAATGCACGCAGGGGAAAAGCAAACTGAAATCGAAAGTCAGTCAATCTAAAACTGAAATCAGCTCCAAAAAATATCTGTGTGGAAGCTGGAGGGGTGGGGGGGAAAGGGTAAGGATAGGAAAGGGTAAGCATAAAGAGGAATAAGGGAGACCCTCCCGTTGATCACAAGGTTCAGAGTGGATCCCCTTGCCAAACTGAGCTCCGAAATTCACCAACAGTTTGGCACTAAAGGTGTAACTGCACTTAAACCACTTGTAATCAATAGCTTAAGTTAAACAATTTTACAAAGGGTTCATATAGAATTTATTATAAGCTCTACAATAACTCACAGGCGTAACTTACAAATCTAAAGTACTTAAACATCTAAAAGAGCAGCATTCATGGTACATTGGCTATAGCATATTCACACTGGCACACACAGACTCCTAAAGGAGTCTGTACAAGGTATTGTACCTGTGAAAGTGCTCATGTCAGGTTCCTTTGCATCTTCTCAACAGCTGAAGGGTGGAGCCTCAGGAGTGGGGGTATCAGCCCACGCTCCATCATCATTTGGTGATGGTCCACAAAGTACAGCAAATGTGAGAGTTCACTGACTCACGTGGGGGCTCTGAGAAGCCCCACTCACAGGGAGATGCTGGTCACAGCCCAGTGTGGTCCAGGAGAGCTCAAAGGGTCTCTCTTAGGACCGCTGTTTATAGGGTCACAAAAGACTTGGTTTAGTCATAGTGATTTTCCATCCCGGCCGCAATTCAGGGCAGTAACTTTCTTTGAAAGTTTGATAACAAAAATATCATTCCACTTAGCTTGTTATTCAGGTAAGAAAAATAAATTTCCAAGGCTGTTCATTAAAAACAGGAGCTCATTAGACAGCACAAGTTCCTGGGAACAGACCATGTTTCTCATAAGCTCAAGAGAAGTTTAGCCCAGGTGCTGTAAGGCCTAATAAGCATTTCTGAGATCACAGTGTGGCCTTTAGTGGGGGGTGTTGGGGTTGGAAAGAGGCACCACCACGGAGATCTGCTGGGTGGCAAGATCTGCTGGCTCCCCCAACACAGCCCAGCAGCCGGAGGGAGCGGCTGGCTGGTGGGGTGTCTGCTATGGGATGCTTCCCACTGTGGCTCCACCAGACACAGAGGGTATTGCAGGGGAAAGTTCACTGAGCAGTGTGTCACGGTACCTTCGTTGCCCAACTTGAAAGAATTATATTAGAGAGGATAAGAGGAGGTAGTCCAATCTGCACCATGAGAGGTTCAGGTTAGACATCAGGAAGAATTTCTTCACATGAAGAATGATTAGACATTGGAATGGGGTGCCCACAGAGGTGGTGAAGTCACCATCCCTGGAAGTGTTTTAGGAAAGACTGGATGTGGCAGTGCCATGGTCTGGTTGACATGGTGGTGCTGGGTCATAAGTTGGACTCAGTGATCTCAGAGGTCTTTTCCAACCTAGCTGATTCCTTTATAATCTGCTGACTAGTTGCTGTGTCCATTAATCTTCCTGCCTTCTTATGTGTCATGTAAGAGAGTGCTGGGAAGGCTTCCTTTGGATCTCTCACTTCCGTACGTTAGTACAGTGCGTGGGATTTCCTCTTCAGGCCTGGTTTGTACAGATTCATTTCTCTGACAACATTCCCAAGAGAAAGACACTGAGCAAGACACTGAGAGCTTGGATATTTCATTCATGGATTTCATTTATTCATTTGTAAGAGCCTGCAGATGAAACCATGAAGAGACACTGTTACCGCAAAAAAAATACATGGCTAGCTAAGGGCTGTGCGTGTTCCCAGACCTTCCCAGAGCTTGAGAGAAGCACATCTTCCTGATGAAGTCAATGGCTGTCTCTGTGCAGAGCAAGATCAAGGTCCCTGTGTGGGTTTTCAGCTCATACTGGAATCAGTGCCTCACTCCATGCCTGCTCACACCTTCCCCAGCAGCTGCATGGGGCACAGAGCTTCCACCAGCTGGAGCTGCCACCACTGCATCCATGAGATGGGAAACGGCTTCCTGCCCCCAGCAGTGCTGAGCAGCCTCCCCTGTACACCTCTCGAGTGCATAATTAACCAGGCACCTTATTTGTTTGGATCTCATCTACAGGGCTGTAATCTGGCTGTTACCATAAACTATGAGGGTGGATTCCCTGATGAGTGGTACAGGTGGCTGTCATTGCAGGGCATGAAGTGAGGTGTCAGAGTCCTTCTCCAGAAGATCAAATGGCAAACCCACACTCAGGTAAAAGGTCAGCAGGAAAATTGCTACTGATTTACATGGTGTTGGAATTTAAGCAGAATTGTGGAAGGCATGTTGTAAACTGTGATGGAGTTTTTGTTGCAGACGTGGTTTAATCAGGTTGTTTGAAAACTATTCTCGCCAATTCCCTGCTAAAAAGAGGTTAAAAACAGATTGCTCTGTACGTGGGCTCAAGCAAAACTGTTCAAACATGACTATTAAGAAATGGTGTTAGTGAGCTTCCAAGCAGGGAGATTGCAGCCCAAGGACTGAAATGCAAACCTGTCTCTCTGTCATGGCCAGCAATATCATTGGGTTAGCAGACTGTTCTGAACACATCACAAAGGATTGGAGGGAGATTATACAGTAATGAGAGCTCCACTCTTGGCATAAAATCATCCTTAATGCAAAGAGCACCTCAACGTTCCAATAATGCAGTGGCAGACAGGCTCTGTGAAAAAAATCCCTGTACTGCCTTCTCAGGACTGACCTAAGCTAAGAATAGTCTAAAATTATATGTCATTAACCTGACACAGGCACAGGCCATGAGCTGAAAGGCAGTGTCTGACCACAAGCACTGTTTCCACAAATAGCAAAAAGCTTTGTTTATCTTTTTTTGCAGGGGAGGGGAAAGGTGTCTAAAGAAACTGCCCCTAATCTCATTTTTAGTATTGAGCAGGAAGTTCTTGTAGGTCTCCCAAACTTCTGCATCCACAATTAAAACACAACACTTTGTTATTGCAGCAGATGGAGTCTTTGAAGGCTTAGAAAGAAGATGTTTGCTTTGACTTCAGTGGGCATTGGATAAGGGCCCAAAATTAGAATTGTGAAAAACAATTAGTGACTGTCAGTATTTTAGTTAGCTGGAAGCGTATGTGTACATAAATCACACATGGCTCTCTTGGTGGGACAAGGTTATTCAGCATTCAAAATGGTGGGAATGATGCACCAAACTGTTCATCTCAAGGGCTTTATTTCAGATTTTCCTTGTGTTGCTTGTGATTAGAAGTCATTACCATCTGCTCAGTGGCTTATTTGAAATGAGATGTTTATCTCCAACGATTCCTAGCCAAGCCAGGATTCACAACAACCAGAAGCATGATTAGAGTTACTGACTTTATTTGAAACCTTAATAAAGGGGCTCAGTAAATGGCTAAAAGGACAATGTTGCTTTATGCATGGAACATGACAGGTCTAGTAGAGGCAGGCCAAATCCTCCACTCAGGCCTCTGGAATTGCACAGAATAACGCCTCAAGGATCTGGTGCAATTATGCTTTATACAGAAGAGATAATGGATAGGAGCTGTTGTGCATGCAAACAGCAGATGAGTGCTATTGCAGAGGAGGAGAAATCCCTGACTTGCTTGTGCAGAACAGATGCAACACTTTCTTCTACCTCCTCCAGCAAATGCTCACTGCTCTGTGTGCTTTCAGCCTGGCTTTGTATGAGGTAACGCTCACAGACCACAATGCAGAGGAAAATGGTGCTGCAGTACAGCTTTTGAAGTAGATTCAGCAGCAACAGGCCATTCCTGTATTTGTGCTCACTTCATATTCCAGCTTTATCATCTGTAGCCAAATCAGAACAAACAATGGCAAGGAGGTCAATCACAGCTCATGGTCTTCCTGTGAAACGAACAGTTGCAGCTGTTTGCAAGTTCAGGTCACAGTCAAGTAAACAGCTCCCTTGTCAGCTAGAGGGATTTTGTCTGTAGTAGGAACTACTATGTCTGAAATACATAGGGGTTTTTTTTCCTCTAATTGTTCCATCTGTTTGGATAATAAAGTGTAGATAAATAACATCAACTTTTTAGTTCATTTGGTCCCATTCAAACAGACATGAAGCACATAATTCATCGTGTGTGAGTGGTTCTTCTGAACAAAGGTAAATTCTTCAGTATCTTGTTGAACTGCAGCAGTTTTGAAAAAAAAAAAAGAATATCAGTTACTTTGTGCAAGGGAAAGATAGAACTACCCACAGCATACACTCATCTAGATTTGGCAAATATTGTTAGTCATTCTCCCCATGAAAAAAGATGCCTAAACTGCAAGAATTTCATGAGCAGATTTTTTGCATTTTGTCCAGAAGATCAGTAGTTAGAGTGTACACCAATCTGGAATTTAAGTCTAGACTTATTTATTTTTAGGAATATTTTCTTTAGATTTTTATTCTGGAATCTCTGATATTAGAGGGATTCTGTTTAATTGCAAATAATTTAGACAAGAGGAGGTTTTGGTGAGCTGATTTAATGCACATTTATAGTGTCAATTTGAGTTGGACAGACTACAGTAGGATCCAAATGTTTTTAGCTATTCCTTCTTTATGTGAAATGCAGTTTTGGCAGTTAGCTAAACAAGAAAACAGCAATTTTTCCTCACCACTGGTAGATGTAGAGCTACAGAAAAATATGATACAGATGTGATTTCAATTGCTCCTTATGGACCCTTTATAAACATACTGCAGTAGTGATGACAGATCTGGAAAAAACTTTTAATCTCTAATACATGCCCAGGTCTGTCTATAATGACAGAGGACTAAGCATGGTATGGAATCAGAAGATTCAGTGATGCTGAGGGGAAAAAAAAAGAAAATACATTTAGCAGATCTTTGATTTTGTTGCTAATAAAAAGTGTCAGTGGTTTTCTCAGGTTTTGTTTAAATTTACACAGTTTCTTGTTACGGTTTCTTTCAAAGAAGTAATTTTCCAACCACCTTTATTGTAATTAGGAATGATGAACTCCTCACCAGATTTATATGTGGAAGAAAGCATCACATAAGGGATTGTTTATATGGACAATTTAAGTCCAACCTGCTCCTCTCCAGATTCAGAACATAAGGTTAAAAGGACCTAAACACTATTAAATCTGAGAAGCTGCTAAATGCCACAGCTAGAAAATAAATTCAGCAATGATTGACCTGGAGTGTGTTTTCTTGGAAAACATTCAGTCTTGATTTGGAGATACTGGGAGACAGGGAAATAAATAGAGCTGTATCTTCACTAGTAGTTCGAAGTTATACCTGTTTTCTCAATTGGCTTTGTACAATTTCAGCACTCAGATAAATAAACGGGTTAATTATCAGCCCTTTGGCAACTCTGTCTCATCTTGTGAGCACACATATAGACTCTGATTAATGGTTTATGATGAATATGCAGAAAAGTGCACACCTGAGCTCAGCTCCTCAAATGACCTCTTTTCCTCAGCTATTCATCCAAGGGAAGGAAGAGATTGTACCTCTAGAAAAAAAGCCACCTTCGACATCTTCCATTAAACTCACATCAGAGCTAAATAAATGTTGTGTAATTTTCTTGTGTGAGCTCCTCTTCCAAAACACTCTTGCACTTCCAGATTTAATGTGCTGTAACTGTAGGAACAACCCAAAAGCTCAGGTCTCAAGCCCAATGCTGGGAGCCTGAGCAAATCCTTGGGAAAAGCATAAGAATAAAGACTCCAAGAAGTTTCCTTCTTCTCGGCTTTTCTTGGTCAGCAATTTGAGGTATTTTTAGCCAAAGCTGGAATGTGGACTATTATATTTACCCCTTATCCGTGGATCTTCTGACTGTTGTCTGATCTGCCTAATTGTTTGAAGTCATACGTACATTCAGCTTTTAATCTGTGGCAGTGACTTTCTCAAGTTTTGGAGGCTGTATGAAGGAGCCCTATTTATTTTGTCCTTTACTTCCAGCTACCTTGACTTGCATTAAGTACCTCTCAATTCCAGTACAATGAAAAATGAAAAATTCACACATTTACTTCCTCCATTTCTCTCATGATTTGAAAGGCCTTAAATCATATCTTGCTCTTCCCCATTTGTCTCTTCTCAATGTGAAGAATCCTATTAATTCTTTCTGAAGCTCTCTATTTTGTCACTCCTTGGACAGAGGCTATTTGTTGGCTTATAATCCTCATTATGATTCTATTTTCTCCATCTATTTTTGGATTTTACAACATCCTTCTTGATATGGCACGACCAGTATTTTACTAAGCAGTTAAAATCTGGCCATGATCTGGTTTTACAGCATGGCATGACAAGCTTCTGTTATGCTTTATGTTCCTTCCTAAAATTCTTAACACCCAATTTATTTTTTTGACCTCTTTATGAGGTGCAAAGCTTGACCCCCTGGGCAGAGCTGTAGAGCCTCTCTCTGCACCTGTAGGATTATGTAGCCCCATTAACAGAGCAGGGGATAGATGGTAGCAGGTGTCCCAGGCTCTCACCACACTCCCTGAATGCTGGACACTTCATGTATTGCAAGGGAAGCTGCCTGGTGCCTGAGAGCTGTTCTCTTTCTCCCTGCATCCTCCATCTTCCATTGCGTGGATGCTTTTAGAGGGACAAACACACCAGTTATATTATTGGGGGAAAGAATAATTCTCTGCAGACGTAGGATAGCACATGTAATTATTTGCTTATAAGTCTTTCCTCCCAGTCTGCCAAGCCTTCACACCCTTTCCCAAGAATGGCCTGCACTGGGTGACTCACAGGAGTGAAGAGCCAGCTGAAAAACACTTCTGCAAAAGGCAGTTGGAAGAAACTTAGAGATGAAGGTTCACTCCACATGAGGGTCATGGAGTTACAGCTCAAAATGTAAAAATTGCTTAAAAGCTCTGGTTTGCCATATGCACATAAGAAGAAAGAAATATCTCTCCTCACACTGAAGGGGAAGAGCTGTCCAGAAACCCCACAAAGGGCAATGGTTAAGCATCTCAGATTCTTCCTACCAAGAGCAGGATCATTAACTAAATGACTACTCCCCAGACATGACCTCAATCAACAAATCTCTAACTGGAGACATCCCCCACATACTGGCAGAAACTGGCCTTTCTCAACCTCGTTTTAACCTGGCAGTTTTCTCCAAGCCACCTTGTTGGTGCTTTTGTTCCCGAGGAATATTCAGTCCTTTTGGCTCTTAACTGTTTCAAAGGAAGACAGTCCCCATATTCCTCTACTTGATCATTCACCCCTTGCAGCTGCTTCCTAATACCTGCCAGGCTAAACATCGCTGTAAGAGGCTTGAAAACATTCCCAGCACCTACTATGATAAGAAGGTCAAAGCTGTGAACTTGCTATCCATTGTCCCAGGAAGGAAATCGGAGCTGAGGCAGCGCCTGCTGTGTTCCCTGGCCAGAGGAGTCAGTGGCCATTCTGGCACGTTTTGACTGAACAGAACTTGCTGGCATGAGGACAGCCGTAGCACACTTCCTCCACCCTCTCTCATTGGCACACTCTCACCCTCAATGAGCTCAAGTAACCATGAATTAGTTCCAATTAATTCAGAAGTGCAGATAAACAAAAGTAGCCATTGCCCACGGGCGGGGGCTGCAATTGCATCACTAATGAGCACTTAAGAATCAATCATCAGGCAGCTCCAGGCATATATTTCAAATGCATGTTATAATACTGTTGACAGGAATTGTTCCATTTGCCATAAATTATTCAACTTTTAATTGTTTAGGCTTTGGAGTCTAATTGCAAACTGTAAGAGTAAACTGATAATGCCTGTTTTTTATTTTCATAAAGTTGGACTTAAAATAGCAGAGAGAAAAAAGACTGATTTTAGAGGTACCTTGTTAAAAACAAGGAGATCAAAAAGTTGATGAGTTTTGCTTTTTTATTGTGGGTTGCAGTCATTAAAATTATGTTCTATATTTACCATGTCTGTATGAACAAAATAATAAATATTTTGACCAGCACATATACCTAGATCAATATTCCACTCAGTCTGGGTTATCCCATCCCATATCTTGATCATGGACAACAAGTGACCCTGAGACTGTATTTTTCCTGTCATATCTGAAGACCTATACTTTTCTTTGAAATGAGAAAGCTAAATGGAGTTGAGTAGTTGTCAGTTTTTTGACATCTCTTCCAGGTTTTCATGTATTTGCAGGATTTGGGTTTTGTAGTAATCACTGTGGGGAAATGATAATGAGAAGTTTATTTAAAATATTTTTGCTTATAAAAAAACCCCCCTATTAGCTAGAACTATAAATCTGATAACACCTAGAAAGTAAATTTAAACTGTTTTTGTTTAATTTGAATCTCTCTTTCAACTGTTTGATGAGGGAAGGAATTGCTGTCCACATTCAATATCCTGGATCGCATTCTACTGCTGAAAGAAACAGTGCACCCGGTCTCAAACATAAAAAATAAACTAATGAATCTTTTTCTCTGTTAGGTGTTAAAAACTGCTTCCTGGAAAGCTGAAAAAAGGCCAAAGAATTTTTTTTCTTTTAGCTCAGATTTTCCCTTTGAAGCAGTATTCACTTACACAGCTGAAGAGCTTGATCCCAGGAGTGCTATCTGTTGAAGTCAGTGAGAGGTAAAGGATGCTCAAAATCATGCCCTAATTGCTAACTTGGCTTGAAGGTACGTGCTGTGTCCTACTAAGAATCCAGTTTCCAGTAATAATCATCCTGTGCAGAGATGGAATCCTGGTGCTGGGGTGGCTGAGACTACCAGGCTACAAAGGTAGCATGGAAAGAGGCATTAAACAGGCATAGCATGGCAAGGTTGGTTTGACAAATGATAATCAAGAGGTGACCAAAGATGAGCCACAGATGATCTACTTGAGTTAGTGCTTCAATAAGGATACTCTGCTTAAGTATCCTTTTGCTTTAAGCCCTGTTGTTCATAGGAAGGTCATTAAATTACTTTGTTTCTGGAGTACATTTATTACCTTTAAATCCAGTGCAGTCTATTTAGTCTTTCATGATGCCTCATTGTGAATCATTAATGAGAAGCTCACGCACACAGTCATAGAATTTGTCTGATTACTCCATTCATATTTAATAAGCTTGCTGCTTACACTTCAGAGTAACAACAGAAATTAGATAATGTAATACTTTAGTCCTGGAGTGCCCCTAAATTTGGCCCTAAATTATTCATTATACTGGCTGAGGCCAAGCGAGCTCTCATAATCCTAAATTTATCTAAATCCTACATTGTCTAATTTGTGCCTCTTTGTTGTTATTCTCACTTTTAAAAAAATAACTAATTTTTATTGAAACTGAAAACACTCAGTTTTTGTCACTTGAAGATTTATCATCATTCTCTGCAGAAGCACTGCAGTCAGCTAAAAACAAAGATCATTTAGTTGGATCTCAGCTATATATATAAAATGTGAGCCCTGCAATCAAGGAAGACTGTGAAGATGTGTTTTGTTAAAGCAATGATTTTATTTTCTAGCTAAGACAGTATTTTTAAAAAACTGTCAATTAGACAAGAACACAGATATTAACCAGCTGCACTCCCACATTTTTTGATTTTTATTGTTTCATTCTATGAAATAAATGTCTCTTTTGTATGGGTTAGATCCAGAAACACGCTATCAATGTAATATTTTTAGGGTCTTTAAAATAAACTTTGTAAAAGGTCTAATCTGAGCCTAGATGGGCCCTCAAGCAGAATCTAAAATTATAATGTAAATGTTGATGGGCTCATAACTTATCTTCCAAAACAGACAGAATCTGTCAGACCTTCAGATATATCACTGGGAATGTCCTGTTCTTAAAAGTCATATATGAAAACCCCCCTCACAAAATATGTAACCCAGCTTTCACAAAAGCAGAACAGCTCACTTAAGGGGATTTGTGTCCTCTGATCCCATCTTCTACTAGAGACTTTCTGCTCTCACGGGAATCATTCATAAACCACTTCAAAGTTTAAACCTTCAATGGATTATGTACGTATGGCCAGCATCAAAATGGATCAGGTGCTCAGGGCTCTGGGGTCTCTCAGTGCTATTATGGTCAAACCCAGGCTCAAGGGGAGGGGTACCAGAGCATCAGTGAAATACCACCTCCTTCCAAAACATCTCAGGGGAAAACAGATATGAAAAATAAGGTGGGGTGTAATTATATTATGTGCAAGCAGGAGGATCCCAGGAGCAGTGCAGCTACCCCCACTTTTCCCTCAATGCCTTCACTGCTGAATGAAATGGCCCCACTGTGGCTGGCTGCAGACTGGATTAGTGGCAGCACAAAAACTAGTCACTCATCTCACACCTTGGCTTGACCAAACAACCTGCTCTAAAAGGCCAAAATGAGGAAATAGTGCAGAAAGTGTTGTTACCCTGTTCCTAAAGTACAGGAAGTCCACATTAAAAGTTTGGAACCTCTTTGTTCTTGTTGCCTTTCAAGTGACGTGTGTGGTACTGCGTCTTTATCGTCACCTGTTCTTAAGAAATACAGTAACCCATGTAAGAGTCCTAGGCATTTTATTGCATCTCAAGTGCTGTCTCACTGGAAGACTCATAGAGACAGATTGCATATCCTGACAGCAGTCCAAGGGGGAAAAAAATGTTGGGAAGGCAGCAGAATCTAAATTTCTTAGAGTTGAGCCAACAGACAGATGGCGGGAACTAAATGTCCTTAAAAAAATCCCATGGCTGTGGCTGTCCTGGCTCAATCGATACTCTGCTGAAGTGAGAGCCCCCATGAATGAACTGCAAAGAGCTTACAGTTGTTCCAGTCCAAAAGAGCTTAAGGGGGAAGCAGTTGGAACAGATGAATTGCTGCAAATGACAGCAACTCAAAAAGTTAATATGGGAACCTGCCCATTCAGTACTGGCAGTGGAAGAGAGGGACTCAGAGAAATCTGTGATTTGATAGTCAAATTAATAAGTTACTTTTCAGCAATAGTGGAACAGTTATTGTAGCTGCTCCATGGCCAGCAGCTCCAGCTGCTGGGAGCTTACCTCTTGTGCAGGAAAGAAGGACAAGGCTTTTCCCCACTTAAATCCTCAAAAATAAAGCTTATATTAGATTTGTCTTGGATATCACAGAGGCAGATCTATGGAATAGCAGTGTCTCTGCTCTTCACTCACCAGGCCTGTCTGCACAGCACACGCTCCTGGGCAGGTATGAGCCATGCAGCTCCCCCAGCCACCCATGTTTCTTGTGCCACAGCAGAGTTTAAAGATTTCTCTTCCAGAGAAATCCCATTAAATAATGCCTTAGCTTTCCCCTGTGTTTTGCAGAGCAGGAAATACCAGCTGGGGGAGGAATGAAGCCTAGAATAGCAGCTTGTATTAAACAAGACTTGTGAGACCTTTTCCTCATTCTTTTAAGTACAGCTTAATGGTTCAGACACTAAAAGGATCTGCTTTCCTCTTCAGAAGCATTCATCCGGATTTAGCTTGAAAGTCCAACTGTTTCAACACTGAAAACCAGGGGGGTTGTGAGATTCAGCAACACAGTACGGTTGCTTTTTCCCCAGGAAGTTCCATGTTGTCTGACCAGCATAAAAATGATAGAGGAACCAGACAAGATGCTCCAGGAAGGTGTTTGTGTGTCGGAGAATCACCGACATGTCCCCAAAATCAGCTCTGCTTTGTGCTTGGGGTCGGCAGCTGAAACAACAGCCTTGTATGATGCTGGTAGGCCAAGCTTCAGTTCATAGGCATGGGCTTCCAAATGTTTCTGAAAATCTTCTGAGTTTGTTTGAGAGGTTTCATGGGGCAGGGAACAGATAGAAAGGATGACTTTCCCTCAGAAGTTGTACCCTCAATGGGTAGAGTTGGCAATGCCTCCCACTCATAATTCATATTTCCATCTGTCCTCCCATTGAAGGATGAGGGTGAAAACGTGCCTGAGGGAAGGCTGGCCACAGAGCTATTACTGGTTTTCTCTGCATCATTGCTGTCCAAAGTGAAGGAGACATCCTGGCCACTTGCAGGCAGGCAGAAGGGCTGCAAACACTTACAAACCACTGAGCTGATTAAACTTGCTTTGATCATCACAGTAATTCTGCATCAAAGATTCTGTGTGGCAAATCACTGCACGGCACAAATCACTGTGCTGGAGCCATTCCTGGGTGAATGTTTTTCTCCCCAAAGCCTGAAAATAGGTTCTTTATTCCACAGTAAAAAGGGAAGGATTGAAGCAAACTATCAGAAGAATGAGCAAGCTGCAGGGTCTTCTCATTTCCACTGGGGCCAGCCTTATACAGCCTGTCCAGACTCAGGGAGCAAAGAGGACACTTAAAACCACTTTTCTACTTTCTGGTTTTGATTGTTGTGTGCTTCTTGCCTGTGGATCCAGGCCTTTGCTGTTGTATTTACCCTTCCCAGAAGTGCACTTAGCGATTAATGGAAGATTCGAAGTCAGGCATTCACTCTGGGGAAAAAGTAGGTTGCAATAAATAATGGGCACAGGTTAAGTCATCCAGGTATTGTGTGTGCCCTTAATGGGTATCAGAGAAAAAATATGCCATAATGCTTGCAAATAAATTTACCCCCTTCACCATCCATTTTAAATTATATCTCTTGAGAGTTTTCAGCTATTTTCTTTGCTTTCAAACACAGCTTCCCTCTGTGTCTCTGACTCAGAAGTAGAGAGCTGAATTCAAACTGCAGAGAAATCTGTTAGAAGATGCCTGGAGGTATATGTGGCACAAAGACATGGGAACTTTATCTTCTGTTCTTGCTGCTCTGAACTGATTGTGGGGATTAATGATTTATCTCTCTTTAAAGAATTCCTTGGAGCTACATAGTCTCAAATCAGATAAAGTACATACTATTCCTCAATCAGGCACCTGCCAATTTGGGTTTAGCCTTTAATCTGGGCAGTTCTAGTTTTACAAAGATTGGACTTAAAGAAAAGTTTCCTGAGATACATCATCAGCGTTCATCACTTTTCCAAAACCTGTATGATATTTCTGCTGAGAGCCCTGCTAGCCTGGAATGGTTATAAGAAAGGAGAAATAGCAGATTTTAACCTTTCTGCTGAGAACAATTCAATACCACACCTCTGTCCTGGGTAAATCCCTTGAACAGTGTGTAGGGCTTGAGCTGACTTCTGACACAAGGACAAAGTTTGCCTTGGAGAATATCACAGGCATATTTAATCCTGCCCTCAGGATCAATGTTGGTACCAGCAGCACAGGGAAAGCAGGCAGCTCCCTCACCAAACCAACATCTGTTCAGGTTTGCTGCAAATTTACATATCTGTGTAAAATGGGAACAAGAGATTGGTCAGGAGCAGAAATACACAATATTGGTCCATAGACAACTGTTTAAGAGCTCAGCTGGGATGATTGTGGAAATGCACCAGAGACAGTGACATTAAATCTGACTCCCTTGTAACAAAGTCAGTGGGAGTCATCTTGTTTAAAGTGTGTTTGGACTAGATACTTGTCTGATTCATGTCCTTATTTATATAAATCCAAAATGGGATTTGTTATCTGGGTTAAAAAAGATACCAAGCAATTTATTCTCATATAAAATAAAAAGGAATTCACACACAGTCAGAACTCTGCCAAATACAAGGCAGCTCCAGAGAAAAATGGCATTGTAAACCACTTCATAGCTTAAAAGAAAATAGGCTGGGTGTACAACAAGGTAGGAACCATCTGCTTGGCTTCACTGCAAATTTCCCTAGAGTAATCATTGCAGGGGTGGATAGATCATGAAATAAAGGAATTTTTTTCTACCTCTAGTAATTAAATTTACTGGGTTGCTGTGGAACAGTTCCTGGCACAGAGTAAGACATGTAGATGTAATACCTTATCATTGTAAGGCTATATAATTACAGTGATAAACAAGCCCATTTGCTTTAGCAGTGTCTCACATTTTGTCTGACTGACAGACCTTCATTTGCTACAGATCATAAGTCCATTTTTTGTAGTCATGTCAGATTTCCCATTCAGCCACTGCCCCATGCACCAAAATGCATGCACTTCCCACAGCATCCAAGATAAATATCTGTTTGATGTACTACCAGATTTCTCTAGGAAGCTAAAACTTGAAGGGGTGACCATATTTGCTTCATTCTTCTTCAAGACACTCAGACTAAGCAGTTGGCCTTTACACAGGTCTTCTGTAAAGCTGGGAGCAGAGAACATGAATCAAGGAGGTGGAGGTCTGTATGACCTTGTAATAAATTAATATTGTCCTTTGACTTGATGCTTTTGGACCTGCACCATAAATTCTTGATCAGGATGTAAATTCTGACCTACCCCTAGTTTGCTTCTGCTGCAGTATTTGGAATTAGTTAGTAATAATAATAATCAGGTAGTGATTCCATTCTAATGCAATTGAAATTAAATATTGCTGTCAATCTAAGTTCATTTAATTAAGCGGCATTTACAGAGCAGTTAGATGCTCTGAGGACCACAATAGAGTCACCTGGAATTATGTAAGTCTTCTTTTTCCTTTTTTTTTTTTTTTGTATTTCTATACTTTCTTTTGCATTTCAGCTTCTTTTGCTCTGGTAATTTAACACTGTCACATCCTCACAGCTGACCTTTAGAGGACAAGAAGCTGGGACCATTGTGTTGGTTCTATGCTTTTTCCCTTACACTTTCAAATAATACATATTAGATTTACTTTTATTTTCTAGGTGAAATGAAAACAACCTTGAGAGTTACGCAGGGTCATAACTAACATTTTCTTGAATCTTTTTGAATATGCTAAGCTTTATTTTTCTGGTTTCCATGATAAGTGGAAAAGGCCAAAAGAAATAACAATGATTGTCCAGTATTGTCTGTATTGTTAATTAAAAATTAATAAATTACATATTAAAACAAAGACAAATCACTTATCTCCAAGCAGTGGGTTTGACAAGAAAAATCTACATTCTGGTTGTATTTTCTCAAAATCCACCCAGTCCATAAAGTAACCATCTCCCTCCCACAAAGGAGTTTAAAATTATGTTGATTGTATGTCTTGAGTGTAAATATAGTCAGGTGAGTTTACAGAGATAGAGAAAAAAATAGAAATAAAGAAATATTTTTATAATAGGCCTTTATTGTATCTTTTTGCAATATTTGATTGACTTTCTAATGTCCTGCTTAGCAGTATCATTCTCCATAATGAGAATCAGAGGATTAATTATCAATGAGCAAGGCAATCTAACCAACGCTGTCCAGTTTCCAGAAATGGTGTAACCTGAGACAGGGTTTAGTAGTGTTCAATATCAGACCTGTCTTGGAGACACTGGTCAATCAATGAACCCAAGCTCTTTAAGAGAAGGGCAGTAGTTTGCTGAGTTGATTGTATATTGACTCAAATTTTGGTCACAGCACCTGCTGGACAGCTGGATGTTTCCTGATCTCCAAAGTCTTACACTACTACCAGTTAGTAGTAGGGGACAACTACCCAGCTTTTCTAAAATGCCCCATACTCCACCAGCAAGGCCTTTGAACCTCAAGACTGGCAGCATTTTTCCTTCCAGGAGCACAGTGAGGGTGTTTTGCCTTGTGGCTGCAGGGCTACGATGCACCGAGGCTGGCTGAGCTCTGAAGGGCACAGGAGGAACCTGTGAGCCCTCAGATGAACCCAGAACTCGAGAGTTTGCTGCTTTTCCTTTCCTCTGGGCATCCTGGTTGTTGCACATTTAGAAAACATAAATGTTAGATGAAGTTCAGTTGGACAGTGAACAACCTTATTTACAGGGCAGTCTCACTGCTTGAGTCCATCCATAGAGAGTTCTCAAGCTGACATGTACTCTAATTCACACAAGTTGAGTTTTTTAAAGACACTTCTATGGACATAATATTTGGGCCCAGTGTGACTTTCAGTGTGTACATACTGCATGGTACAGCCCACAGTCTTTAGTAATTTCCCCAGTTCTTCATCAGTCTTTAATACATGATATTTTGTACTAACAGGCTGCTTAAGAGGACTCAGATTCCAGCTCCCATCAAAATGAAGCAGAGCAAAGATGTTCCCATCTTCTCAGCAACGCTGAAAGCTGAGGTTGGCTGTCCTGCAGCGTGACACAGCTGTGCTGCAGTTCTGCAGGATATACCGAATGTATTTAGGGCAGTAGCTGGCCTGGGAACCAGGGGAGGTCAGGATCAGATGCATCATCCCCTTCTGCTGCCCCTGCTTGGGGGACAGATAAGCTGTGGGCAGTGGGGGCAGAGCAGCCTCTTGAAGCAGCAGCAGCAGAAACCCCCAGGGTGCACTGAATCTGTGCGCCGATCCTTCTGAGAGGGTGTTACAGATTTTCTTCTGTAATGCTCATTTTGAGATAAATACCAGTTGCAGCGAAGCGTTTTCTATTAAACAGCCTGTGAGAAAAGGGTCGAACTGCTGATGTGCCAATTCCCATCCTCACCCAGGGCTGGGTGCCGACGTGGCGCACACAGAGCGGTTCAGTTACAGTGGAACACCGGGACACACATCGGGACGGGTCTGACGGGGGCGGAACCGCCTGGTGGTGATCAGGGCTCGCAGCCTTTGACTGCTGAGGAACTGGCGGTGTGAGCTTTAACTAGCCAGAGACGAGGCAGAGTTATAATCGCTGCTTTACCAGCGCAAAGTAAATACTTGCTTTCCTGCTTTGCCCATCATGGAAATTTATTACGCACTTGGATGTGTCCACACCTCAGAGCCAGGGAGGCAGATGCTGGGGGAGTGAGGAACATGCTTTTGCAACCTGACCCCCGAGGAGGAATAGCTGCAGCCAAGCCTTTTACGATGACACATTTTTCTGAAATATTTATGCCCAGTCACCCGTTGTTGTTTATCTCCTGGCCTCCTCTCCTTGCTCACCCCAGGCTGCCTTATCAGACAGTCTTCACTATTTAGGAAGCACAAAGAAAAAGTTAGGTGTCTGAAATTAGAGAAAAACCTTTTTGACACACGTTGAAGCTTCCGCTAAGAGAGCTGTGGAGAATTAATTGTCAGGCAGAAAGGGCTGGGAGTGGGGACCAGAGGGTGCCCCAGCATGTGAAGGGCAGAGTTCCCCCATCTCAGCAGGTCTGACTGCTGTGCATTTTAGGTAGGAACTGTTTTTCAGGCCCAGCTATTAACCACTGAGTGATCTGGTCGGTTGTTTCACCCAATCCATGCTGGATGCCTTCCCCTTCCCTGCCTGCAGAAAGGGCAGCTGCAGCCTCAGTAGCAACTACAGCAGCCACCCGCAGCAGGGACAAAGGGAAAAGTCTCAGAGCAGGCAGCAGAAAGTAGGTTAGCCTGAAAGATGTGGGTGGAAACAGTGCTCTTACAGACATCTTTCTTACAGAATTCTATATATTCAGTTTTTAGTGGCTCAGAAGCAGAGGACATTTCTTTGCATCATTTCCAGTGAGGAGGGAGCTGAACTCCCTCCCTTCGAGCTCTCTCCCCTCTGACCTGTCTAATTGCTGTAGGAGAAGGGCAGCCCAAAGAAAGTCAATATGGATAAAACCCTTTTGGATCCTGGTATTGGTCAAACTGCTGGTAGAAGGGTACAGCTTCCCTTGGGTCACAGACTTAGCTGAGAATAGCAGATTTGTCCTTTTCAACAATTTTGCAAGATGAGGTGCTTTTGCTGTGGGATTTTTGGGTTGCTTTGATCAGTTGTGGGGTTTTTTACTGTGTCTAGATCCAGGCTGCCTGAAGATAACCATGGGTTTGCCAGTGATTTTAGTGAAATAGGAATTTGACCTTGAAATATGCTGAGTTCACAGGCTATATAAACTACAATACTTTGTATATCTGTTCTAAATCCAGACAGCCAGAGGGCTGAAGGTACATTGCCCCACTGCAAACATATCTGCTGAAAAGCATGAACCTTGATTTAAAGGAAAGCCACCATTGCTGACTGTGTGTTGCATCTTAGATGGGGAACAGAACTGTGATCAAACACATTCTATTGACTTTATTCCTTCCTTAACTAACAAGTGAACTTCTGAAAATGTGCACAGAAGCCATTTTATGAAATACGATAGCAAGCACTAAATTACAGCCCTCAAATCACCAATTCAGAGCCCGCAGAAATATTTTTTTCCATTTCTTCATCTATAATTTCCGGGCTGGAGCTCTAGCCATTAATAGCAGCTACATCATTACACTGCCGTGACACTCCAGCAGCACCCTCATCCATTTCAGTCATTGATCCACTAATGTGAGCCGGATGGAAAAGGAAAAGGGCCGGCTCATTCATCCTCCCCCTCCTTCCTCCTCCGCTCACCAGGTGGCAACCACTCACCCACTGCTTTAAATCCCTATCAGATTTCAGATGCTCAGTGTTAATTGTCTCTGTACAAGGACTGACCCCAGACAGAGAAACTAAAATTAAAGTAACGGGGCCACAGAAGTGGGCGAAATGCTACAGGAGTGGATGGATCTGCATCTGCTTTCCTTGGCCCACAGACTGCAGACAGCACTGGAAATGACAAGTTAGAGCACAAGCCATAAAACACACCTCTAAGCACTGGATTCTTCCTGGAAAATGAAGCCCAAACAAGGAAAAGAGTAGGAGAAAGGCTAAAGAAATTAGGCAATAAGATCCAAGGTACATCTTCTGGAGAAATGGTACTTGGAGTAGCACCAACTGCAAAAGTAATTCTGTAATTCCAGTTGCATATGTAGCAAAAAAAAAGTCTTTCCTATGGATATCCATGGGTAATCCATATTGCAGCTCTGTGTTTAGATGTTTTTCTGAGCTACAAAGATACTGAGCTGAAAGATATATTGCTTATGCCCGTAGCTTGTTGGGTTTTCTAATCCAGAAGCCTGATTTTTAAAAATTTTTCTTGAATTTATCCAACTAACTTAAAGGCACATTCTTGCTTTCCCTTTCCACTCTTTGCTTGGTACATCTGTTCTTTTGTTCTGATTTTCCTTATCTTTATATTGCTCGTTTTGGGGATCAAAAGACAAAGGAAATAAAAATCCTGTTAGTTTTCAAAGGTCCACAGAGCAGCAGATAATTGGTTTCCAATCAAGCTCGGACTTTCTTTGATCTCCAAAGCCCTTGCAAATAGCATTTTGCTAAGACACAGGCGTAAGTGTATGGTAGCACTTCCAGGAGATCTAATTTTGAAAGGCAGCAATTACCTGTGCAGTGACATAAAGATGAGAGGGAGTGATAACAATGCTGTGTTTTTATACCATCTTCCATTACACTTGCATTAATGAGACAGGACTACACCCTTCTGAAGAAATACTTCCAGTAATGTTTCTCCCATGCTGCAGTGAGAGAGGTGATGGGTCATGCAGAAGGGTCAGGAACAGACACAGCTTCTTCCAGCTCCCCAGACCACAGTTCAGCCACACAAACATCCTTCCTTCTCAGAGACTGCTGTGCTTCAAGAAGACAAATAGAATGTGCTGCTCATTCCCTTCCCCCCCCAGTTCATGCTTCCACCTTCATGCAGCAGTTTATAACCTTTGGCTGTGCCCAGGGTAGTGCTGGAGTCACCATCCCCAAAGGGATTTAAAAGACAAGGAGATGTGGCACTTGGGGACCTGGTTTAGTGATGGGCTTGGCAGTTAATGGTTGGGCTCAATGATCTTAGAGGTACTTTACAACCTAAATGATTCTATAATTCTGTATGAAAAAGCAAAATGTGTTCATGCTAGAAAAGCACATGACAAAGTAAAATGACTGATCTTGGGTTTGTAGGAATCTTTTATTTTCTTTTTAATTTTTATCTTTTTCTCTTTTCCTCTCTATTTTCCTTTTTCCCTTTTTTTTTTTTTCTTTTCCTTTCCTTTCCTTTTCTTTTTTCTTTTTCTTTTCCTGTTTCTTTCTTACTCTCCATGCCAGGGCTGTCCAGAAACAACAATTTATTTTTTTTATGTATCAAGGCAGAATTATTTTGTGCAATCTGGAGAGGCAGAGTGCACAAGATACACAGGTATATATTTGTGCCTGCACACCAAAATCTGTAACTGACTCTGCTTCTTTAAATAAACAGAATACATTCATTTAGCTTAAAATAGGACTCCTGTCAAGCTCCTGCCCTAGAGCAACTACCAATTGCACTGTCAAAATCACTCTCTGTGGTTCTGAATAGGTTTCTTAATGAAAGAGCAACATTAGCTCTTTAGAACATTTTGTCCCTGAAGGATGCAGCAGCAACAGCCACGGAATGATTTCTGGCTCAGACATGCTTATAAATGGTAGAGAACATAATGGTTTAAAACATAAGTATCAGCTCCCTGGAAATGCTTCATAACAGTGATTCAGGGAACCAAGAGATAAATGGATACTAAGAATGGTACCCACGGATGAGTGCTTTGTTTCCCACATGCACACTGACCCCCTTAAGAACAATTGTGGATATGTTGTCACTGAAACAATGCAATAACCAGACAATGAAATTATTTGGGACCCAATCCAAAGAAAATCATGTTCTGGTAAAATGAAATTTTAATATTTGCTGGATTAAATAATGATGAGCATCTGAATGAAATTCTGTGTTTCTATTTTAGCAGTCTGGTCATACTGACTGTCACAGTAGTCATTTTTTATTCTGGTTAAACCTGGAGGCAGTAGCAGAGTAGAATATGACTTGAGTAGATATGTCCAGATTCAAACCAAAGAAGAAGAGCTTTTGTTATAAAATGCTTCGTTGGAGGCAGGACTCAGGTGTTCCCTTGTTTCTTTAATAGGGGTGGTGTGGCTGCACTCAGCTGAAGTCTCCAAATTGGAGCTACAGCACCATTTAAATGCTGAAGAATGGTATTTACCAACAGCCTTATGCATATCCCCAGTCTCGGTTCCAGACAGATTTCAGATCAAATGTCACTGTTCTCATACAGGAAAAGCCCGCAAGCAGCTTTTTCACAGCACGGAGGGCATCAGGATCAAAATCAACAGCACAACAGATGACATTTTCCATCAGAATATAGAAGTATCTGTCCCTGCTTTGTCAGAGTCTTCTCCCTGGCAGCAGGAGACTGAACTTCTGATGTGTTTGATTCTCTTACTTCCTATACTTGCAGTCTGTTCCAACAGTCACCATCAGCCCAGACGTAATTATTAGAGAAAGCAGCTTTGTCTAGGCATAAAAAAATTCAGTGCTACTAATAAAACTGCTAAAAGTGCTCTTCCTGTGTCCTGTCCTGTTTCCTGATGGTTCCTTCCCCTGCTCCTCTGAGTCTGTGGTCCATGCTGTCATTCTGGTGGTGGTGATGCAGCAGGTCATTGGTTTCTGGAGTCTTTTCCCAGGAAGATTATGGTGTTCATGTTGACAGTTTTGTCTGACTCATTTTAATATGGTTGCTAACACATTTATATCTTTTCTCTTCCTTCATTGTTCTGCACCTCCACATCCCATCTGCATTTTCTATGTATGGCACCTTTTAAATCTGCTAGATACTATTTCTTTGTTGTCTTTGTTATCCCTAAACCCAGCTTTGTCCAGCTCCAGGTCGGTGTTTCTTGAACTCACCGTGGATCTGAAGCCTGTGCCCCATCTCTTTTCCCCATGCCAATATTCTGCTGTGATGCTCTCCAGGCCTCAGCCATCCTCCCAGCCCCAGATGTGCCATTACTCTGTAGAACTACAGCAGCACCATTACAATGATAAGCAAAGAATTTAGCCATAACCACCTGGTCAGAAGAAAAATTGCTGTTGCTGCTAATTCAAATTAAAACAAAGCTGCAGGCAGGTCAATAAAGTTCAAACCAAGCAGGGCTGTCACAGCTCAGCCCTGAGGCCTTGCAAACTCAGCACAAAATCTTTGGCCTGTTAGTAGCAATGGCAATACAACACAACAGGGTTACATGGCTGCATTGTTGTGCTATTCTGAAGTTTCCCATTCGTTTCCCATCCAATTCAGACCCTGCTAATACATTGCCCAAGGTAGGGAGCTGCAGGTACACCGATCAGCCCAACAGCAGGAGTTAACTTAATGAAAGCCAACTCATTCCATATGCATTCAGAATTGGTGCCTCCTTGGCTGTGTTTATGAAATTCCATGGAGCCTCTGGAAAAAGTGCTACTGAATTAATACAAAGCTATAAATAGGTTAATCAGGTGGAATCTTCAGGTGCTAAAATAGAGTTACACAATTATACTGACCTTGGCTCATGACGGTGCAAGTTTTCGTTATCAAATTTTAGTTTCAACCTGGAGATGATCTTTATCTGGCATCTGGGTCAGCTCGCTCTTGCAGTCCACACTTTTCCAGTGAAGTAATAAACAACAGGGCCAATATTGGAGCAATTTCTTAGGGGCTTCTGACAATTGTTCATTTAGCTGCTGAGCATAACAAGTTTCTGTAGAAAACTGAGGCAAGACTAAGAAGTCAAGCCCCTTCCTCCAAACAGTTTAATAGCTGGAGAGCTGAAAAGATAAATTGCACCTATACAGCCTGTACTTTAAAAATGTAAATGAAGTCTGTATGTGTAATTCCACTGTGACAGCTTCCTCTATTAACAGACCAAGTCATCCATCTGTCACAGGAAGAAAAAAAAAACATATTTGCCACTCAAAACCACAAACCCGACAAAATTGCTCAGATTACTCAGCATCACCTCAGTGTGTGGTGAGTAAGTAAACTGCTTAAAAATACTAAACAACTGGCAGAACAAGACACAGTGATCAGGGGTAAAAACTAGTATGTGCCTTGAAATGGCAACAACTGCTGCATATTCTGGCTGGAATTACTAGCATAGCATTATTTACAGTTCCCACACCTTTGCTTCTTTCTGAAATAAAATAAAATACACAAATAATGGTTTCCAGGGTAAGTTTATATGCCATAATCCAAAAGTATCCATCATAATTTACTTCTACCTTCTACCCCAGAAGTAAAAGGTAGAAACTTTCCCCTCTTAGACAAAACCAGCCAGAAGGCTCCTTGTCAGCATCTCACTTGAGACATAAGCTAGAGAGGTTTGGAAGCTGTGGGCCCATCCCACTGCTTGATCAGATCATATTTAATCTTATTAAGGCATCTATTTTTTCATTATTCTGTTTGGTTGATATTTGGAAACAAAAAGGCAACACTATTTTAGAAGTTTGGCAATTAGAATTATATTAGTGGATCCAACTGACATTTGGAATTAATTATAAAAGAGGGGAAAAAAGGGTTTGTGCTCACCCTTGATCTTTTAGAATGTAAAAATAAGGTCTGATAAGCATATTTGCCACCTTGGAAACATCAAGATTTATTTTGATTTGTTGGCTTATAATAAACCAACTCCTTATTTAATGATCCAAGCTGAGATCCAGAGAAGCAGACATTTAATATATATAGCATGACAGTCCTTGCACAATTTTGATGCATGATTTAGCCAGTGTTACTATTACTTCTCCTAAATTTCAGTAAAAAATCAAGGAAAGCAGAATTCTAAGCTGTTAATGTAAGGTCTTATTTATCAACAGAGAAGCAGCCTTCTGGTGTACCCTCTCAGAGGGTAATACTTCAGTTATCACTGGCTTAAATACGTATCTTGTATGATCCTGACAAGTTTTTGCCAATGTAAGCAAGGCTAAGACATTCAGGTGACTGTATGTTGATCCCAAACTCTTCAGGCTTTGGTTCTTCAGTAATTGGTGTTTGATTTTTTGAACAAAGAAACAGCGTCAAAATAATGACTTTTTGAGCCATCAGAAATATGAAAGATATGAAATACATATTTCACATATATGACACATATGAATTAAGCTTCTCTCATTGGTTAATACTTTATTTCTGTGGTAATGCTGTAAAATCCCCTCTGAGGGTTACAAACTGTTGCATTTCCCTTGGTCCAATCCCACAGTTGTCCCACACATGCCTGAGCTGAGCCATGTCCTCTGTCCCTATTGCTGGGTCAGTAGATGTGCTGACATGCTCTTTAAATCAGCAGAAGACATCTGCTTAGGTGCCTTTTTTTTAAACATGACCAAGCTATCCAGTTTTCTTCAGTAATCCACTTCTTTTCATTCCTGTTTTTCCTTCCAAAAAAACCCAAACAAACCACTAGCGGACATACTGAGTTTGGGAAGCAGAGAGACTGTGCATTTCAACTGACAGCCGAATTTCCATGGTTTCAGTATGTTCAGGTTTTCCTTCTGACCAGCCCACCATGTTTGCTGTGCAGATGGGATTTCCCTACAGATCCTGCAGCTGGACCTGGGTGGGCAGAAGCAGCTCTGATTTTAACTCTATTGTCTGTATATGCTTGAGCTGCACAAACTGCTGACTGCTGAATCCTCAAGGTGAAGGACATGACAAAAAAACATTTTTGGGGATTTGAAAGGATGGAATTTACAAGGCAGGAGAACGTGAGTATAAAAGCCAGGATAAACAATACAAGGGGTTTTTTTCCCCTTTCAGGAAACTGAAAGGAAAATTGTCTGTAAATGTGCAGTGTTGATGGACAGCCTGCTAACAGCGAAAATGGGAGTCTCTGAAAGCCTTAGGAAATAAAAATTCATGACCCAAATTAAGAAATATGAACTTGACAGGTGCTTCCTGTGGATGTGGAGATGAGGGAAGCAGAAGTGGGTTCCTCAAGTAAAGGATAATGACGATTCAGAGAACAGGTGATTTGTTTCTCCTCTCCAAGGAGCTCAGCACAGGGGGAAGGGATCCTGGCCCTGCTAATCAAGCCGTGCTGCCCGCAGGGTGTAATGGGTGCTGCCTCTGCTGAGAGGGTGTTATGGAAGGGAGTCGCATTTTGGAAAGCTGAAAATTGCTTTTCTCAGATTGCAGCAACTTCCATCACTTACAGGAGACACTCCACAGGAGAAGGGGATCAGTCCATCTCTCTGCTTCCCAGCAGAACAAATCCAAGTCATTCTGGAACCATTCATTAGCTGCGAGTCTGAGGATGTAAATGTGTGTTTACTTCATCTCCTCAATGACACAAAGCTGGTTCCCTCTGGAAAATATCCAGTGTTTTGTCCCATCTGGTTTTAAAAGCATAAGGGTACAGGCTCCTTCCTCTTCTGGTTCAGCAGCATTCATAGTCAGGGAGTTCTCACTGATAATGAGTATCAGTTTTCCTCAGTGACATTACTTCATTCTTAATTTCATTCCAATAAATTAAGGCTTCATAATTCTTTCAGTCTTGGTGCTTAAGTCTCCCAGATCTTTTTATTGAGAAGTAATGCTCCTCTAACCCTAAGCCATAATATAACTATGCTAAATTTAGTTACCTCTGTTGCACTCCTCTCTAAAATCAGTTTAATATCTTTTGCTGGTTTCTGCAGAACTTCCTATCTCTTGTTATATGTATTACTCAGCACTGACACTTATGTTCTTGTCTGCTTCATCTCTCCAGACTGGAAACAGGATACTCTGCACCTTGAAATATGTAACACAAATGTCTCGTTTCTGCCATCCTCAGTGCAAATTACTAAAGGAGGTTTACACTCACCATCTAGGGCTCCCTGTGGATACCCTCCCTCATTTCAGAAGTTATTTCAGAGAATTGTTCACTTTAGAATATGAGTTTCACCTTTGTGAAAATTAAGGTGATTAGCAGAATATAGTACAGAAACGGGGTTCTTCCCTTCACGTTTCCTTATTTTTCAGTATGTAAAATGTTTTACCACCATGTTTTACAAACCCCTACTCAGTTGCAATGCTGTGGAACAGAAAGGCAAAGCCAGCAAGATGTGCCTGCTTTGTCAAAGTTACAAGATACTTACAAAGTTGTCAGTTCCACAGCACTGTTCTAGCAGATTCTATACCACCAGCAGCATTTATTCTACACCACCAGCAGCAGTTTAATGAAACACAGTCCAGAATATATGTTCCATCCTAGCAAGGGCAACTGAAGTGGCCCAGTGAGGTACCACGTTCCAAGATGCATCTTTTTATCCTCACAGATGTGACTCCAAAGGCAGTGCCAGCAACCAGTCCTGATGTGTAAAATCTAATGTTTCACACTCTCTTTTTTTGCATTCCCAAGAAGCTTACGACACCTGAGAAATTTAATTCACCATATGCTTCACTTGATTCCTAAATTGCTCTTCAGTTCTTTTTCTCACTGTTCAAAGGGAACCCTGGCTGATAAAGGATGCACCAGGAGCACATGGGTTTAGGCTGAAAGGGCTCATACAAGTTGTGACAGATTCACTTCACTGAGCATTAATCCACTTTAATCCAATTGGATCACATACCAAACTAGCAAAATCCTTGAGGCTTTCACAGCATCAGTTCTGTTAATATTTAAAGGTTAACAAAGTCAGTAGATCCTGTCCTATTTGTACCTATATTGAGAACTTTGGCTGAGAATTTGTAAAATAAGTTAATGAATATGAAGTAGAGACCACACACGGATAACACTCTCTTTGGTTTGGGTTTTTTCCTCCAACAGGATGTAGAGCCCCAAAATCTTCTATCAGAATGCAAGTGCCATAAGCTTATCATGCTTCAATAACTCAGTCATTTCAAGGATATCAAAGTGGGAGAAAAATACAAGAAGATGCCAAATGTTCAAATCTGATACAACTTCCTCACTGATTGGGAAAGCAAAGTGTTACTAAATCTCTAAATGCCTCATGCAGGCATAGCAAATAAACGATCTGAGGTAGGAGATGACAATCTCCAAGACCCAAGAGGATGGGGGAAAGATGCAGAGAGCTATAAAAAAAGCTGTCAAGTGCATCATCTTGCTGTAGCACTGTTCTTGTAAAGATACAAGAGCACTTGCAGCTGTTAAATACTGAGGAGAAACAGCTTAACATCCAAGTGTAGCCCTCAGAGGGGATCCTACAGAGAGACAAGATTTTCCAAAGGCTGATGAAAACTTGAAGGACACCAAAACAAAAACCCCACAATAAATGCAGTTTAAAAATATATAAAAACATATATAACCCCCTATGTATAAAAGCCTTCCTTGAAGGCCCTGAAGGAAGGAATTATGCTTATTCACATATCTGACAGACATTTGTCCCCAATTCAATAAACTAATGTTGTGACTGATGCACTCTGCACTCAAATGCATTAGAAAACCAAGGTCTTGACCAGCTGCTGCCTTTCTGGAAAGATATCAGGGCTCTCAGGAAAGAGCAGATGTTAATCTGTGCTCAGGATGGCTCCATCCTGGCCATTTCCCTCAGCTTCCAATTTTCATGGGCAAGAGCATGCTGATTCACTCCGAGCTCTGCACAGGACAGTACAGGTTTATCCCAGAAGACACTGCAGTGACAGACTCAAAATAAATGAGAACTTGAGGATCAAAGGCATGATGTAAAATGCTAAAACATTTTCTGTCTCAGGGTCATCCATACAAGTAGTATTATGGATTCTGTAATAATAGAAGCAGTCGCTTCGTTGAAATTAATTTATTTTGAGAATATCCCTTTTAATCCTCCATGCATTTTTTATCACAAAAAGTTGAATTTTACCACAACCTCCTTCATAAAACTTAATTTTGTATGTCTGGTAATGTGGCTGTTTCAACAATCCCACACCTGTGAAACCTTGGCAACGCTGTTAGTAAGTGACCTACACAAAGTTTAATAGAAAATTTTTACTGAATATCCTCTGTTTAATGTAAACAAGGCAGGAGGCAAAACAAGGAGTATATATTTTATATAGTTACATTATTTTACAGGGCACAGTAAGCATGAAGGACATGTTTTGAAAACCCTGTATGATATGCAATATCAGGTATGGATTTTCCATGTAGCCCCAGGTCTACTACAGGACCCTTCAATTTTACCAAGCACTTTGGGTTAGTATTTCTTTTAGCAAGACAAAGAGCACTAACAGAATGTCATCTGTGAGATTACACAGCAGGTTATGGTAGAAATTACCATGCACTACAAAGCCATTCCATGATTACTTGTGCCCTGTAAAATCAAGTGTGGCAACCTTTACACTAATCATAGTGTAAGCAAGCTTGGGATTCTGGTCCTTTTATATATATATGTATATATATATATACATAGGTGATATACAGCCAGACTCAAGCTGTGTATCAAGTCACAGCTTTTATATTGCACAGACAATATATAGTAAGAACATTACACAGACAGGATCTGAATACCAGGAATATTACAGTCATATGAGAAACTAAGGACAGACTTGTTCTACGAGAGCTAGCACATGGCTTATTACAAAATTTTCTAAATCAGAGTCTAAATCAAATACATACTATAAATGAAAAAAAAAGTAAAAAAATGCTTCTATTTACACACATGTGCATCAGGATTAAAATGTGGTTTGGGTCTGCTTTTTGAAATAAAAAATTATTCTAGTATTAGCTCTTTAAGTATTCCAATCTAATACTGGTGGCCCTATTTTCTAAGGAGTAAGCACTCATGTCTCCCACTGACATCTGAAGGATCTGCATATGCCATGAACTCTTCAGGCCTTATATTTTCTCAGGTGTCCCTCTCTGGGTAATAAATAACCACATACAGACACACACACACACAAACAAAATGGGCACCTCAATGACATGCATAGATCAAAAAAGGTGAAAACATGGACCTCAACTAACTTCTAACCTTTTTTTAAAAAAAAGTGCATGAAAAATATCACCACAAAAATAATTAAACGAGTTCCATCTCTTAAGGAAGATTAAATCACTTTTACAAAAATAAAGGTCATTGTCATCAGGTATGGTAATTAAGGGTTTGGAGGCAGCACTCACAAGAACAGTTTAGGCTAAAGCAACTTTAAGGATTGCTTCACTTCTATCAGGATGGATTCATGTCTTATAAATTTATCAACTAAACAACATTTGGTTTGCAAGAACATCACCAATGTCACCAGAGACTGTACAATTATAGCCTGAATTTCAGACTGATTATAGTTATATCTACTTCTTTTTCTCATGGACAAGCTTAAGGAACTGTGTTTGCAGCTTGGCAAACTGTTTTGCATTAAAATGCCACAGAGACATTACAGTGTAATGAGCTCAGGTATCAGTGAAAACAACAATGACAACAAAAGAGGTGATGTTAATGCTTTCATTTGAGATCAGGCATCTCTTGAGTGGCTTTATAAATTCTTATATTACTTAGAATGCTCTTGGAAGTTTTAACATTTCTCTCACTTTCATTAATATTAGTATTATTGCTTCCAGTTTCCACTGAAATTGGGACACTAGAAGTACTCTGGAGCATACACTTTAAAAAAAATAAATAATGAAAATAGAAAATTTGAGGAAAAAGTAATTAAGCTCAAGCAAAACCAAAAAAGACCCAAATTCAGTAAAGCATCATTATTTGTGCTCAATAGCTTAACTTGTTCATGTAAAAAATTCCAACTTGAAGACAAAATTCCTAAAATTAAGCTTATGTTTAACTGTTTTGCTGAATAGGGACCTTATTTATAACAAATATATGTATTAAACATCTCTCTGCTAAGACATCAACGTGTTCTAAACTATGTGTCAGGTATTAATGAAGCTTCTAATGCAGACCAACTGCAAAACAGATCACTAAAAATGATTTGCTGCTTTCAAGGTGTGTTTCTAAAGAACAAAAATGAAAAAAGTGTCTTTTTTTAAACTTTCTCCTACTGTGCTATTTGGACATGAAAACAATTTTGGGCTAAATTCATAAGAAAAAAAATCCTCACCCAAACAGGTGAGGAAGTAAAACATGCTTTTGTTTGCCAGAGAAATGCTACACTTTTTAAAAGTGTCCCAGTACAGGAAGCCATTGCATACAGGATTTACCTGCCAAAATGTTTCCCCAGTTCCAAAGCTACTTTCTCCAGCTGAACCTGTACTGGAAGCTTTTACATCAGAACCCTCTTCACTGGTGACAAGAATAAATTTAGCCCATTAACTGTGACATCGCTCTAATTAACTTGCTAACTTAAAAGGCCTCTCAACATCCAGGTTCCATAAATATTAAAAAACAAGACCTCAAAGGCATGGAGTCAGAGCAAAATCTGATTCTCTGGTACAGTCATGTAAATCCAGAAAAATTTTAGTGATTGAGTAAATTAGTCCATCATTGCATGTGAGCAATGAGATCTGAAATGGGCTTTAACTGTGCAAACAGGGCAGGAGGAAAGACAAATGAAGAAATACAATGTAAACAGGAGGAGTGAAGCTCTGCATTGCCTGCCCATGGTAGGTTCATGGAGGGGTCCTGCACACCGGTGTGAGAGCAGGACAGGTCTCTCACCCCAGACATCCAGTGTGACTGGAAGGTTCAAGCACAGCCCCCCAACACCTGCCAGTGCTCAGCAAGGGCTCTCCCAAGTGCAGGCTGCCACCAACAGAAGCAAAGCACACTGACGTGGCCTCCACTTGCAGTGCCAACACCTGCCCTGGCTGAGGGCATTCGTGCTGACAAAGATTCACTGAAAGGCATTCCTGCATCCCACCATCACGAAAAGCAGGTGCAAAATTTGGTCCTGTATGAGTTACCAATGCTTTAACTGAGTTGGCATCACTGTGATGGTTAGGTAAGCAATAGAAACATCTCAAAACATAACAGAATGCTGCCAATTTTCAAGGCACCAGGAGATTCTTAAACCAATTCAGGCTATATACCAATTTAAAAGAAATTAAAAATACTGTTTCAGCAACAACTACTGATGACCTAGAACTAACCTCTCTGTAAAGGTGACAGGGGCTAAACATCTACAGTTCTCATGAGAAAACCTAAAGCAAATCTAGTTATGCAGATGACCTGAGATCAATAGCTTGGAATGACAGAGACAAGCATGCTACAAACATGTACACCTCAGATATATTTGTTATGGATGTGATGCCAAATCAGGATTAATTTCATGGGTATTGATTTTATACTGACATATCTCTTGAAGTAATCCACTGAGGAATCATGCTCAGAGTTGTCTTTAAGATCCACCAAAACAAAAATGACCCCTCATTAACATGTCCTACTGTATATGGATTGGTGAATTTTTTGAACCTCATCATTTTTAATAACATACATTGCAACTATGATTTCCTTTCATATCTCCAACTGAAAAGAAAAAGAATTAAGACATAAAAATGTTATAAAATTAATTTGCTTTTTAAAAGTAATATGGTCACAAAGTACATGTGAGCCCCAGAACATAAGACCAAACTCTCTAAACAGTGTCATTAGAATAACCAAGGTCTGATGTCTGTGGTTCTTCATGCAGCTTTTGCAGCTCTTCACACAGTGGCTAGAAATGCTATGTATTGGTTTCTCCCAAAATGCTTTCACTCATATTCTAGGTCCATTTGAATCCCCTTCTCTTGCAATCTGAACATCTGGTGAAAGGAACTTGTTTTCCAGTTCTGCCAAACGCCCCCTTCCATTTTGCCAGGAGGCACCACCTTTTGTCTTTGAATGGAAGGGAGCCCGGTGGCTTCCCAGCCTGACCCCCCAGGGCTGCTCACGGCGTGGCCGAGGTGTGGTACTTGACAAAGGCGATCGCTGCCAGCTCCTTGCAGAACTCTTCCAGCACAATCACGCCCTCTAGCAACGTCATGTGGTCAATGCTGGGACAGAGAGAAAATTGCAGGGAGTCAGGACTGCCACACACAAAACCAGCCGTGGGTCTTGGACAATATGCAGCGTTATTTACTCACATGGGCCCTTCGGGCTCCAAGCCCAGCAGGCGTTTTCTGACCAGCAGAAGTTTGGGAGTGAAATCTGGGATGCGCTGGATTCTTACCATGAGGTCCCCGACGACCTGTAAAGCCCAATGCCATGGACACACAAAGTTACCACCCCTGCAGAGTGCCTGGCAGCAAGGTTAATGACAGCTTCAGTGCCCAGGACACAGACCCACTTCAGCCTCCTCACAGGGTCAGAGGACAACACGAGGAGTAGCTGCTCTGCCCCAAAAGAGGGTGCAGCAAGTGAAGAGATACAAATGCCTTAGTTGCTGTAGTCACAAATGGCATTACTTGTTTTAATAATGTGGATGATTAATCTGTCTTAGTAAATGTTGATGCAGGCAACTGACCAGTAAATTTATGGGTTTAGGGAAAGCACAAGGGGAGAGAGCGAAGATTTGTATTTTGGAACTGGTAGGGCTGCTGGAAAGAAGGGAGCCAAGCCCTCTGTCAGTACTGGGCAAGCAGCATTAACAAGCTCCTGACCAGCTTAATAACAGCTGGTGCGTGGGGTAAGCAAGGGATTCTGACTAGGAAGATTGCAGTGTGACAGGCACCCAGCCAGCACTTCTAGGATGCAGGTCTGGCAGGAAGAGATGGAATCAGAGAGGGGGAAAAGGGGGCTTTCAATAAATCCAGGACTACATCATCAAGAACAGCCTTAATCAGAAAAAAAAAGGTGCCTGAGCAGAGACACTCAGCCAGGCACAGGGCATTAAGGAGTGTTCTTGTGTGTGTATCAAAACCATGTCTTTCCCATCCAGGTGCAAACCAGTACTTGGCCTGTTCCCATGGCACTACCTGACCTTGCCTGCAAGTGACAGCAACGTGACCCAGAACAGTTTAAAGCAACATCATTGCCAGAGGGGATATCTTGCATCTACACAATGAAACCAAGCAACAAAAAATTCTGAAGACATGAAATACATTTTCAGTATTTTTGGTAGAAAATCCAAAATCTTGACTCAAATCAAGACTTTAAGTATCTTCTTTCAGAGAGAAACCATTTGCCAACTTCAACTACCCAGCAACTACTACCACTAACTACAAAGTTATTAAATGTATTTCTGCTGTATAGCCATATGTAAGTATTACCTGTGTGTTTACTCACCCTGACAATCACAGAGAAGAGAGACTTGCAGCCAGAGGCAAGGTTTACATAAGGATCCAAAAGGTATTCATGTATATGAGGATGAGGAAACAGGGACAGTTTGGACAACACTGACGTAACTTGTAAATTTACATCATAGGGCTGCAAAAAAGGGAAAACACAGTGCTTAGTTATTTTCCTGTTGGCTTCTCTTCATCCAGCTTGTGTTTATTTAACTACCAGAACCTTATATACAGGGTTATGAATAAAGAAAGATAAAAAGTTAGATCAGAAGACAGGCCCAATCTCTGCTCTTCATGACAGCAGTGATGTGAATATGACAGGTGAGTATTAGATATTATTATCTGTATAACTGCTACAACCACTTGAAGCTTCTGCACTCTTGTTTATTTATTGTAGAGTAAGTCCTCTTCCTGTAAAACATTTCTTCAGCTAAACAAATAGCATGGAATCAGCTTAGATTAAACATCTGCTTGCTTCTGCTGGGAAGCTGTGAAGCATATGAGCTCAGGAAACTGGCAGAGACAAATCCATGTTTATGGCTAATATGTTATTTCTCTTCTACTTCATTTTTTTTCTGGGTAAGAAGCACTGCAGAAGGTCTGGTCATCTTGTGGCAGCATGCTATGGGAGATGAGACAGTCCTGGGCTGGGAAAGCAGCATGAAATTCTGAGCTGCTTCTCTACCTCCTTTCTGCAAACCAACCAAATGGGAGATGCAACGCTGTCAGACACTGGAAGACGCTCATCAGTCATAAGAAAAAAAAATAGTACCTAATTTTCTAGAAAAAAATTAGGGCCTAATTTTTAGGATTTTACCATTCTAGTAAGAAAATCATTTCCATAAAAGCAAGTATTTTCACCACAGTTTTTATATGTTCCAAATACTTTTTTTCAATCTTTGATTTTCTCATCAAAATGAAAACAAGCTGACACTTTAATTCAAATTCAGCCCAAAATTTGCAAACTAGTGGAATTTCCTTCTATCTATTCAATGGCAGAACAGATTACATTGACAAAGAGAGAGACAAACATTCCTTTGGTACACCTCTGTCAATCAACCTTGTCGATTTAAGTGGATTACAGGGCCCTCATTCCGTCTCTGTATCTGCATATTGGTAGTAACATCCTCACTGGCATAATCACATCTAGAAGAGGATGATTTAATGCCCTCAAATTATCATCTTTATGCTCTCAAGTTAGCATCTCACTGAACAATCAGAGAACAGATTCTTGCCTCTTTCAGATTTGGAAGAATTCACCCTCAGATTAAGACAGAAAGACAGATAAGACTTAGCCATGTCTAAGCTCCCATGAGCCTACTCAGCAGAGATCTGACACTTGATACACTTGACAACACTCAAACATCTCCTGCCATCTCAGATGCTCCAGAGTATCTGCTGGTCTCTTGATGGTTCCACGGAGGGTGAATCCTGCAAGATCTATGTTGTAATCACAAGCTTGTGGGAATACCTTGGGCAAGAGATACCTCAGTTCAGGCACCTGAGAGGAGCTTTCAGTCCATACAGTTGCAGAAAACGAGACAGTGAATTCACTTGGCACTAAAAGAGACCTGCTTTTCACCATAAGAGCTCCAGAGACTACCAGGGCTGTTTTCACAAAATTTCCACTGACTAGACATGGACACCTAACTAATATTTAGGTACCTTATTCTTGAATTTGTTACCACACACTGTTGCACTGCAAAGTTGCCCTACAGATCTTCTGAAGTGAAAGCACGTATTTCTTTCAGTCAGTGACAGTTATTTTTGTACGTGATACTCCAGCAACAAATTCATCCCAATCTCTAACAAATGAAGCTTAAAGACCCTGGACCAGAGATGTTATAGGTAGAAGAGATCACTACAGTTTGAGTTATGGCAGAGCTACTCTGCAGAGAGAGACACAAATTCCTTCCATAAATCCATTCACTGCTGATCTGCAGAAGGCCTTTAGAGCTATTTGAATCAGCCAATAGATTAGGAAGCTTTGAAGCAATGAGCATTATCTGGTGTTCACAAGAAGAGAAGGAAACAAAGTAGTAACACGTGCTACATTGTTCAGACAGATTGCTGTTGTGATTTGAACTAATTGAGAGCATTAAGGAAAGCTGCTTCTTCACACAGAGCTTTTATTTCTGTCCATATGTCAGCAGACTAAGTAAGACGGCCCCATTTCAGATAACATCCTAAAGAAACTCCCTGTAACTGAAAAGATTAAATGCAGGAAAATTTGAAGTTCAGGAATGTTTAAAAAAATTCTCAGCAGTCAGTTCCATAGAAATTTATAGTAATAACAGGAGGAAGAAGGTAGTATCTAGCAGATGAGGTACTTGAAACAATTTACCTCACTTGTGTGCATCAGCTATCTTCTGCCAGAAACTCCCTTAGTGGTACCTCCCACCTCTGCAAAGTTTTCTGGTATCACAGAATCACATCAGAGTGTTCCCCTGAACACTCACAGAGCTGACCTAAAGGCTGCTACTGCCTTCCTGACATGTTCCCTGTGCATTTACAGGTTCAAATGGCTCTTGTCTGCTTACAACCAGGAAATCTGGCACTATCACAGCTAATTGTTTGTTCTGTAGATAGCTCCACATGCAAAACAGGAAAGAATTGTACAAGCTTCTGAAACTGGTACAACCACATTTGTAGCCACTCCAGCTGGTATTAGAGGGAGGGTAATGGAGATTTTCAGGACTCACTTTCACTGGAAAGAAAAATTATCTTCCTGATCTAAAGCAGTAATATTGACCTGAGGAACATAAGCCCGGAGTTTAGAGAAGGCAAAGAAACACTAAGTTTCCACAAAGGCTTCTCACCTCCCTAAACCCTTACTTTCTCCCCAGACAGTCCAGGTTTTGCAAACTGGCTGAACACAGAAACAAACAGGCATGAGAAAAAGTCACTCTCTTTTATTTCTTCTGTACTAACCCGGATCTGACATGTCACACCACTTTTTCAGAACAAGGAGCCTGTCAGGTTTTACCTCATTTGTTTGCCTTTAGCAGATATATTTTTTATTATTTGAAGATAATCAAACAGGAAAAAACCTACTTCACATCACAGATAGAAAAGAATACTGCATAGAAACTTTCACTGGTAAGTTTTTTAAAAACTGAAAAATGGGGAAAGTATTAGCAGTGATGCAGTAAGTTCTTTTCACCTTACACAGTGACATAAACTGCTTCCTGAACAAGACTTCAGATTGAAGTTCACTGAAATGTAGCAGAAAGAAGATGTATCATATTTTATTTACTGCAATATGTACATGCTTTTTAAGTGTAAATGCTGTAAAATGAAAACAGAACCATTTTACAACAAATACTGTAAAATGAAAACAGAACAGAAAAATGCTAGGACTGAAGGATTCCTAGAATTCCTACAATGCTATCTTACCTTCATCTTTTATCTTAAGGATATACTTTCCTTACTCAATTTAAGTGATATTTCTGGTCAATAAAACATTCAGTACACAAAAAGGTGGCTAACAAAGATAAGAGAGTTTTTGTTCTTGCTTTTGTTAAACTGATAATACCGATCACTGTAACATCCTGCAATCTACAGGGACCTGCACCAAGGACATGGGACATTACACAGTAATACGAAACTATAATAGAAAATTGACTGATGGGAATCCACAGGACCTTATCGGCCCTTTAGCAGTGATGAAAGTATCAGAAATGGAATTCCTAACCTGTTTTTTCTTACCTGATCAAGAATCCTGCCCATTCTTTCAAACAGGACTTTCAAGAAATGTCCTTCAAAAAACGACGCTTCTAAATTGCACTTTTCCAAAGATCTGGGAGATCCAGGCCACTCCCACCTTAAGCAAATGACACAATAATCCCGAAACTAGAAAAAAGTAGTCAGGAAAACAGACTTAAATCTCCATGGAAACAATTTAATTTCTTTTGAATAGTACATACACCCTAAAATTCCAATCTGTAGCTAAATGAAAACTCTGAGCTCAAAAAGAACAGTCATTGTAAACACTATCAGCAGGCACCTCATTTTCTTCTTGACATTCCTGCTATTAGGGTATCTTGAGAAACAACCAGTGCAGAACAGAGCTCCCAAAAAGCAGCTGGGGCCAAAGCACAAAGCAAAGCCAACAATACACATCCTGTTCAGGGTTCTTCTAAAGCAGGAATTGCATTCTTACACATTCTTCTTGCCAGTACATTACCACATTTCCACTATATTATGTGTAGCTTGTCTTGCTACCCAAACTGTGTTGTTCCCTAATTCCCAGGGCAGGAAAGGCCTGTGTATATGCAAATACATATATATATATATTCACACAAATGAAGAGAACTTCAGGGTTTCCTCTTGCCTCTTTTTGTTTCCTATCACTCCTAACAGTCTTTCTCAACCTCTGTCCCTCATTTGCTCTGGGCTGCCTGATGTCTCACTTTCAAGGAATTATACCTTGAAAGGAGCACATATTATAGCAGAAAAAATAAGGAACACAGGAATAAACAGAAGCAAAAGAGAGAGAAAACAGACTCAGAAATTTTGCACTGCATGTAGCTTACCCACCTGTGCAGCCTTCCAGGAATAGAAATATGGAAGCAGAACAGCCATTTGGATGTAATAACAGCAATAGGCAGGGCTATTCTTAGGGGGGAAATATTTTAACAGTAGCCATATCATTGTCAGGAAGTGACAGAAACCAATTCTGCTCTCTAATAACTCCCAGAATACTCTTTTTCCCAAGGCACGAAAGAAAGACAAAGATGATAAGTGGTTTCTGGCATCCAAGAATAGAAGATAGGGGAATTTTACATCAACCCCTGTTTCCTTATTCTCTATTTTCTATTCCCTTTCTTTTAAGGAGAGACTACTTCAGGAGATAAAGCAATATAATAAATACAGAAATCCAAGCTTCCCATCTTAAACTGCTGATAACATAATTCCAAGGTTATGGAATTTTTGAATTACCTACCAAATATAGCTCTCAGTTACTCTGCTCCTTTGCATAAATTTTTCTATTTTAGAAGATTCACAGGACTTCAATATGAAAGCTGTGAACAGGGATTGTCCTCTGACCAAGGAAACTTTATATTTGTAAAAACAAAACTTGCATTTATGTCAAAGCAGTACACCATAAAGCTTTCCCTAGCTACCCAACCTCCCAACTTCCAACCTGAATGCCTTAGGCTGCACATTCCCTGTGATGAGCTTTTATTTTCAAAGTCCCAGATTGCATAACTCCTATGCAGCATTTTAATTTCTCTTTAGTTCTTTCAAACAGCTTGGCAGGCAATTCTCCAAGAGAATGCAGATAAATGCAAAAGCAAATTAAGAATCTTTCCACGGTTCAGATTTTCTCTCACTGTATTTGTTATATGAATATTAATGCATTTAATGCCATCCATTATTCCCCCTAGAGCTATACAAGGTGAATTCATCATCAAAAGATCTCCAAAGGTAAATTTTCATTAGAAAATGAAAATTGAATTTTCCCATCTTTCATTACCAAAAGATGCATTTATTAGGACTATTTACAGAACCATTTGTATATTCTCATAAGCATTTCAAGTTCTTAAGGACCAAGGAAGACTTCACTGACTTACTTGTCTGTGGGCATCTCTGAGGTAAGTGTCATAACCTGTACCCTCCACATGGTATGATGACTTTGCTTCATCAGGTACAAGACAGAGAAAACTAAAGAGAAAAAAAGTACAGTAATGAGTATCTATATTCCACAGAGCACTGATCAATACTTTTTCATCATCTGTACCAGTGTACACAACGCTGAATTGTCTGGCCAATTAATCCACAGACTCTACCATAACTCTAGGTTAGGAGCAGAGACTACAAAATCTATTTAAGCATGTCTATTCCAACTACGGTTTGTGATAACAAGATATATACTTCAGAACTTTTGTATCTAACACTGGAGGTAGAATCCTCAGTGGAAGCATTTTCTCAGAATCAGCAGACAGAATGGAGATGAAAAGGAATATTCATAACCAGGTCAAGTATTTGCTAAAGGCCAGACTCCATCTTACTTGAAGTAAAAAAAAGAATATATATACTTGGGAATAAACAAGCCAAAAAAAAAAAAGGAGAATTACAGGTTAAATTCTTCTAAACCTTCACAGGTAGCTTTATTTACCATAGTTTGCTGTGGTAAAAAATTAACATCTATGACATACAGGAGTATTTACACATAAATGCCCCAGTTACAAATATAACTGAATTGCCTTTACCAGCTATGTAGTGTAAAAACTGTATGTCCTTATTACTTTACCAATATCTGACCTAAAATGCATAATGAAATTTTGAATAATATTAGTAACTGTCTTGAAAAAAAAAAAAAAAAGAGAACCACTGAAATTTCTGGACAACAAAAAAACCCCCAGTCTTTGGACCTTGATTCCAAATTTCAGCTTTCTTCACATCCCAAGAACTGCTGGATGCTCCAGTAAGATTTTTATGCAGAAATATGGAGTAGCTGACTTTTTATGTAGAGTTCAACTTATCTGAAAAAATATAAATTTGCAAAACACTGCAAATCCTAAAAAAAATTGCATTCACTGATGGGGATTACACAAGGTGAATTTAGGCGAATATTCTTTGTGTCTTTGCCCCAAACCATGTCCACCACAAACTATATATAGCAGTACTGGGGGAAAGAGGGCAAGAAGTGCCAATGCCTTTCTGCCCTGACTGTCCCCGGGCTGTTTGTTTCCTTTGGCCAACACTTCTGATTATTTCTGGGTAAGTAGATAGGTCAGCTCTGATACACCAGTGCTGCCTTGCTACCATGTATTAAAAGAGCAAACAGCCTTTGCCCTAATATTAGTTCCTAAGAGAATTACCATCCCTAAGTTGCTTAGAGCAGAGCTTGCCCTCTTTGTGATATCCAATTTGCAGCAGGACTGGCAGGCACTGAGGTGTGTTACAGGTGACAGAGGTGCCCCCTCATTTTCAGGGAACAGAAGGTTATCTCCAGCATGGCAATTATTCACTTTCATGTATGTGTTTAAGAAACTTCAGCAAGTTTTGAGTTTTGCATTTTTTTCCCTAAAAAGTTTATGGCAAGACTCCCCAGACTTGTCCAGGAAGGTCAAGTCCTGGAACAGCAATTATTTCTGTGAAAAGTAAGTTTTATAATCAACGAGGCTTTCACAGTGAATTCCGAGTATTCAACTAGACCATTAGCTGCAAAGTTCTTCTATTTTTCTCATTTACGTTGAATTATTTTTACTTATGCAAGCTCTAATCTTTCAGAAGTAGCTTTCTGATAAAATGCCACATAATTTCCTTCTGTGGAGTCATTTTCCTAGCTGGCACAGAATAACATTCATTACAGAGTACATTTAATTTGCACAGTGTGTGCAGACACCCACACATTCAGATATTTCTTTAAGTGTTTGTTTCAACTTACCTATTTACAATTTTATGAACTTCAGTCTTCCCATCATTTTTTGGATGTTCTGGACTGACAGATGGAGAAGCACTGAGCCACTCCTGTGCTGACAATGTGTTATCTGGAGACAGATCAGTAAATAATGGATCTTCCTCCAGGTCTCTGTGAGATTATATTAGACAAAAACATAATCACTGACAGAACATTATGGAAGGCAGGAATATCTCTGTGTCACAAGGCATGCTTTGTGTTTTTCTCCTCTGAACAACTACGATGTTTTCCAGAACACTACCATATCCATAGCTTATTACCTAGTTAATACACAGAAATACCAACCCTTACAATACCCAACATTCTAAACAACAGAGGAGACATTTTGACTCATACAAAATCACTGCATTAAGCCACTTAAACTCTGTAGCCACAGTTTTCACATGAGAGAGAGTTATACGCAGGAAATATTTCAATTATTTTAGAGTACTAAAATAGCTGGTATGGCAAGTCCTTACCCTTCCATTGGCAAAAAAACTAGTTAGAAGAGTTACGTAACATATTTAAAAGGATTTTATGTAGGGTCTTAGAAAAGTTCTTCCACCAAGAAATGATTCAAGAACATAAATATAAGCAAGGCACCTAAGTGACTGATTTCAAGAATAATCTCACTGATTACAACACAAATATGCATAGACTTAAGCTAGGTAGATGCATAAGTAAATTGGTACACAAAGACCTCTGAGTGCCTACTGTTCTGCACAAAGGCTTGTGGTAATTTTAGTTTTTCTATTCCTAAGAATTTACGTAAGTTGCTGATGTAATAATTTCTGCATCACTTTACAGATATGGATTAATACCTAAGAGCACTCAAGTGCTATCCAGGCTCACTTTTCTTTCAATTACTGAAAAAAACCCATTTTGTTCTAAAAATAAGGATCCAAGTTAGCTGCTGTGAAAACTTCCCTAAACAATGAAACTTACACTGCTCCAGCAATCTGTCCGTTCTCTACCACATCTTTATCTTCTTGAGAGAGGGGCTTGTATTCTATATAGTTTCTTTCTTCCAAGTTTCTCAGAACCAAATTATAAAGAATGTGCTCATTGGGTTTCTGCAATAGGTGCTCAAACATTCGCAAAGTCATTATGCTGATCTGCAACATAAAAAGTTGACTTCAATAAACTGCTGCACTGCTGCCCTTTGGTTTTGGTCTTACATCTGGTTTGTACATCCCAGAACACTGAAATTACTTCTTCACATTACAGAAGGAAGCAAAAATCATATAAAAAATTAGGCAATTGTGATGCTGAATGTGGTATAAACATGGATGAAGAGTTCACACGCATCTGAAAATCAATATGGGAATGTATTTTTTTTCTTTAAAACAAAAACTGTTCTGAAATCTGTCCAAATAACATATACATAATACAAAGAACATACAGAGAACTCACAATTTAGCTTTCCATATTACAATCAGATCCATGCTGGAAGATGGTTATCATTGTGCAAATGAAACACAGAACAGGACTTCAAGTTAGTAACAAATACCCAGAATAAAACAAAGTAATACTGGGATATTGTGATTAGAACTATAGGCTAAGATTTTTACATGGAGATGTAGGCTTTTATAAGGAGACTGACTTTAAGCAATACAGAGATAATTTTAAAAGACAGCTTTAGAGTGCTTAGCTTTGCCAAGATCAACTAATTTATACAGATAACTCATTCTGACAGAGTGAGCAGGTAGGCATACTGAAAAATTGATATGGGAAGGCATAGAGGTCTGTATTTCAGGCAAGCTTGGGTTTTATTTGAAAAAGCAGAGGGGAGGTTGTTTCATGGAGAAAATGAAACAAGCAGCTCCTGAGGAGGGATTTTACTGAAGTAAATTATTTTAACAATGTTTAGAGTGTGTAAAGAGTTTTAAATTATTATATCATCTTTTAATTGGTATTGTGTATATTCTCTGATCACACTTCATCTAAAACCCAAATCTATATCTTATATGATAACAACACAGAATTGACACACCATGGAAAATAACAGTGACACAACATGTAACAAAGCACAAATTAAAATGCAATTAGACACTGAGTTTGCCCTATCTTACAGGTGAACAAGTCTAACTAGATATCCATAGTGGGCAAGCAAATTTAGAAAAGAATCTTTTGTAAAGGTTACAATATGCTAGGTGGAGAAAACAGCTTGACTTTCATTTTCTAAAGGGAATTTGTGAGGCTGGCAGTCAGAACTCTTCCTTGGCAAAAAAATTTAGTTGACACAAATATGAAAAGTCCTCACAACGGTGTCTTTACAGACTCTCCACAAGCCAGGACTGGCCAGCAGACATTACTGTGTGAGTATCACTTCTCACCTCGTCAGAAATATGATCACAGTGCTCGATTAACCTGTGTCTCAACGGATGCCTGTTGATGTCTGCCAAGGTTTCTGGATCTCTGTGTTCTCCAAGTATAAAATACACCAGTTCCTGCAGGAGGACATCTGAAGTGACCTGACGAACAATGCGGTGCAACAGTGCAGTTGATGTGAGGATTCCGATCTCTGAACTGAACAAAGTATTTCGTATCAGACAAGTAATGGATTTCAGCTGAAAAAAATCAGCTTGATTCAGATTCTGTTCTGTGTCTCACAGGATGCTACTCACGTTTGCATCAGCTGAGGTTCCATAACATCAATGAAAAATCGTTCCCGCACAGCTTTCGCCATAGCAACAGCAGTCATCTGAAACAAAAGTACAAAATGGTGTGTCTCAAACCCAAAAGCTAAGAAACAACTGGAACTACTTATTTGCTGAATATATTTGTATCATCTGAACATATTTCGAACCTTTTGTGCTTCTTTGATGAGCTGATCACAGTAGTCAAACCAAGAAAGAAACGAAATCAATGCTCTTTTCCCTGGAAAAGCAGATGCATCTTCTTTGTGGCTATAGGAATCCAAACTAGAGAACACAGAGAAAAATATTTATTTAGTCTACAAGTAACTGAAGAATCTTGCACTTCATTCTTACTGAACCTAACAGAATAATCAATGACCTACTTGCAGTGAAGGGAACATTAAAAAGGCTCTTCTGCCAATCTATACTGATCTGGCAGTGCTGTCATTACACAGGTGTTGAGAGACATGCTAAAGGATACACAGTATGTACAGCAGAAGAACTCTGGTTATGTATTTCTGCAGTCAGAAGGGAAAACTGATCACCAAGTCTGGTCTTCCAGGAAACACAGAACACAGAGACTGAATCAATAACTCCTGTAGTCACAGAACAATAAAATGAAGGCAATTGTTCTTCTCTACTCTGTAAGCAACCTCAAGCAAGTCCAGCAAAACCACACAGTGTATACCTGAACTAGATTGTATCTTTCAGAAAAAAAGCAGGTTATTTCAATTTAGGGGCTCTAAGAATAACATATACACCATTTTCTTTGGTAAAGCACTCCAATAGTTATTTACCCCACAATGCAAAGTTGTGGTTTTCCCCCTTCTAATTTCAAACTCCAACCACCAGAAATTTTGGTAGACATTTTGTAAATACCTACTTTTTGTCTCAGTACTAACAAGTCATGAGTAATTCATAATAAGGTGAATGGGGAAGAGAAATGTTTTGGGAATCTAACATGCAAGCAGCTAGGACAACAGGCATGTATTTTCTGCTTCATGTTGATGAATCATGCAATATCTCTTTCCTTCCTCTTTTTAGATGCAAAAATTTTGCAACAGCAGCCTGTTATCAAATGCCCCTTCCTGCCCCCTGCAGTAGCTGACAGTGCCCACTGTGTACAGTGAAAAGTGTTACCTAAATCCTGGACATCTGCACAAGAACATAATCCATACCTGATATTCCACTGACACCACCACAAACTGCTAACATAACTCAGTGGAAAAATCTGCCCCCTGAGGAATCTCTGCAGAGGACCAGCAGGCAAACCTGGCCCCATGTCAGAAATCACGTGTACACTGGACACCCCAAGTGTACTGCTCTGCTGCAGCTGTATGGCAGCTCTGCCCTTGAGGCTTTAGCATGGGGGGGTGAATATTTTATACACCTCATCTACCTATAAAATTTGTTTCAGGGAGGGGTGTAAAGTCACTTTGGGTATTAAATACAAAAACAAAATTCTTACCCCCAGTTAATTGCCTCCACTGTTTCAATGTCTAAGGGATCCAGTGACTGAGGCAGGGCTTTGTAGAGGGTGGCCAGCCTGTCTGTCAACAATTCACATAAACAAGTGCTTTGGGTCAGGCACTTGGCAGCTGCTGGTTCTGGCAAACTCACCAAAAGCATGAGGCCTTCACAGGCCTTCACTGCTATCCGGCCGTCCTGGCAGAAGGGCATGGAAGAATTAATCAGAGGGTGAATGAAGCTCACTTGAAATGAAGAAGCAAACATCTCCCACATAAAACCTCTCTATTTCCCCACAGTGAGTGAATGCATCTATTTTTGTTGACTTTTCAGTCATTAATGAATTTGGATGTAAAGAACCTCACCTGATTCTCTGTCAAATACTAAGAATGCAACTGCAACCTTCAGGCTGACAGAAGTAGTGCTGTAGGTCACCCTGAGACCAAGATATTATATCCTGTAAACTAATCATGTAACAATGACTAAGTGCAGTGGTAGAGCCAGTTTTTCTGCTCTCAACACTGCTGTACCAATTACAGGCTTACCCAACCCTCTACATTTTCTGAAAAGGTCTGCATTTGAGGATGGAGCTGGGTAAGACATACAGCAGGTTTTTCTAAAGAATGCAAACTTCTAGAGAGAGCCCAGTGCCATCACAAAGAGAATGTGTTTGGTTAAGTCAGAACAATTAAAGGTAGTTCTAAAAATATTCTCTTGTGATATATTTAACCTTCTGATTATCCTATGTAGCTTGTCTGTGAAACATACAGCATCCTATATATATTTCTTTAAACACCCCACTTAACATTACCAGCAACAAACTTAGTATTAGTTTTATAAAACAGTATTTTTAATCTGAATTGACAAAAAAAACTGTCAATGTACAAAAGTTGCCTGCAAAAACCCCCTCATTTTAGCTTTTATAGCTAAAACACAGTGTGTATATATGTGTATATTTACCCCTCTGCTCACTTCACACAGCATCCAACTATTTAATTTTATCACATTAAGCAGAAAAAAACTCCCAAAACAAAAAAACAACTCACGGGACTTTTAGTGAGGTTTAGTAGAGAATTCACTAAATTATAGTCTTGGTTTGGACAAACAGTGGAGGACTCGGGTGCTGCTGTGACATTTAGTTCATCCAGACTGAAGGAGAGCTCATCCGCCTGTGGTGGGAGCTCATCGTCCCTCTCCATGTGCTCCACTCCGGCTGCACTGGGCATTTCTTCAGGCTGAACAGGCTGTCCCGTGTCTGTTGTCACAGAGTCTTGGTGTCTTATCATGTCTTCTGTGAGCACACTTGCTGATCCTTTGGAAGCCATTGCTTTTAACTTACTCTGCAAAGCAGTTTTTTGGAATTACACAGTTGAAATCACTGTTCGTCCTGAAGCAGAAATTTACTAAAAGCAATTTTTTTTTTACATCAGCATTTGAAGTAGTCAAGGCTGGATACAGTAACCATGTGGAAGGTAATGGGCTGTGGAAACGTGCATGTCTTTTAAACCTAGGCCATTTTTAAATCTGCTTAAAGATCTCTTAAGCCCTGCACATTTTGCTTCAAGGATGAATATGTCATTTACAAAGAGATGGGAACTTTTTCTGTTCTCCACTGAAGGCACAGATTCACTTGATTTGCCCACAGTTGGATAGAAGTTTTTCATTGACCTTACTGGTGCACCTTTAGACCTTAGCACATACCATAAAACATCCTTTCCTTGGCCAAGGCCTCAAATTCATCCAACATCTGAAACACTGTTTCCAGTTGGAGTCACACAAGTAAAATAATTCTAAGTTTCTTGAGATTTTATCTTCAACAGGAAAGTGAAAAAAACACCTTTTATGACATCAGGGTACTCTCAAATTGTGTTTCTCACGAGAAAAAGTTGAGTAGATTGAAGGGACAGAAGATACTGGAAGTTAGCTTTGGGCACTGGATACTGTAACAGGTCACAGAGAACCTTCTCCCAAGCATCTCTACTTAGCCTGAAGAAAAGCAACCCATCTGTCTTCCCATAAATCTGTTTCCAGCACATAAAAAGACATTTAAATTTGTTCTCTGTGATACCAAGAACTCAGAGCAAGGCAAAAAATCAGTGTTCTTCTGGCATATGTGCAGGTGAACAACACTTTATTGAAACCATAAATTATACTGCAGCACAAGGCATTTTTTCCCAAGCAAGTACAGTAGTGAGGTTATTAATCCAAATGGTTCCCTCCTCTATGATAACACCAAAATTATTACAAATATATCTCAAGCATTAATAATTTAAAAGACTAACCATTTGGGGTTAATGCATTTAGTACATACAAGCCAGCAGGGACTGACTACATGACAGTCTCAGGCAGCAAACCAGAGCTGCTGTGAACGTTTGCTTGATCGCTGTGCATTCATTGTGGGGAATTTGCACTGAGCACTGTGATGCACTCATAGAACCAATTCCCTGGAGAGGCAAACAGTGGTAAAAGCAGCAAACTGCATGCAATAAAGTAAGTATGATTTTTACAACAGTAGAAAAATCACTCCTTCAACATATGTATATTTTTTTTCGTCAGTGCAAAAGCATAAGGTGGCAAAGCAGCAAAAATGTGTCTGTCTGAACCTTGTTTATCTACAGCTAAAGCTTCTGGAGTCCTCCAGTATCACCTCATCTATTTTATCAATACTCAGAAATATCTGATCACAGCAATGACCCTTGCCTGTAAAGCAGAATAAAAGGCTGGAACAGCCTTTCAGTCCTGGATTACACACTGGTGCTGGGAGCACTCAGGTAGCAGGCAGGGTTGTCAAAAGGGAAAAGCTACTTTTCTCAAAAAGTGGGTAATATTTTGTAAAAGACTTATCTTATTACTTCATGTCTGGACTCTTCTGTCATTTGAAAAGCCATTGTTTATTTAGACATTGATGAGAAGACCTAACATATATCAATGTATGAATACCCCTAGAAATGTGTCCATAGCTCATTCCTCTCATATTGGCGGGTGACACAAAGCAGTCTGTACACTGAACAACACACAGACAGAATTTTTGTGTGTATTTAAGCTTCCTATTGTCTAATCATGCAATTCTGCAGCTCAGCTGCTCACCTGCCTCCTGCAAAGGTGCAAAACTGGATCCTGAATGACCTAATAGGAAAGGTTACACAGAACACATATTCAATGCTTCCTATACAAAGTACTCATGAATTCAGCATCAACAGAAAGTTGGTAATATAAAAATACTTTTATATTTTCATGATATGTAACTGTCAGAGTTTCAAAATCTGTGGTGGATGATGCCAGGTCTAAGTTCAGACAGATTTAAAAATAATTCTGTGAAAAAATCAACTGATATCACAGCTAATGAGAATCTTTACTTGATTTGTGGTGAGAAATATAAAGCTGATAATTTGTAGTATTGAAAATATAAGTGAATAGTGGAACTATTGTTCATTTTATAAAATGAAGGTAGAACTTTTTAGCAGACACTATATTAGAAATTTTTCTAAGATCTCAAGAGCAGAAGTTGAAACACAGAGAATCAAGTGTCCCTTTGTATGGAACAATCAGTTACAAGGAATATTTCACCTAAGATGGGATGAGATGAGATGAGATGGGGCAAGTTTAGCATAAAATATGGCTGAGGTAGACCTAATAAGTCAAATGTTACAAACTTTACAGAAGAGCTAGGAAAACTCAGTTTAAAGAAAAGAGCACAATAATACCAAAATAAAATCAGTATAGGGCTTTTAAAGCTTTAAGTAAGCAGAATGAAGTACTTCCAGTTCTTATTTCCATAAGAGACATAACTTGCCCAAGAGACAGTTATGCCATGTAGCTTTACTGGTTAAGTAATACAGGTGAAAGATTTTACTAAAATATAACCAGCATTCTATCAACACTCTATTTGACATGGAATCAGAGAAAGGAAATCCTGGGTTTGTACATATTTAGTTCTTCTACGCCCATAAAGTCCTGAAGAAACTGATCAGGAACAGTCAAAGAAGGAAGCAAAACTAACAGATATACACAGAATGCTTTGGTGAGATCCATCTGTATTTCAGTTTATAAGTGTTGGAGATTTGAGAAAGAAATGCCACAAAGAATTCTGTAAATTTACCCTTTCATGCACTTGAGGGTCAGAAACAGCGACCAAGTCACAACAACAGCACCTCTAAGAGGCCTAGATGTGAATAACCAGAATATTCTATCCTAATAAAGGTCAACTCTGTACCACATGTACCTTATGGGGAAACAATCATCCCAAGTTGTGAGGACAAATGCCTTAGGCTACAACATTTACAATAACGCTGTGAAGGAACCAGGAGCTACAAGAAATGTTCATCAGCTTGCCTGAACTTCACAGCCAGCACTGTTTGCAACTACAGATCGCTTTTAAATTTGGAAAATCATCTGGATTTCCATGTCTGTTTTTTAACATTGGAATCTTGCTTTTTTGGGGAAGAACACTAATAATGTCTCATGAAATTCTGAATAATTTACTCACCTCAAGGAAGAAGTTGACCAGGTATGGATCTTGTTTCAGCTTTGCACATACTATACAGAGAAACTGAATTTCTTCATTTTCTGTTGGTGTTGCCAGAACTTCACCACACAGCCGGATTAATTTCTGTCACATAAAGCAAACAGTGAAGACAGAGAGTTAGCTATAGGTTTTTCTAGGAATAGTGGAATGAATTATTTTTCTATATACATACCACAATGATGTGTGATTATTGGCTTGAACATTTGCCCTAGATTTAGATTGCCATAAACAAGCTTTCTTTATTATTTATGACTTACATTGCAGTGGCAGTTCATGGCTCTAATCATCAATACATTACAAGCAATACTGCACTCCAGCAGTTTCTTTGATTCACTTGACAATGGAAGAATTAAAGATACCATCAGCTACAGCAGAATAAAAGAAACTTGTCATGAAAAAATATAGTTTACTTCAGGTCTGAGCAATACCTGCACTGGTCTGTGCACATTTATGTGGGGGAGAAGAGGTTGCCGAATTCTTCCAAGCAGCTTTGTATAAAAAGCCAGAACTTGCTGTTTCATTCCTGGAGGACACTGAAACAAAACCAGATGAATAATAACAAAAATATAACAAACGTGGAGAAAAACACAGATGCAAATTTTTCACTCAGAATGGCTAATTAAACAGCAATAATATACCCAAAAGTATTTTAAAAATAATCATCTGTTAACACATGACTTTTATTGATATTAAGAGAGATCAACAAAAAATGTTGCATCTCATTGCTGGGGTTTTTTTTCAAATTATTCATACTTTCAGTTAATTGCTCTAGGGCAGACTTCTACCAATCTTTCCAGAAAACATTCCAGATCATTACAGTAATAAAGGGAAATTAACATGGAATTAATTTGCTACAGGTCAGCTCTCTTTTAGGGTACTGTGCCACAAAATCCAGCAACTGACTGAGTCAGTACATACAAATAAAGAATTACAAACTATAAACATCTTAATATCTACAAGAGGTTTCTTAAAGTCACAAGCAATTAACCGTAGACAGATAAAGCATTTATAAATGCACAGATGTTCCAGGACATCCCTGAGCAGAATATAAATCACAAATATCTGTGCAACATGCAGATCCTTGTTCTATTGTCCCCCATGCACCTCATCACCTGAAAGTACTTTCCTACCTCCATGAGATCTGATGGCTCGTGGTCCTTTATGTACCTTTGTTTCTTGCTAAACCCCCCAAAACTCATATGTTCTACCACGTTAATAAACGCTGTTACTCCATAAGTTAATTTTAACCCACATAATTTCCCTCCTCTGGTTCACTGAACAGCTGAATGGAGCAGGGGTACCAACAGCCAGGAATGACAACTGCCCAACGTGACTCTCCTCTCAAAGTAAGTACTCCCAGATTTTTAATTCATGTTTAATCCAATGGCAAAATATCTACCATCAGGGCACATCTACAGTAATGCAGAAAGTCTAACTGACTGCTGTGAAATTATTCTTTTTGCATCAGATCTTTCCAACATCTTGCAAGCACTGAACTGTGTGTTTACTTCAGATGTATCAACTCACAAAAGGCAAAAGGTAAAGACAGGCTGTACAAGAATTGCTTGTACAGGAGTATTTGCATGAGTACAAAATGACTTCTCTCAACTCTTAGAAACACATCACTAATTACCCGCTTCACATATGTCACCATTTTATCGTGGTTTCCTGACAAACTGTATTTCTGAGCAAGTATTTTCAATACAGCAGGTATCTTAGCCTGATTGTAGGACAGCTGGTATAGCAATAGGAATTGCAGATCTCTGGTCCTTTCAGAACACAGAACATCCCAGGCTCAGATTGCTCCTATCCTACGTTGTCTATTTCAAAGGACTGCCAAGCTAATTCACCCCATGACCCATCCAACCCCACACACTTCAGCTCAGAAGTCTGCCAAGACAGACACAAACAAGAACACACCAAGACCATGAAGGGAACTTCATGTGTGCCACACATGTGCCAAGGGCTACATTCATTCCAAAGACTCAGATGTGAAAACTGTCTGGAGATCAGATTAAACTAATGCTTTCTGACATGGAGTCTTTCTGAGCAATAACGCCCCACACTCCGAAAAATTTATCAAAAATTTGTATCTAATACAGCACTTTCCACCCAAGAATCTCCCAACAAAGGACAGAGAGGGATAATACTGTCTTGTAGAAGCCAGAAAAACTCTAGACTGAACAAAAATGTTTCTCTTAGCTTCACAGTCTGTATTATCAGAGTGGCAAGTAACAAATCTCAGGGTTCTGTCTTAGCATCTCCCTCATTGTCTCACTTTGATCACACTTGTAAAAGACTGTTATTTGTAATATGTTGGAAGCACAAGCAAACAGCTTTTTGCTGGAGTTCAGTGTCCCATACTACCACCTACTGTAGAGCTTCAGTCCCTATTACAATTAGGAGCTCACACAAAAGATAATCTGCTCTGCTGAGAAGTACATACATCAGCTTTTCCCAGTGTGTAGAGTGTCTCCAAAATCTTGTGATGTAGCAAATATTCCATACAGGGTCCTGTTTCTCCTGATTCCCTCTCGTTCTCTTCTTGAACTAGAATATCCAACATCTGTTCCAGGTGAGAAGGAATGTTGGTATCAGTCACAGGAGCTTTGTCATCTGAATAGAAGAGATGGGCAATTAAGAATTATTAAAATATTGTCCTCATTTTTCTTAAGTTCAGTTCCAAATTTAAGGTTTAAAAACATGACCACTCTTTTCAAGAATCTTATGTACAGTATGTTTTTACCATGTCTTAAATCAAATTTTCAGAACCATATCTGGAAATGTAAACTGGAATATGCATTGGGCAGATATCTGACCTTGCAGTGAGGAAAAGGGGAAATGCCAAAATTCAAAACATGGTCAAAAAGGAAAAATTCTACAGCCAGAAACCAAGTTTTGGGAGAGAAAGGTTCAACTCTTAATCTGGTTTGTATCCACTCTGTCTTGATAACTTCCTCTTTAACTCTCCATGTAGTATTCTCAAAGCTCTAAATGGCCTTTAAATCAGCTTAATTTGCACCTGATCATTTTTTTTACAAATTTGAAAACTAAATAAATTTTTTTTCTAATGATAACAACAAAGAAAACCCAAGCTCCATGCTGTTTATTCTTCACAAGTTTTTAAATTTCTCTTTTACGCATTCTGCATTGAGATAGGATTATGTCAGACTTCATGAAGGAAAGGGTAAGATTGATTTGATTATACTAAAGTCATGAAATGGCAGTGGATTTGTGCCACTGGCAGTGGGAGCTGGCATTAACATGCTGTAGAGCATATCCACACATGAAGATTTTCCTCTTTTATTTTTTTCAGCAAAATTCTACTTGAACAGCGATCCCACTAGCTCGGGAAATGGTTACTACTTCTTATGCAATAATCTAAAAATAACTGTCACTTGCATACAAATGGCAGTGAGACCACACAGGAAAACTGCCATGTCAGAGTGATTTTGGTCTCTGCCACAACCTCCAGTAGCCTGGAGTGTTTTGCTTGAATTTCCTAGGCATAATTCAGCTCCTACTGCAGAGGACAGAAATATATCCACTCAGTGGAAACTTGTTTTTCAAATGACTTGTGAAAGGCTGGGAGAGAGGTCAGCTTTTATTCTGCACCACGTCACTGCAGGTATCACTTTTCCCCTCACACCCTGTCCTTTCCACCTTAGGAAACATCACATAATGTTCCAAAGATGGGTATTTAGAACCAAGGGTCAAGTTGTAGCTTGTACGAGTAAATATTGATATAAACAAGATCATCAGTCCAGACACAAACACAGATTCAACAGCTGTTCCAGCAGAAATGCAGAACTAATACACCTGAGGAAAGCATGGCAACGTTCATTTTTAAAAACAGTAGTTTAATAACAAAATAAAAAAACTTACAAGTTGCACAACTTAAAAAAAAAAAAAAGAAAACCCACAGAAAAGTTTAAGAAAAAGCAACTACAGCCACATTTCATCAGAACATGCATTTTTTAGACAAGCAAAATAACACCTGGATAAGGTTCAACAAAATGTGTTCTAATCTGCTCAAAAATTCACTTTTCAGAGCTATTTATCAAAATACCTTTCATTGAGACAAGACAGTAAAGGAAAAAAAAAAACTAATACTGAGCACATGGAATTCATATATGTCTGGTAAAATCTATGACAACAAAATTACTTTTATTAAAATCTTGGAAAGAAAAAGAAAATCCCTGATGCAAACCAATAAAAAGGTTAACAGCAGGGACTAAATTTCTGCAGCTGTCTGTTTAGATTACACAAAATATGTGAAGACAGAAATTGGGTCAGACATGAAAAGGTACAGTTCTCTACATGGTACTTCAGAAACATGACTCTCCCTCAGTCCTTTTTCATGCCTACTTTTTAAGGTGTGGAGGTACACAATATTTTTGATTACTAATTATTATTGTTGGCATTTTGATAAAAGACATGACTCATTTTAGTATTTTTTTAATATTTTCTTTTTAAAAACACTGAAATTGAGAATTCTAGTTTTCACAACAGAGACAAACCTAGAGTGCTTTCTTCTTTTACCTGAGGTCTCGATGTAGTAATGGGTGATGGCTTTCCAGTGGTAAACAAAATCTTCTTGTAAGGGAAGGGAAGGTGCGAGCTATGGGAAAAAAAACAAACAAAACCCAGTTACAAATGAAATTAACATGTTTCCTCAGAGATTAAACTGAATTTTACCTTAGGAAGTGAACTGCTGCAGACTAGTGCTACAATTAAGTCTCTGGTCTTTTACCTTTTACAAGGCTTACATACATTATTCATGGCTGAGCCCCATGTCTGGCTTGTGAACATCAGCAATAATCTCTGTCATGTATCTATGACCAGACAATCTATTTGAAGCAACAAAAGCACTTGCTCATACAGCAAAGCAACACTAGAAATCTATGTTTGCATTGTTTAGATCACAGTTTTGTCCTGCAGAAAAAATCATGTTCTTTTACATCTGCTCTTGATGCAATTTTCCTTTTTTGTACACTCTGTTCTCTTCTATTCACTTAAAAATACCAATTAGTTGCTTCATACAGTTTTTGCTGTGCTTTTTTTCCTGTTAACCACAAGTTCTTTTAAAAGATCTTTGTTCAGTTTTTGGTGAAGGTTTTTTGGTATTGTGGTTTTTTTTCACAGCAGGCCCATCTCTAGAACTTGGCAGGTTGTTTATTTTTAAACAAGCACATTTCTTATTTCATTTCTGAGAGAAAAGAAAGTTTCTTCTTTTCTAGAGGAATTTGGGATGGCTGGTTGGGTGTGACCAGCATCCAGGAATAACATGCTGCAACACCAAAACACAGCCTCCCACTCAGTCACCACCAGCACTGCTCCTTCCAAACCGAGGTGGAGACCTGGTGCCCTGTGGCCCATTACACCATAGGCAGCATGTGAGAAAAGGAGGAACACAACCATTTCACCTCTCTTCTCCAAAGCAAGAGCTGAGGCAAACACTGAATTTGTGACCACAGTATAAAATGTTCTGAGCTGGTAAAATCAGCAATCCTATAGGGAAAGCCCCCACCACTCAACAGATCACGTGAAGGTCTGTTATTACTGAGGTCTAATCCTACTTGCTTGAGGGTTGTGGTTTTTTTTTTTGGTTTTTTTTTTGGTTTTTTTTTTTTTTTTACTATCAAATCCTCAAGGCAATCCTGAAATAGAGGATTATCACTTGACATGATGGCAGCAATGAGCCCTGTGGGCAAACAGAAAAAATCTCAAGTATAAATAGGTGTGTCCATTTTGGAAGCATACGGAATTGAACCATCCCAGCAAGTTGTGGAGTCCAGTCCTTTACAGAATCTCAGAGGGGCTGAGGTTGGAAGGGGTCTCTGGAGATATCTCTGGAGCCCCCCTGCTCCAGCATGGTCACCTAGAGCCAACTGCCCAGGACTATGTCCAGATGCCTTTGGAATATATCAAAGGATGGAGATTCCACAACCTGTCCGGGAACCTGTGCCAGGGTTCAGTCAATCTCACAGTGAGAAAGTTTTCTCCCCAAAAAAACTACAGACATCACATTTCAGACTAGTAACTCTGAACTCCTCTGGTGACTCCTTGTAGGGACTAAAAAGTGCTGAGTTGTCTCAGTTCTTTGGCAAACATAAGCACAGGGCCCAGGCATGTCTATAGTCTTCACTGGGTAGTGCTGGTCTCTTTGAAAAAGCTATGGATGTTTTCCACATCAGTCTTTTCTTTGTCTTGAATTTAATGACACTTAAATTTATCTTGGTAAAGCTGTAGAGCCCAGTATATGAACAGCACGCCATGTGAGATAAGTGGAATGCTAATTGTTAATGGCCCTTTGCACACAGGACTTTGACATGCAAGACTCTGAAAAAGTAGTGGTGCTTGGCAACTATCTCTGCCTTCGTCCTGGGTGGAAATGTGCCCTCGAAACTGGCAACCAGGAAATCAAACCGACAGTGCTTATCCTCTCCCTGACAGTGTGCACCCACTAAGTCTTCCACATTTCCATGGCTGGGCACTGGGAGCAGCACTTGAGCACATCAGCTACCACAGAATAAGTATCAGGGCAGCACACACTGGACAAAACTAGTTTATTTTACTATGATGTTTATGAGGTTATTGAAACTCAGAAGAATAACTAAGCAAACTGAAGACTGAGCATGTGATATTTTGTATCGTGCTTCGTATGTGGCACTTGCTGCTGCAGATGTGTATTTCAAGCGATGTAATGATCATTTAGCATCTTTCTGTAAAAAAAATACATATCAAAACCTCAACGCTGGTTGATATAAAGCAGAGACAACTTTTGAGGAATACAGGCCTTTCAGACCACTCTATTTGCAAAGTAACACATGACAGATAATGTTAAAGATTTATCCTTGGCTGATGTGATTTTCCTCTCCACTTCTTCTAGCCTCATCTGCCTCAAGATGAATTAAGTGCTTCTGAGCAGTGCCAGGAAAAGGATTTCACTTCTCAGCACTGTCAATAATTTATCTACCATGGGAGAGAACTGGGGATACAAACACTCTCCCTCTCAACAAACGCCTCCAGGGACTCTTCTCAGAGGTGAAAAAGTAATTCAGAGACAGGTCCTGCCCTTTTAAATTAAAACACTCAGTGATTCCACAGTCTCCTCTGACTGAGGACTGCAAGCCAGACATACCAAACAGAGATACCATGAGCATACCTCTGTGTGCATCTGTACACGTGTACAGGTATCCTATTGGGAACACATGATCAGCCTTGCCACTCACTCAGATGTAACTCCAGCAGTGTTATTCTAAGTGTTTTACCAATTAAAAAAAAATCACCAAAGGACACACCCAAAAACAAACCCAAAAACTCCCACGGACACAAAATCAAGACAAAGACCAAGACCAAGATACCACCTTACATGTAAACAAAGCCAAGCGCTGGAAGGCATTATTAAAATGTCAGCTCCCAAACACTTGGTTGGCATGCTGTAACCCTACCAGGACAGGTAATTCTAGGATGAAGTCGTGGTTTCTATTTTAGGATGAATTATTAGCTACCAGCTGAGATGAAATACATGTCCCAGTCACCAGCATGAATAACCACTCTATTGTATAAATACACAGACTTGTCTAGAGATTCTGAAGCAAACCAAAATTCATTGTGATAGCCATTAATTCCTGCTATTTGTCTAATTTGAAGGAATTACCTTAAAAGTACAGTTATTTCTCACCGTTTTATAAATCTTGATTTAATTACCTATGTTCTTAGTAATTTTGAGCTATTGATTCCTACTCTCAAAGTGAAGTTCTCTTCCTTTGGGGAAAAAAACCCAACATTTTCAAGATTGAAGTGAAGATTTTGGTGTATCAATAGCCAAAACTCAGTGAACACTACTAAAAACCAGCCCATTTGAGCAGGTATTGATTAGCTCTCCCCTCTGGTGCCCAACTCCAGCAATCTGGCTTCCTGGGAGTGAACTGAACTTAACACATGCTGCCTTACCATTCTGGTGACAATATGTAAACAAAGATCAAACCCCAACTCCTTCCAGGAAAAGTGTTCTCTGGAGAACTAGAGATCTTTGACCAGAACTGCAGTCTGCTCATTACAAAATCTGTCCAAAATACAATTCCACGTAGCTTTTAAAAGCATATAAAATTTCTGTTTAGGCAGGAAAAAAAGTAACATCAAGGGCAAAGACATTTAGAAATATTCAGTATTTAACAGCAATTCTTTTGTGCATGTATTTTTCATGTATGCTTTTCAGAAGTGCAATTCAATACTGAAAAGAATAGAAGCATCAGAAGCTAGTGACATCTTCTGAACAAGCTCAGAATCAGAATCTTTTGAACAAAAAGTAGAGAGAACACTGCATAAAAAAATAACAGGTACTGTCTGGTCAGATGCCACAGTAAAAAAGAAAGCAGAAACTGGGTCAAAGAGAAAGGAAGGGGAAGTGCACACACACTGCCCTGAGTGAGACAAGGAAAACTACAGCAGCCACTTGTTTTTCTTCAATCTTACACTCCACTAGTGTGAATGTCTGTGCTGACAGAAAATGTGTAAGAGGACTAATGCTTGAAGGTTTATTTGATCTTCAGTTGATGGATGCAGAGAGTTTATAGTGGCCACTGCTTTCACATATAAAATTAATGCTGCAGATGCTTCCAAGCCATGCATTAAATTTTGTCATCATAATTTGTTAAAGCAGCACAACATTAAAATAACAAGTAATGTGAGGTCATTACATTAAATAAAGTGGGTTCAAGAAGAATAAATTCTGTTCTGATCAGTTATGCAGTTCATGATTTTGGAGCAATGCCTACACCAAGTGACTTGGTTTCTTTCAAACCTGAGTTCCACCTCAAAAATATGAACAGAAAAGAACCTACTCAGAAGCATGTTAAGCTCCCAGTGTAAGAGATATAGTGGAATAACAGGCTGGTAGAAAGGGGGTCTCAAGAATGTGCAGCAGACACCAAAATCTTAGTTCACTCCCTGGTACCAACAGAGAGATGCAAATATACAAATTCTGCAAATTGCAAATAAATGAAATACAAATAAATAAATAAATTTATATACATATATGTATTATAAATATATAAATTGCAAATAAATAATACACAAATGCAAATAAAAATTATACAATTTTGCAAATTGCAAAATTCAAACCAACTAAAATAATGTTTTTCCTGTTCAAAGTACACAGCTCAGGAAACTCCCTTTGAGTTGACTATTAAGATGAAACATCTAAAAGCCAAAATCAAACACAAACAAAAGTCCTTTGAACAGTGACTGGCCACTTTAGAGACAAGCTGTTTTGTCCAGGGAAAGATGAGTGAAGAGCAGAGATAAGAGAAAAATAAGTCTAACTTGCTGCTTTGTTACTGTACACTACATTCTGTTGCTGCTGAGAATGCAGCGCTCATGGATAGCCCTTTGGGATAAAAGTATATCAGAAATGCACAGCAAACAGAAGACACCTCGAGGACAAGCCATACACAAACTGTCACAGAGTCAATAAAATAACCCCATGAAGCAACAGCAGTTCTGTTTTGCCCTGATGTAAGGTAACAGAGCAAGGATTGCAGTCCTGTCCACCATTCTTACCAACTCACCCAACCCAATTTAAGGGTGCTCTGTCAGCACAGTAACACAGTGGTGCTTGCTCATCTGGATGCTGCAGAGAAATCCAGAAAGAAAAAAAATATCTAAAATACTGGGAGGGTTGACAGAAGAGGTGGCAAAAACTAATTTTCAACTGTAATGAAAATCAGGAATATGATTTCAAACACTTGGGCAATTTAGGCAGAAAAAGCCTGAAAGTTCTGGGTTATTCAAGGTAGAATCGTAGGATCATAGACTGGTTTGGGTTGGAAGGGACCTTAAAGACCACCTAGTTCAAATCCCCCTGCCATGGGCAGGGAACCTTCCACTACACCAGGTTGTTTAAAGCCCCATCCAGCCTGGTCTTGAACACCACGATAACCATTCTGGGAAAAAGTCCTGGTATGAAAAAGTCTTCATAAAAAGCAGCTGATCCTTTATGTTCTCATCAGCAGTCCTGTCACAAAGGCAGTCAGTTGAAGAGTGATACATTCACAACAAGTAAAAGGTAAATACCACCATGTCTATCAGACTGTCAACCTTTGGAGCTCCTTGTCAAGAGTTCAGAGGGATGGCACAGTGAGGGTAAGATAGCAGTGATTATCTAATAGCATAGTAACTTACTGCTTAAATGCATCTCTCTAAACTCTGCAGGCCTGTGGGCCCTGAGGCAGGGCAGGAGCATTATGTAAGTGATGTGCAGGAGAAAGGACAGGGGAGAAGGGCTACACCAATCATTCTGATTTAAAGAAGTCTCACCCATGAAATCTAAGCCCAGGCTCTTTAAGTGTATTTAAGTGTCCAGCTCAGCTGAAAACTGTTCAGCTGCAACTGAATTCCTATGGGCGGCAGGCACCCAAAACCTTTGAGAATTGATATCTTAGTAACCAGTTCCATTACTGATACTCGGGGTTCAGAGTCCACTCGGGGCTGTACGAGCTACACTTGCTCCACAGCAATAACAGCAATTCTCTAGGTTCTGAAAACAGCAGGCAGCATCAAAGTGGAATTACCTAATATTTAGGATTCACCAGTTTTCATTTTCAGCACAGCAAAGCGAAGCAGCCCACATACTTTCATTACAGAAAGAATGAAACAACAACTTTAAGTCACATACAGCCCCCAAACTGGTGAAAAATTTCTATTTCTCAGTTCAGTCTTGAATTGGTGAGTCAGACTTTCTAGGTCCAGCAAGACACATTCTTAATATCCTCTTGCTTTTGTGAGTCCATGTTTCATTCCCAGTGCGTGGTGCTCAGTATTTGTCATAACGCTGTAAATGCAATTTAGTGCAGTATTTGTTATCAGGAGATCCATCACAGAATGAGGCAATTCTAAAAGGGACACCAGAGTTGAGCAAAGACAAATAGCATGTTGTTCGATAGCACTCACTTGCAAAATGATGGTATCAATCTGTTTCTGTATTTTGTTTTTCTTTTTTTAATCAAAAAAGATTGTCTAGTCCCTACCACCTCTACTTCTTTTTCATTCAGCTCATTCGTTTTTCCTATTTTTCTGGACACATAAATAATGTAAACATTCTTCTAGGAATAACTTCTATTAGATCTCTTGAATTCGTAGGCCTGAAAGAGTAACTTCTCCTCCACTCCTGCATCTGTCATCCAGTCTTACTCAAAATGTGGCACAGCTCATCATAACCAGCTTTCTTTAGTCAGGCAGGCACTAATTTCTGTTTCCCCTCCAAAGAAAGCACTGTCTATTGAAGGCATTCTCATGTGGTCAGAGTGTTTTTAAATAAGACATTTCGTCATTATTTAAAACATTTCTTTCCAAATGCCATTTTACCACTAAAAGAGCAAACTGCAATTAATACATGCCTAACTTTTAAAACGGAATACTCCTACAGAACCACAAGCACATATAAAACCAAGCATATGCTGAAGTGCAGTATCCTTAATGCACAACGCATACATTAACGCACAAAGGCTGCCCCTCACATAAGGCAGCATTTGGCATGCAGGCTCTTCTTACAACCATTAGGATTTAGCCCGCAAGCTCTTTTTGCAACCATTTGAACAATTTTCCTCCAACACTTTCCACCTTCGCTTCCAGCAGTATTTCACCGCCAGTTTTTAGCACCTCTTCACACTCAAGTCCCGCAGGTGTGTTGGCTTACTGGGAGAGGCGCTGAAAGGCAGGGAACCACCACCAGGACCCGGCCTCGGCGAAAAGCAAACAAAAATAAGCGGTGTGGACAGGCAGAGCCGAACGCGGCCTGCAGCAACAGCAGTTCAAACAGGCCTCGCTTCCTCTGCCCAGCACGGCTCGGGGCACAAACACAGCCCCGGGTGCCCCCGGCCAGCGGGAAAATAAACCGGAGGAGAAAAACATCACTGGGAAAGTGACACCGTCCCGCAGAAGCACGGGAGGCGGCGGCTATTGTCTGCTGGCCGCTACAACATGAAAACCCTGAAGAGCTTCCTGATTCACCTCCTGTATTGTCTGTCTCGCCTAAAGGCACGGGCCGAGTGAGGGCCGGGCCTGGGCCGCCCTCGGGCCCGGCAGTGCCCGGCGGTGACAGTGGCAGCGGAGCCGGGGCCGTACGGGCAGCGGCCGCCCCGTCCTCCCCCGGCACCCCCAGCTCTGCACGGCCGGGCCGGGGCCATTCGCTCCCTCCCCGCTCTCCCCGCGGAGCCTCCCGCTCGGCCTCCGCCTCCCCGGCCCGCGGCAGGACCGAGCCGGGGCCGGACCCGCGCCCCGCGGGGTCCCCGCCGGCGGCAGCCCTGGGGGGCGGCGGGGAAGGGGCGCCGGGCCCGTCCGAGCCCCCTGCCCCGCGCTCGGCGCCAGGCCCGGCTCGCAGCCCCGGCGCGGCGTGGCCGGGCCCGCTGGCGGCCTTACCGCCTCCACGGCGTGCTGCAGGATGGAGGTGAACTTGGAGAACATCCTGTCCCGCGATTGCAGCAGCCGCTGCCGGGAGGACCGCGAGAGCTCCTCGATGCGCCGCCGCCGCCGCTCCAGGGTGAGGGCTGCATGCGGGGGCCTGGCCGCGGGGATCGGGCGGGCGGGCGCCGGCGCTGCCTCTCGCTCCCCGGCGGACACCGTGGCACTGACACCGCCGGGCGCGGCGGCGGCGGCGGCTGCCGAGGCTGCGGGTGCCCTGCAGGGGCCGCCACCCCCCGCACGCCGCCCGGCCCGGCCCGCCCCGCTCCGCTCCGCCCGGGCCGCCGCTGCCGGGCTGGGAGCGGGCACCGAGCCCCGAGCCAGCCCCCGCATCTGCGGGCAATTCCCGGGCAGGGAGGTGAATCACAGGATCGATTAGATTGGAGAAGGCCTCTTGAGATCATCGAGTCCAACCTATGACCGAACACCAACAGGTCAACCAGACCATGGCACCACGATCCCCGTCCAGTCTGTCCTTGAACACCTCCAGGGACGGTGACTCCACTGCTCCCTGGGCAGCCCATTCCAATGTCTAACACCCCTTTCTGTGAAGAAATTCTTCCTAATGTCCGACATAAACCTCCTCTGACACAGCTTAAGGCTATGTTCTCTTGTCCCGTTGCTGGTTGCCTGGGAGAAGAGACTGATACCCAGCCCACCACAACCTCCTTTCAGGTCGTTGTAGAGAGTGATAAGGTCACCCTTGAGCGTCCTTTCTTAAGACTAAATACCCCCAGCTCCCTCCGCTGCTCCTCACAGGACTTGTGTTCCAGTCTCTTCCCCAGCTCCATTGCCTTCTCTGGACACACTCCAGTACCTCAATGGCCTTTCTGAATTGAGGGGCCCAGAGCTGGATACATCACTTGAGGCGTGGCCTTCCCACTGCCAAGTACAGGGGGATAAGCCCTTCCCTGGTACTGCTGGCCACACTATTCCTGATCCTGGCCAGGATGCCATTAGTCTTCTTGGCCACCTGCGCACACACTGGCTCTGTCCCTGTCCACCTCTGCTGTCCCTGTGCCCACACGCTGCCATCAGGCTCTCACAAAGGTCTCTGGGTCTACATGTGCCCTTCAGAATCATGAGAGTGGGGAGACAGCCACCTCCACCTGCCTGCCAGCACGGTACAGATACGGAGCAGCCCTGGTGTGGGTGGCCCAAGGCCCAGCTTGCTGTCTGCTGGATCATTTTGGGTCTGTCACTGTCCACAGGGACGGTGAGATCCTCAAGGATACAATGACATGACCAGCTCTCCACAAAGCAGCACAAGGGTGATAAGCTCTGAAAGTCAGTGATTGTCACTGACTGAGGTGGAGTCACCACCAAATGAGTGGATGTGGCACTTTGCTGTATTGTTTAGTGGTCATGGTGGTATGAGGTCAAAGGTTGGACCTGAGGATCTTGGAGGTCTTTTCCAACCTTGCTGATTCAATCTTTTTGCTGCTGGGTGAGAGACAGGTGGAGTGGGTGGCATGGTCCTGTCTGACTGCAGTCAGCCTGGGGCTTGCAGGGTACCACAGGGCTTGTGGCAATGTGCACATTACCCATTTCACTGGGGGGGGTTGTTTATTTTTGTTTGTTTGATTATTTGTTTTCCAGAGAGAAAGAGACAAAGACGGCTTTATTTCACCTCCAAATACTTCAAAGAGAAATATCATCCCTGCCATTTTCCAGTGCCATGCAAAAAGCAGAGATAAGGTGGGGTGAGCAGAGGTTATGGATGTAGCTAGCAAGCAGTGTGGTGTTTTGGGAACAGCTGCAATTCATGGGATAATATTTGGGCACTGGGCAAATGAAAGTAGGAGAACAGGATTGCTTTGGCACAGCAGAGAAGAGTGAAATGTCGGGAAGGTGACAGACCAGTAAGGGAAAAGGAAGAGAACCTGTAGTACCGAATGAAGAAAAGCTGCCTCGTTAATTTTTGGAGATGAATGAACACCAACTTCCTCATATGCTAGGAGAAAACAGAGAGAGATGAATCCAAAGACACAACAAAATTACTATTTAACTTCTGTTCTTTAAATTGTGTCACCTGGGAAGTCAGACTATGACTGTTGACCCTGTGATAAAGTCTTACCATGATTTTGCTGTTCTGATTGCTGTTACTACCTCTGTGCTTTTCAGGCACAGAGAGCTACAATCCAAGTACTCTATGGAAGTAAATAGTAGCTGTTTGTGGACACCTCTGCTGCAGAGCTAGCTTCCTGCTCAAAATCCATATATATAAAATAACAAGAATTTAACACGTGTTACCTGTTGGTTTTTAAAATCTGCTTATTCTTAGTTTGTCAAGTTATATTCTATAGTTGTTCGTGTAGAAATGTAAATTTTCTGTGTGGGCAGTCACATGATGAAACATATGTGTTTAGGTAATTATTAACTGGACAGATGCTGCATTTGGAAGGTGCCTATCTTCTATCATTTAACATTAAAAGTTCTGTTAGACTTTTTAAGTGTGCTCTAGGAGGCAAACCCTTCTTCAGATGAATTTGTGTCATCGACTATAGTTTTGCAATACATCCAGATTATTATTAATGTTTATGTATATTTTAATATGTAATACTTAGCTGTTTATTTTATTTGTATTATTATTTTTATATAAGTACAGTTAATTTCAGCCTGCTTGTATGGTTTTTATTTAAAATTCGTATTGCTTTCATTAAAAAGATAAAGATGAGTTGTAGTTTTCAATGCAGATGTTGTCAGCACAACAGTTGACTAGTGGTACAACTTTCCTTCCATCAGTGTGATGCCATTTACCATGTTAATGGGCACCTTCCCATTTCCTCACCATAGATACTGTTCTGGAGCCTGCATCATTTCAGAAGAAAATGTGGATATAAGGCACATATACTTGATTAGGGTGTCTAAGAGAATATGGTAATTTAAGATGCTCTTTGCAATCTGTTTGTTTCTGAAAAAATGTCTTTTGAATGTGCCCAGGCCTTCCCATTTCTGAGCAGCAGAATGAATAAAGAAACAGTAAGATATCATGAAGATATAAAAAGAGACAGTTTTATAACTGTGAGAGTATTCCTAAGCGTACTTAACAATTTATGAAATCATAAGTCACAGAATCACAGATGGTGAGGTAAAGCTTTTCTAAGAGTGCCTGATGTATATAAATTCATTATTATTTAAACAGAACATTTCATAGCTGTTGAAATTAAGATTTTGATTGTAAAAGTGACTTCTTATTAGGACTTCTCAATGAGAAATGCCTTCCAGTAGAGGAAACAAAGAAAATACCACACTTAAATGATTATTCCTAAGCTTATTAAACAGATTGTCTCTGCACATAAGCCTGCATTTATTTACCAATAGATTGAGCTTGAATTTGTAGCCATACATGCAAAATCCAGCCTGTAGTGCTTATATCTGTTGCAAATTGTAGATATACTTTTTGAATGCTTTTTTAAAGTAGTCTCCTAATTTCTCAAGTATATGTATGTATTTCTCACTGCTGGGAATATTGGATAAATATTCACAGACCAGTAAAGATGCAAATCACTGGAAACTAAGGGAAAAATTATTTTACCAGTGTCAGTGCAGAAGAACTTAGCTAAGGTTACATTTTGTTTGGATACTTCTTGTTCTCACTGGAGATCATTTAATTGGAGATGATGCAGCTATGGACAGGCTACCAGTGTCATATCATGTGCAACAACACATCTTCACCTGCTCATGCTTCACAATGTTTCCACTGAAATAAGCACAAGTATTACTACCTATTTAGTACCCTTGAGAGCAGAGTTCTGATGGTTTGAGGGTGTTGGGGTTTTTTTTGGCAAGGTAGTTCTTTTTTTGGGGCAATACATGCAGTGAGTTAGTGTTTTGCTGGAATGTGAGAAGACACAGTGTGAAAGTGAGGCTATTCTAATTGATAGAGCTTTTGGGAACTTTTCTCCTTCTTACAAATTAATGAAATTGTCTAGATTAAATCAATTTAGATGGAGTGAGACAGTGAGATAATTGGTTGGCCTTTCTATCTGAAAATTTCTCTGCTATTTGGATTGATGGCATCAAGCCAGTGTCTAATGGATGCATTTGTCTACATTACTGAAGAACTTCCTGCAGTCTGGACTTCCACTTCAGAGAGGCTGAAAATTTGGAAGGAGCATTTTTGTACCCTAGAATGAAAACTTGCTAGTAGAGCTATGCCCAATGTCTGTTGATATTCTGGATTTTATTGTGTTTATAACAATCAGATTGACATCTGTGTTTTCAGTGACTACTTGGATGAAATAAAGAATGAAGTTTCAGTGGCTCAGCGTGATCTCTGCTTTTTAGGAGGGCTAAATGGATTGTTAACTTCATCTTCATACCTGTCTGATTCTGAGCTTTATTACAGAAAGCAAGCATGTTGTGCATTACATACTGAAGAGCAAGCAGTGGAACTGAAGTCATTTTCTGCCATGAATTTCTGGTTGCCTTTGCTCTCATCTGTGTGCATCAGCTCCTTCCTTGCTGATTTGCTGGCAGCACCATGTAATCAGCTCATGCAGTATTTCATAAATCCCATTTTCAGGCATTTCCTGGCCTGTGCATCCTGCTCCACATCTGCACATCTGCTCCTTCTGTGCAAATATTCATTTGTCTTCTGATGGGTTACAAACCTCCTAGTGGTTAATCTCTTGTCTAATTGCTTACCTGTCACATCTGCAAGTGTCTTGACACCAGCATTCATTGATACTGTGGAAGACACAATAATGGGCAAATATTGCCTGCCCAGTAGCTGTTGCTTATGTTTGTGCTTCAGTTACAGTCTGTACTACCCTGATTTATCTTATGTAATGGCTTGTAAAGGAGACCATGAGGAGGTCAGAAGTACATGTTGTCAGTGAAATGAGACATTTATTTTGCAAAATATGTTTTCCTGAAATGTTTCTGTTCCACTGGAAGTATTATAACCCAGGTTTTCCTCCATAAGTAAATATATGAATGTTCTGTAACAGGGTACCTGCAAATGTTAGCATATAATAAATTACTGAAACCAGAGAAAATACACTCGAATGTAACCAGCTAGAGCTTAGCCAATTTCAATGAAGTTTGCAGGTTAGCAGGAGCACAGGTTTAATTATTCTTGTGGTAGTGGAAGCTGAAGCAAAGAGATTAAAGATAGACTACTGGGTTTATGCTGTATTGCAACAGTAATGACTGCAAGAGTCTGTGTTATAAACAGACGTAAAACTGGATGTTGCCCTAAAATACTGGAAACAAAATAATTGACTGACTGTCTGCTATAAATTGGTTCCCTCAATCTTACATCTGAGCATTTGCAGAGAGAGAAGTCTGGCAAACCGAATCTGTGTGTGTTTATGGGGAGAATTTAGGTGCTTAGCCTTACTGAGAGATTTCCAAGTAATGTTCAGATCAGCTCTGACTGCATTGTTTGTTTTCTAATGCATAATAAGATTTCATTGTTACTTACATCTTTAGATTAAGGGCTGTAATCTGTTGATCTCCAAAATGTCATCAGATAATCTGTTTAATCATAAGGCAAAGCTGATCTTGATAGTCTATATGAGTTATGCAAATTAATTCAGGCACACTACTACCATGCAAGTACAGAAGCTGTCAGCAGAGTTCTCTTTCTCATTAGTCCACAATTAAAAGTAGGATTTTGTCAGAGTTTCAATTCACATATCTCTGTCCTGAGGCATAATTGAAATCTCTTATGGAGTCTGACGTGAAATTTTGGCATTGTAAAATGTCTTAATTTTGAAGCAAGTGTCTACAATATTTATGTTGCGAAGCACTCGATAGTGGCTTCATGATTAATTTAAATTGTTGATGGTACAATTATCTAGAAAGGCCCAACTACTAGTGTCACAACGCTCTCCAGCGTTCACTACCCATAAAGTTGCGTGACAAAATTCCGGCGATGTTCTCCAATCTGCTGTTTACCGGGAAGGTGGCCACTGACTCCCGAGAGTTCCAGCTCTCACCAGCAGAGCGCGCAGCTGACCTGGCTTAACCTCTGGGACACAAAGCAGCGGGATTTAGAGAGATTCCCTCATAGAATGTTTTTAGGGAAAAAAATAACCCTGTGTATCCCGTGTAGAATGAACTAGTATGTCAACGAGTGATGTTGCCTCTGGGCTTAACTGCTGTGTATTACTTGGCTTGTAAAAGCTATGGTTGCTACACGTGACAGCCCATCATTAGCAGTTCACTTGTCCTGCTTGGTTCTCAAATTATGTTATTTGATGCTACAGGACTGGTTTGAGTTTATAAAGACATTGACTTACCCCTGTGGCTGCCACATGCCACATGATATTTGCATCTTTGCATCATCATTGCAACAACTAAACCCCAATGAATTTAGGAAGAGTCTTGTATTCAGAGACTGGCCCTTCTTGACAATTAATTGAATTCTCTTGTGGTTCCCACAGAGTTGAGAGTGACCATGTACATCTCCAGTGCATTATTTTACCTGCAGGTGAGGGTAGAGGGATCCACCTCCACCTCTCCACTTTTCATATAATTTCAGAAGCTATACTCTGAGCCAAACTGCAGTTCCAGAAAAAGTATGGACAGCTCGATCCTTTGTAATTTTTTCTGAGTCATCAGCCCTGTAGGAGCAAGTGTCTGTACTTGGATGAAGCCTTTAAGGAACTGCGCTGGAGGCACTACTGATTGAGCAAAGAAATGAAGTCTGTAGTAGACCCAGTGTCATGCAGGAACATTTCTGTTGCTCATCCCTGTTCTTTTGCCTCAGGCTGCTTTGGACTAGTTTGACACTCAGTCCTCATGTTGTGAAATGCTGAAGTAAGCAGGCCTGTGTTTGTAATACGCCTAATATAATGGAACCTGTTCCTGATTAGATCTTGGAGTAGTGCTGTAATATGCTGTACTTGATTCCTGCCTGGCAGTTCATGTGCCAAGTGAAGTATTTCCAGCCATTTAGTTTCTCTGGTTTTATGTTCAGGAGCTGTTATCCCCAGTGTCTGGGTCTCCCAGGAATTCTCCCAGATGCTGTATGTTGAGCTGTGATTAGTACCTGGAGTTCCTGACTGCTGCATCAGACACCTGCAGTCTGCAGCAGGTCTGCATTTCCTGCTTCTTCTTCGGCAGCAGAGACCCAGTTGTGATACCGGCATTGCACGTACAGCGTAAGTCGAAATTCTGTGGTCAGATGTAGAAATCTTGGACTAACATGAATCGGTCTCCATGAGCTGTTGCAAAACAACTCGTCCCAGAGCCCGATCCCAGCCCACAGAGGGCAGCCTGACGCCGTGTTTTACTCCAACCATGTGCTCAACTTGGGAATTCAGTCATCTGCTGGCTCTCTATCAGCGTGACTTGCTGGGGAATAAACAACTGAATGTTGTGGAGAATTAGCATCAACCCTAAGCTCAAACAGATTCAAAATGGACTTTAAAAAAAAAAAAAAAAAAAAAAAAGCATGGCTAAATTAAACCACCTGGTACTGTTTTTTTTAAAAAAAAATAACATAAGAAAAATATTACATAAGAAAGCTCAGTTTTGAATATCTTGCATGTACAACAGATAAATTTATTGGTTAATAGGCAAGAGAGACAAAATACCCAGAATTTGTGTACCTGCATGTGCTGGGCAAGACTAACAGAAGAAAAGTGCTTTTCTCTTTTTCCAAATCTCTTTAGGAATTTTTCAAGATTCAAGTTATTGTTACCAGTTACATTTACTGTTACAGTCATAAGACTGCTCCTTTGGCCAGTTGGCCCATGTTCTTTCCCAAGTGTGTCCCAAGTCCTTGTGAAACAGCCATCACAATTTCCAGGAGATTTTGTCTAAGTGGTTGTGTTTACATGCAGATATGTGCCTGAGCTATAAAACTGATCAGTGCCAGGTCAGGTGCCAGGGCTTGGTATCTTGACTTATTATGAAAAGGAACAAAGCATACATCTCCTGAAAAAGAGCCAGTACTTTGTGTCTCTCAAATCAAATTGCATCCACCAGCTAATTAAGGAATGATCTTGAAATGCTCTGAAGGGAGGCCTGTCCAGTTCTGTACTTCTCAGCCAGAGGGCCCTGCAACACAGTATTCAGAATAGAAAATATGTATAAAGAAAATAGCATTGAGAAATTAAGACAGCCTCAGCAATGTGTGAATTCCAGGAGTACAGGGAGAAACATAAGTATCTCTTATGATCAGATATCAAATTACACACTGATGAACTTTCACAATTATTTAGATAATTAATTTTTTTGACCCCAGACTTGTAACCCCACACAAGCCTGGCTATTCACAGCACAATGTAATTTACACACTTCTCGGAGTTTTGCTCATTGTAATTACAACTGCAGGTGAATTTTCGCTTCTCATTCCTTAAACTTTTCCCATGTGTAGGAGTGCTGAGCGATTTTGGTTATAGTTTATTCAGAATATTCTTTGCTATTCTTGCCATGCTGTTCATTAAGATCTTTGCTAAGGTGAACTTTGACCAAGCAAATGCCTGTCACATTTTACATGGTGTAAAAGTTACTCTATGTAAAAACACTTGCACATTTAACCATTTGCCACAGCAAATTCTTTAGGGTAAATGGTAAAGTAGGGCACACAGTGAGATAATACCCTCACTTGCCCTCTTCTGATGCAGTTACTCCACTGTAGGTTGGTCAGGCAGGAGCCACCCTTGGTGAAGCCCTGCTGCCTGTCTCCAATCACCTCCCCGTTCTCCATGTGCCTTACCAGAGCTTCCAGGACGATCTGTTCCATGGTCTTCCCGGGCACAGAGGTGAGGCTGATGGGTCAGTAGTTCCCAGAGTCCTACTTTCCACCCTTTTTAAAAATAGGAGCGATGTTTTCCTTTTTCCAGTCACCAGGGACTTCACTTGACTTTTCAAATATCATGGAGAGTGGCTTGGGAACTGCGTCAGGCAATTCCCTCAGGATTCTGGGATACATCTCGTCAGCTTCCATGCTTGTATTCACAGCTCTTACTCACAGTACATGTTTCATGTGCGACCCTGTGAGAACCTCATTCAAAGCCTGATTAAGTTTCTGACTCTGAACTCTTTCTTGGGATCTTCCTGATGAGGATACACACACAGGGCTGATGCTTAACTTCTTCAGCAGCAAATGCTGCCCCAGTGCTGATCTTTCCAGACTTGACTCTCAAAAATGAATTGTCATTTTGGCCTTTCTGTCCTAAGTTCCCACAGGCACAGTAGTCATTTTGATGGAAGAGCAATCTAGAGTAGATATAAATAGGCTTATCTGCAGGCTTTTCCTTAGTTTTCCAGGATTGCCAATATTTCTTGGTTATATAAAACCTGTATCATTTATGTGATAGCATGATCTTACATAATCTGTGTAAAAAATTTTGGGTTAATGAAGTCCAGTAGCCTGTACTGACTTGGGATAACAGAGGTTCAATATTGTAATTTTTGCCATTAAAGTGCATATATCACAGACAATATGGAGAGTTGAATAACATTCAGAGGATTAACACAACTGGAATAAGAAGAAACAAGGAAGATGACTTCAGGATTTGTCTCACTCAGGGTACCTTTCTCTCTTTTTGATTTTGTTTCCTTTTTTTTGTATGATGGTTAAGTCTCTCTATATGTGGGATGTTTGGGGAAAAAAAACTTAAATGAAGATTTCTATTAATATTTGGTGTGAGCAATTTGAGGCTCAGTTCTCCTTTGAAATATATAAATGGGAACTTTTCTCAAAAGAGATTAGTGGGAACTGCCCTGGAAGCTCATTGCAATCAGTGAAAGGCCATGTATTTATGTGAATATGCTGCCCATTACTGACTAATTGCAAATCCCAGTAAGAGTCTTACATTGAAAGTAAGAGAGCTGTCTTGCTTTCTTGTCATTCATGTCACAGAGAGCGATTTATTCGGAGCTTATTAAAATTCTGATTAAATTATCAGGCTTAGTAATGCTGTAGATTTTGTTTCTTTCTAGTATGACTGCTACAGGTCTGATTTCCCTAAGAAATGAGCCAGTGGAGTATAGTGAAACATGTTGCAAAAATTTGTAAAAAATTCCTCTAGTTTTCATCATTCTTCAGCATTCCAATATCTGTTCAGCAAAATCAGTTAAACAGATAATTCAGGCCAATCCTGGCCATCCTTGCCATTTGCCTTGCCTACAGAAGTTGTTTAAAGCAGCCTACTTCTGTAAGAATTTGTCTTTTGTTCCAAAAAAACCCCTTCACTTTTCTCACAATGTCTTACAAGAAGAAACATCCTGCATTGTGCAGAGATGGGTATATTCTGACTGATGAGTTATCTGCATCAGACAAAGATGTAATGCTTTTACCTGCTTTTTTGTCCTTGCCAAGTCATCCTCCACTGATTTTCAGGGGAAAAAACCCACATTTACATACAACTGATTAGATCTTAATTATTTTTAAAACTACTATCCTGCTTTATATGTGACAAACCAGTTCAAAAGTGATGAAAGGAAAACTTTCTTTTTTATATTCACACAGTGGCTAAGGGACAGCAAGGTATGCTGGGCAGAGAATACAGTCCACTATGTAGGATACTTTTCTTTGAAGATGCAGGTTCTATTCTTTGCTCTGACATAGATTTACTCTGTGACCTTGGACAACATACTTAGCTCCACAAGGGCATTTAAAAGTCTGAGAATACCAACAGGGGATTTGAAAACACCTATTGTTTGGTAAAGTATATTATTATTTGGGCATCTCTAAAAAATCATGAGGTGCCTGTTTGGATCTCTTAAAGCCTGAGTACCTTTAAAAAATGTTGATCTTAATGGATCTTTTCACATTGTGAGTTAGAAGCCTTGGCACAGTCAATAGGAGAATGCAGGAGGCAGGATCCTACTTCCCAGCTGACTAATTCAGATGCCTCAGGTAGATGCCTGAAATAAAACACTGTCAATCACTGCTCCCTAATGGACTTCTAAAGTAGTCAGGAAATGGCTCAATCAAACAGCTCAATGGCTTGCTGCTGCTAAAAAGGACCATTTCTGTTCCCTCTAATGGTTCCTGCTCACCCTTCCTGCCTGTGTGGTTCTGCACTCGCCTTCTGTCATGTCCTAGTGTTTGTCTGAGCCTTTGGTTCCGAGAGTGAATGTAGTGAACTTGGATACAGAAAGTGAGCAACTCTTTGCTAATTAATGAGCTAAAGTAGTTCTGTGAGGATCAGACCAGTGCTGCAGAGAGGGAATCAGGGGCACAGGGGTTGGAGTAAGAAAAGAGGGAGTGCATAGGAGAGTATGTGAGCAAGCCTTAGATTGGCTCATCCATCTTCTCTGAGTCAACATCTCCTATCTATCTGAGGTCTTCATCTGTAAAATAGTTATAATGGTTTCTCATTTCTTCTCTGTACCTTCCTTTTCCGCCCTCTTCAGCTTCCTTCCACATTCCCTAGATATTGGCAGGATCTCAGACAGCAACTACAGGAGCTGATTCAGCTGCCCACATGCAGATTGCCTGACTGGTACTTGTGGCTAATGAAGATGTGGCCTCCAGAACTGGTAACTGTTCCCACTGCAGCTTTTCTCCTTTGTTGTCCTCTTTGTAAGTGCTAATTGCTACAAAACTTGTAGGGATGTAGAACTCGTTCTGAATTATACCTTTTAGTCAACTTGAACTGAATTTCCCTACATCCAAATCTGAAAATTCTTGGAGGAGACTTAGATGGACGGGACAGACATGAAAATAAAACTCTATCAGCCTCAGTTCCTCCAGAAACCCAGCTAAAAGCTCTTTTTAATAAATGAGTGCTGTAGTTTACCCATTTTAGAATTCTCTGACCAAAATGTCTGTTGAACATCTCTGCCATACAGACTTTACATAATGAATGGAATAAACTCTTTGTGTTCCACAGACACCCAAGTTACAAATGCCTTTCCCTTCCTGCTTCCTAGCAGTATAAAGAAAGGAAGTTCTTTATTAAAAAGCTAATTTCTGCATGTTCCTGAACCTTCTTTTTAAAGCCATCTATTAAGTACCACACAGGAGAACCTGTCATAGTGCTACTCAGAAACTCACTAAAGGAAGTGCATAGGAAATGACTCAATTAAAAATACAAAATCCTGTCATACTACATTGATTGTGGAAAACCTTGGCTCTTTTGGACCAGAAGGAAAATTTGAGTTGTTTGCAAGTGGAAAACTTCACTAATTTCAGAAAAGAAGACCGGGAAAGGAACTGTTTTTCAAGTGGATGTCAGTTCACCAACTAAGGATAATGCCATAGGAGTTTGGAAGGAGAAGAAAAACTTCAGATTTATTTTATTCCTGCTGCAGGATTCAGAAACATTTGCAAGGGGCAAGAAAACAGAATGACATGAGAAATATGATTGAAATGTGGGAGGACACTGGGGTAATCCATGGCAAATAGAGCTGGATATGACTAAAAGTCTTTGCTGTGTATGAGCATGAGAACAAATTCAGACAGACGTGCCGATTCATTTTCTGTGTATGTATCACCCAATAAGAAGGTATGTGAGTGCTGTCCATCCTGCTGCTGCTTCCATACTTGCTTACACATATACTGTACACATTATTACTTCCTACTCGGTGTGGTAGGGAAGGTGATGAGTGTAACAGCAGTGCCAGGGGGTCGATGTGATAGAGCAGACACACTGGCTGGGCTGCACCTGCAAACAGCAGTGGGAACACCTGGCACATCTGTTACCAGCACCCATTCCTGCTCTGGGGACACACTGATGTAATCTTCACCACTTCTCTTAGATATGAAGATTTGGTAATTGTGGGGGTTTTTTGATGGAAAAATTGTGTAGGCTTCTTTGCTAGAATGAAGATGTATAGTGTATGGTAGAGCAAAGTGGAGGAGTGTGATTCAGTCTCTCCTGTCATTTAGCTTGCATGTTGGCTCCTCACTGAACACCACAGATTGTGCTTTCTGTTTCTTAGTTCATAGTTGCCCATTCTGAAATTGATAAAAGTCTGCTGTAGTGTTTTAATTGCACTATTCTGATGTGGTCTTCTAACCTGTCATTCTTGATAAACTAGATTGTTGCTTTCCTTAACTCTTGCCAGCATCTAATAATCTGGTGGCGTAGGGGTTTTCTTTTTAGTGTGGCTTGGGAGTATTTGGCTTTATTAGGCTGGAGGCTGGGCCACCATGGGGAGGGGTGTCCACCAGATACTCATCTTGTCCTGGTGCGTTGCAGTCAGTCGCTCGCTGCTTTTATTAAGGTGCCAGGAGGAAGCTGGGTGCTCTTTCCTGTGCGGTAACGCCAAGATTGCTTTGCTAGACAAGACTGCGAGAAACCTACGTTTATATACGATTTACACACAGATATGCAGGTGTACCTTTGCTGTTCGATGGGCCAACTTCAAGCTGTGCCACAGACTTCAGCGCCAGGTCCCGAACGCGCACAGCGGCTGTCGCACGGCGCTGTGGCTCCGGGAGCGGACCCGCCCATCCAGCACTCCAAGGAGCTGGAGATCCGCCTCGCTGCTTTCCCAGGCTTTTGCCGCCGGTGCGACTGTCCCCCGTGTGCGGCACCGCGCCCCGCACGCCGTCCGTGCGGTGACACCGCCGCTCCCGAGCGCCGCCGGGGCCGCTCCCCGCGCAGGCACCGCGCCCGGCAGCGGCTGCGGCCGCCGGGTGTCCGCCGGCGCTGCCCCGCCCCGCAGCCGCCCCGCTCCGCACACACGCACACACACCCGCACACACACATACCCTGACACACACACACCCTGACACACACACACCCGCACACACAGGAGCGCTCCCGCCCCGCACGGACACCCCCGGCGCCGCCCTGCAGCGCGGTGGGCAGGGCAGGGCAGGGCAGGGCAGGGACGGAGCGGACTCGCCCGCCCCGGCCCGGCCCAGCATCGGCCGCCACCGCCCCCCCCGCATCGGCCGCCGCGGCGCGGAGGGCGCAGGGCGGTGCGGGCCGAGCGTTGTCGCCGCAGCAGCAGCAGCAGCAGGAGCAGCAGCAGGAGCAGCTCCGCGACTGCCGAGCCTGAGCCATGTCTGCCAGAGGTGGGTCTCCGCCGCGCCGGGGCAGCGCCGCGTCCCTGCGGGCGGCCGGAGCCACGCTGACCTTGGTGCCCGGCCGCGCTGCGGTGCCCGCACCCTGAGGGTGCGCCGGCGATTTCGGGGCAGGGGGAGGCCAGGGGATGTCCCCCCGCCGACCCTCGCCTGCCCGGTGCTGTTTGGCAGCTGGGCCGTGCAGGGGGCTCCGGCGCGGGCAGCAGCGGGGCTGAGCGCCGCAGAGCATCCTCCGGGGCCGGGCACCCGCCGCACCTGCCGGGCCAGGCGGCGGATCCCGCTCAGCCTTTCCCAGTGCCCGGAGGGCGGCGGTGGAAGTGCGGAGAGGTGCGGCGGCTCCGTGCGCGTTAAATGAGGGTGGGAGCGTATATATGCAATGCAGAGAAAAGAACATGGTGCTGAAGGTGGGCGTAGGGTCAGACCTCGGCCGTGGTTGCTGCTCAGGGAATGGAAACGAATTGGTACTGGGGGTCTGATGAGCGCGGTGAGGCGTCTGACTTCTCCTGTCATTGGTAACGCAAGTGCTCCTGGTAGGGTGTGGTGGTAAATCCAATCGTCAGATTGTACCTCTGATGGACATTTGCATCTGGTTTGAAATTAACGTTTTGAGTTTTACTCCACATTTGCATTTGGTTTAATAATGGCCTAAGCCTCAGTAGTCTTTGTCCTTTGCATGCATTCGTGTGTAGACTCTGGCTCTGTGTTTGGTCATTCTGGGCTGGAAATGAACAGATCAGCCTCATTGACTGCAGATCCCATCTTGTCCCAAAGTTCTGCTTCCAGTATGAGAAACTGATGCAGGTGTGGTGGAAAGACTGATGCTTTAAGTTTTTTTATTATAGTTAGTACAAATTAAAGGACTGGAAACACAAAGTTAAGCATTTTCTGAACACTGTCATAACAAAGCAGAAATACTTGTAAGCATCTCCTGAAGAGAGAAAATTATCTTCACAATAATGACAAGTAAAACCACTCCCTGGTTATCTCTGAATTGAAAAAATGCTTTGTGAAAATTTCATATTACATATTAACAAAACCCTGAAGGTAGGGAGGCATCTTATTTGTTCGTCCCTTGATTTCTCTGCATCTTCATGTTTTAAATACTGCTCAGTGTGGACCAGCTCTTTAACCTGCTTGGATTCCTGTTGACATCCAAAGGAGCTTCATGCACATCGAAGACATCGTGTGACTGCTAAAAGGTTGTCAGTGTTTTGTGGTTATGACCATATTCCTAAAGCATCACACCCATTTCAGATATAAATAATAAATGGTGTTAGTGCCGCATAATTCTTCATGGAACAGTAGATTTCTTGCTTTAGGAAGAAATGGACTGTATTGGTCTCCAAAGACTCCATTTCTGGAAGAACACTAAGTATATGAGTATCAGTGCTGTGCTAAAGCTGCATTAGTACTTGTGGGGAAAACCCAGCCAAGCTTTATGACATGGATTAGGTTTGTTGTCATCAGAAGGGTACCTGGATTTGAGAAAGTAACATAAAAACTTTACCATTTCAGCTTTGCAGATGACTATCTAAGACTGAACTGTACAGAATGGGAAGCCAGGGAGCATTTCCACTGACCATATTCCCCTTTACTCCCCCCACTGTCCCTCTTTCCTGTTCATCTGCACAACACATGATGTTTGATGTTTGATGCCTGCTTGATTCTGCTGGAGAGCTGCCTGGAGAAGAAGAGTGAATTATTTCTCAGTCTCTCCTGTGCCATCTAATTTTTTCAGAGTAATTAATTAGAGAGAGACAGCTTATAGTACTTTAGGGAAGTAGTGAATAATATTCACGAAAGAGATTAAGATTTTAATTTCTATTGATATCTCCTTTTAAATTTTAACAAATTGATTTAGTTGAAAAATATGTGAGTTTGTGCAAATAGATAAATTTATTCAGTGCTGACCAAAGGCTGTTTTTTGTGTAAAACACTATAGACCGCTGTTACTATTAATAATTTGAAACACTACTGCTGTTAAAATATTACATATGAACTTACTTTTATACACTTAAGTGGTATGATGGGTCTTAATGAGGTTACTCATGAGAATGTAGCTCAAGTAAGAAGTGAGTCTTTAAGGGATTAGGGCTTTGTTCAACTGCCAGATAGGAACCCTTTGCTTCATGAAGGCAGATTACCTCATGCATATGCAGTCTCATTAAAACTACTGTATCATTATGGTCTGCAAGCTCAGCAAATATTGATTGTTAATATTTTTATGTGGTGTTAGCTGTCCAAAGGGTGATTATTATTCTCAATGCATCAGACACTTTGGAACCATCTGCTTGTTGATTATATACCAAGCATAACTAGAATAGCAAAAGAGTTAAACATTCACCTGGGCCATTTTTCTTACTAAACTGCAGAAGATATTAAAGGGACAGTAAAAACGTCACAGTATTATTGGTGTTCAATCTGTGCATCTCTCTATTCATCTCTTTTGCTCCAGGAGGCAGCATGGTGTAGTGAACTGACTGCAACAGATGACAGAAGCAACTCCTGAAATCCAGCAGTACCCTTTTGGACCATTTCTTTAACTCTCCTGCTCTAGTTCCCTGGTGTTATTTAACCAAAACTACTCATATAGTCACTGACATTATGGCAAATTATAAGTCAATACATAAAGTATAACTAATAACACAAATTCATGTAATTTTGCCTTAAACAGAACTCTGGATAAAGTGTTTTATGCTCCTCTGCTTGTACAATGGAAATAACAGTAGCTAACTTTCTCAGAGAGCCTG
>JAWWLV010000180.1:28099771-28183939 GCA_035041135.1 Platyrinchus mystaceus | reverse complement strand
GAACTCTGGATAAAGTGTTTTATGCTCCTCTGCTTGTACAATGGAAATAACAGTAGCTAACTTTCTCAGAGAGCCTGCTGTGAGGACTAATGGCTCACCTGTGCCTTAAGATGAATTTTCTGAAATTTTCCCTTTTTTTCCTTCCACTCTTCACAGACCAGGTTGTTGCAGTACTTCACACCTGTCCCTCAGCTCTTGCTGTTATGTAAATGTAAGGTCTCTAACATTCTTCTGCCACTTTCCTTATAGTATGGCTCTAGCAGATGTGTTGACCAAATGCCAGATGAAGCAGCATAGACGAGTATTCCCAGAAGCTTGAACAAATAATGATTTTAGAAATGTGGAGACTGAACTGGGAGCTGAAACAAACTTTGAAAAATCCCTTTTCTCTTCCTTGTCAAGTTGGAGTCCTTCCCAGGGCACTCTCATGTCCTGTTGGGATCAGTGGAGAGCTGCCATTGACGTCAGTCAGGCTTTTCACTTTTGCAGTTTGCAAAAGGCCTCATATTCTACTTTCAGCTGTTGTTAAGTAGTTGCTGTTAGGACTCATACATGAGTGAATTTGGGTGTTGGAGTAAGCCTTATAGATTGTTGCTTACCTAAGGGCTTGTTTGCAAAGAGCTGTAAATTCCCTGGATGAAAGACATTTTTCTAAAGCCAAGGATAACTGTGACCTACTTGTGCATGTTATTTCACACTGCTTAAAAACTGTCAAAACGACTTGTTATCGTGAAGGTCTAAGTTAATGGAAAATGGCTATTTTTAACTATTATAATCTTCAGTTAAGCTGAGCAAACAGACACAAATAGGAGTGTTTGGTGTGGTCAAATACGAAGATATTTGCTAATTTTTTCCTAAATGCTGAGAAAAGTATCATGAGCTATATTTAGTCCAGTAGGCAACTACTTCAGGAAGATGAAGGCATGTGAAATAGGAGGTTTATCAACAGTGATGTGTTCTTTTTTCGTAACAAAGATCACTAGGAGAAGCCAGTGTTAAAGAGATATTATTGCTGTCTAATACTTACAGGTTGTACTCTGCCACTCTGATGCTGCAAATGTGGTTATTGTAGAAAAAGTTGCATTTTTTAGCCTGCTCAATAGTCAAAGTAGTAGAGTTGTTTAGCTTAAGAATTTATTTTGTACTAAAATCCTTGTTTTTCCCTATTTGATTTTTTAACAAATGTAGCTCAAGTGCTTCTTATTTCAGCCAAATAAACCACCTTAATAGCTGTGTGAGGGAGGTTTTGTCCTCACTTTACAGGTGAGACAACAACTGGGATGATTTTTTTAAACTTTTCTCTGAGTCTGAGGGCCAGGTCAGAACAAGGGAATTTCTGCCCTCTGGGCTGCTTCTCAGGCTCCTCATTTGTTGATAAGAGATTTCTAGCAGCAAATGATAAACTTCAGTTCATTATGTTTTGCTCTGGTAACAGTTCTTTCTTCATGCTCACTGTGCACATTGCTTAATTGATCTGTCTCACAAATGCAAACTTTTGTGTGAAGAAATCACAGATTTTTCAATGATAAATTTACATACTAAATCTTGAGTTCCCACCATTAAAAACCTTTTCTTTTCCAAATCTTCTCATCCTCCTCAGGTAGCTGTAGACATGGCTGCTGTTACCATGATTTTTAGTTGAGGTCTATGCTGACTGGTTTAAAAACTTGCTGCTGGGAGCTTCTGTTCAACAGTTTATTATGGTCTGTGATTTTCACAGTAATATTGCTCATATCTAAAGGAACCAGCCATTAAGAGGTGACAATGTTGTCTGCTGTATCCCTTCTGAAATCTGGTGCTGTGTTTTTCTACTTATTGCCTGAGGTATTTCTTTTAGGCATGTAATAATGTCCCTAATTTGTGATAGGACTGGTTCGTGGCTATCACTTAATGCTGTCAGGCTGAGTGACCTGGAGAGTGGGGCAGTGTGAGCTGCCTGGACATCTACTTAATTTTAGAAGTGGAGAATTTTGGCATGTTTAGAGTAGTTAATTATTGTAGCTTCAATGCTTGCAGTGATTTTCACCATTTTCCTTGGTACAACGCTCCACAGCCCAAAGGAATGCGTTCTTGGCAGGGTTTGCTGCTCTGCAGCACTACCTGAGGCAGGGCTGTGAGAGCAGTCATGCCGACACAGCTGTTTCCCACTCGGAATACCTATGCAGTGCAGGGTTTGGAGCTGGCTCTGATGCTTTTTCTCTTCCCAGCTTTTGCCCTGAATTCCTTTTGTACTGATTTCATACTGTTATTTAATCCTGTCTGTACTTTCTCTATAGTTCTTCCAAATATATCTAAGGACTTATGTTTTTTTCAGTAGTTACTCATTTTAGGGCTTGAACCTCGATTTAATGGCTTAAGTAGCTCAGAATCAGTACCTGGATCATCACTGCAAGCAGTACTTGTCTGTACATGAGAGTCAGTAGCTGTACCCAAATCTTTAGGCCAAGTAGAGCTTTTGTTTCATTCAGGAAGAAGAATATTTTACAGAGGTAACCGAGTTGAACAGCAGTATCTCTTTTAAGCTGCTCCTTTTTAAGTTTTTGTGCTTTGTCCTATCTCCCCCCCCCCCCCCCAATCCCTCAACAAAGCTTAGTCTGGCTGTTTAGCCTTTATGATTAATGAAAATTAGTCCCAAATGCATGGAAAAAGTTGCATAGACTAATGGCAAGAACAAGAGGAAACTGGGACAATGAGGTAGAGTCTATTTTAGATGCATGGCTTTGAAAGGAATTGCAAACAAGGAAAATAAGCATCAGCTTATGGAAGGAAAAGCCAGGAAAATTGCTTATAGTGAAGAACACCAGAACCTCATGCATTTCACAGTCTCTGAGAACAACTTTTTTGGGGATTTGGGTTTTTTTTTCTTTTAATAGGTTTAAATTGAATATTTTAAATTATTTTTAAATCTCATCTGTTAGTAATTGAAGATGTAAACCACACATGGTTAGTTCATGTGATTGGTGTAATATTTCTTAGTTTTGCAGTGTTAAGGCAGAAACACACTGTGGAAAGCAGAGTTCCATCTGTAAGTTCTGAGACCAGCCAGCAGCCCTTAACTTTTATCACATACTGTTTAGGCAACATTATCTTTATAATTAGGTGCTGTTCTCCATTAAAACCCAAAGAAAACTCCTGGACATTATACAGTAATAGCAGAGAAAAACTGTGAGACACACTTTTTAAAAAAAATGCTCAGCCCGTATTGTGTCATGTTTTCAAAAAGAACTAAATTTTTAGAAGCTTAAACCCAAATAAGAGTCCTAATTCTGTAAACATTCTTGTACATTAAATTCTGTATTTTTACCAGTCCCACATGTTATGTAAAGAAATCCTTAGTTTGTAAACAAGGTTGGACCAGATAAGCTTCAATGAGATGCACCTGTGAGGGAGTTATTTTAGCGTTCTCCTTTTCCTATTTGTAAGCCAGAATTAGTGCCTTGGTGAGTCAGTTTGTTCCATGTAACTGATGAAATAGGGCCACGTCCTCAGTGCAGGGCCTGCTGTCCACATGCACCTACTGGAGTTAGACCTGAACTCACTGTGGTGCTGACTGTGCAGAGCTTTAGGGAGAGCAGGGTATGAGCTACCTGTGAGTACCTGCCCAAGTTCATGTGTGAGTTCTGCAGCCTGTGCTGACTTCTGTGCTGCTGCAAAGTTTGTTGTGGCCAGTCTTACATAGCCTTGGAGTTACTTCCTCGTGGACAGAAAAAATTGCATACACTTCATGTTCGTTGAAAATTATTAGTCTGTTCATCTGAACTTCGCATTTTGAAGTGGAAGGAGGGTCTCTTGTCATCCTTGTAAAAAAGACTGATGTGTAAAATGAGTGTGATGAGCCAGTGTCTTGTGGCACCAGGATGCCCTCTGCCTCCAGAGAGGAGATGTTGAGGTTTTCCAGCTGTGCTGGTAGGATTACAGGGAGAGATCCATGGGAGAGATGCCTGCTCTCTGCAGCTGTGACTGAGCTCTGGACAGAAGCACGAAATAAGAAACTTAGAGGGTGGTGCAAGAAAACCAGTCCAAGCCAGCCAGTAAATTGTGAGGTTCTGACTCTCTGAAGCCTTCAGAGCTGTGTTTAGCTCTCTTTGGAGCATGCTGAAAGGTGCAGTATGTGTTGCTGTTCGTTGATGAAGCCAATGATGTCTTTTCCTATTTCCTGCTCGTAGCCTTTTTCCTTGCTAACTTACTGACATGGCACTAAGCAGGGATCCTTTTGGAGATGGGTCAGAGGAGTGAATGGTCTTAGCAGTGTGGGCTTTACAGGAAGGGCGTGATAAGAAGTTCTGGTTTACTGCTTCCCTAGTAATAAATATATTTTATTCTGTTTCTGGAATGGCAAAACAGGTCATGTATTGTCCTGAGATATGGACACATTTTAATCAAAAGTTTGAAGCTGAAACAGTTTCTGCAACATTTTTTGAGTACTTGTCTTCCTTTGCTATATATGGAACCTCAGCTTAGTAAAGGGGCTCTCATTTTAACTACTGTTTCCTCTAATGTAAGCCTTGTATAAGTAAGGACTGTGGGATTTCACTGAGTGAAAGGATTCTGCTTTAATTACTGTTAGTATAAGGCTGATTTTGTTTCTATTGCATCAGGCTCATATGAGGCATCTTTGATCAAGAGAGAAGTCAGCAAAAGTGCTGTTCAGATTACAGTTTCCTTTTAACTAGTGATGAAAGCTTCCAGTTTATTTTTGGCATTCGAAAGTCAGGGAGACAACCAGGTTATATAAGAGCTGAAACCTAGTTAATGATAAAGAAACATAGCTAAGAGTCTATGATAACCACTCTGAAAAAGATGTTGCAGCCCTACCTCTCTGTGGCCCTACATGCAGAAAATGCAAACCAATTTATGCCAAAATACTGATTTGTCAGGTGTCCTGGGTTGCCACTTCTCTTAATTAACATTTGTGGGAGAGCTGACTTCCATAAAGACTGTGTAAGGTGAATTAATTTAATAGAATTAGGCTGTAAAAGGAGAGGTGAATTTAGGACTTGCTGTTTCACTGAAGATAATAGTAAATACCTTGTTCAGCAGAACAGGAATACAGTTATCCTATGATCAACAGACAATGTGAAAATCAATGCTTTTCGGAGAATGGAAACCAAAAGGAGAAAAACCATTTTTTTTTTCCCTTGATTTGAAAGCATGCTGGAGTGAAACACCAATCTAAGCACCTTTAAAATTAGGTTTAGTTGCAAAAGGAATTATACTGAGCCTTATCCATGTTTTATTCCTTAATGAAAGTCAACATAATTTTCTCTGATGAGGACTTTCTTTATCCCAGTCAGAAGGGTGTGTACAGGCACGGGCTGGCTGTGCCAAGGTGTGTGTGAATGCCTCTCCACAGCAGGAGATCTCCAGATACCTTGAGTGGTTTATAATGAGCAAAGCTGTAGAACCCATTACCTTTCACTGGAAGTGTGCCCAGTCTTACTTTTTAAATTTCACCTGTTCTTCTCATGAATATCCTCTGCATATGAATGCAGATGCACAAAACAGCATTTGAATGTTTCTATGGCCTTTTGCTGCTGTTGTATAAGTTTCTCTTTTATTGTCCTAGTAAGCCAATAAAACAATGAAATGATAATCAAATAATCCATTAAAAACTTGTGGCATATGTAAATAAGAGCAAAACCTATTTCAAGAAGACAATATTTTTATATAATAATGCGGTTATTCAAAACTGTTTGTTCTACTTTATAAGCTGGAGATAATCCCAAAATTATTCAGTCCAGACTTTGATCTAAGGAAGAATAATAAAACTTTGATCATTGTTGAATTGGCAGCTGCTATAAAAATCCTATGTCATATTTCTCTCTCAGTAACACTAGCTAAATCCAAAATAACTGATAAAAGATTTCGATGATTGCAGCTTAGGGATGCTTTCAGACTTGACCTGAAGTAATCTCTGTCCAAAAATGTCTATAAATACTTTTTTTCTATTTTCTGTTGCCAGATGTTTTGATATTTGGGATGAATGACAAAGATGTTTTGTGTACTTAGATGTGCAGTACACATTTGGAGTCTTGTGTTTCAGAGTAAAAGGCTCTGGTTAACTGATTATGTTCATCGGAATATATGATTCGTCTATTAACATATAAATCATTTGCAACAAAATTCTGATACCATTGTCTTTATTTCTCTAATTTTGAAAATACCTTTTAAACTTTTTAAATTGCTAATCTCTATGACTGTATTGCCATATTTGTTTCCATGCTTGCAACACAGTAAATATTTTCCTACATGTTTATGTAGGAAACACAATTTGTGATGAATTTGCTTTAGAGCTACAGCTGGGCAGGGGCAAATTTTTCTAGCTTTAGTATTGTAAAACTTACAGGAGAAGACTAAAAAAAAAAAGAAAGAAAGCATTCATCATTTTTTTCTTTGTAAGTTGGGATTGAATATTCCAGAATTGTGGGAATTAACAAATTGTATAATTTCTTTGGAATTTTGAATTTCTACCCATTCATTAAGGAAAATGGCTGAAAACTTAGGCTGAAGTGGCAGCTGATTTTAGATTCTTTAATATATTTTTTATTTTGAGATATGACTTGACCTCAGTCAGTAATGCAGGGGTTTTTCAAATCTGTGTGGCAGGGATGTTGAGAGTTTCATGTAATGTTTGGCAAAGTGTTTCAAGAATAAAGTGCCATGAAGGGGTTGCATCTTGCTCTTCCTTCCACCAGGCCAGCCTGGCACTGTGCATTTGGCTTGTTCTGTACAGCCTGTGGTGGTACAAAAGTTCAGCAGGGCACGAGCCAACCTTTCCATTCTCTTCCTTTGAGTTTTCCTGCTGTTTGGCTCCCTGCTTGACTCAGGTACTCTGAAGTTTTCTTTAGTAACACTGGTCTTGTGTTTTGGGCAGTAAGCCCTATACTTATATATCGTTTATAATACCTACAATATTTAACTATTGAGTTAAAAATTGAGTTATTAACTGTAATATTTAACTATTGAGTTAAAAATGTTCAAAATTTAGGTTTGTGAGATTTTGTGACTTTTTGCAGCAGCAGTCTCCCTCCTTTCTCTTGTCCTCTGCTGACAGCATACTGGGAGTCCTCATTTTTGCTTTCTGCAAGGCACAGGCTGAGTAGACCAGTACTGTAAGATGTATTTTATTCTCTGTCCATTGTTGCCACTCTGTATTTATCAAAAGCAAAAAGACTACGTGCCTGAAGGGGGATTAAGAACCCTACCATCCTGCTATTTATGATGCTCAGGAGATATTTTTAGTAAAGGTTGTTGGTGCTGCTGCCCAAGGGAGTGGCTGGGAGAGGATAGGTCAGGAGCAGCCAGCTGGAACTAATGAGTGAAATGGCTGGGACTGCAGGGAAGGGGTAACCCCAGCAGAGATGCCTTTGGTGGCTGATGCATCCACAGGATGTGTAGGTGTACACATAAACAGATTTCGAGTCTATGTATAGAAAAGAACTAAAAACCTAGAACCACCTGTGCTCACTGCAGCCATTTGAAGGAGGGGAGGAGGTTAATTCATGCTCTGTTCCACACATCCACCATCTTCTGTGGTACTCAGTTTCCATAGCTGAACTTTCCCTCCAAATGTACAGATCCAGCAAGATCTGTACATTATTACAGATTGTGACTCATCTTTCCAAGGAAGCAAGGTCAAGATTGAGCTTTGTTCTGCCCTTGTTAATTTGCTTCCTACACTTTCCTCTGGAGACTGAGAAGTCATGAGAGCGGTGGGTGAAGGAGAGAGTAAGAGCTGTAGAGAGTAGAAGAGCAACAGGAGGGCACTGAGAACGGTGAGCCAAAGAGATATACTTAAAGCAGGGTGAGGCAGGAGAGTGTGTGTGGAAGTCCTTCTTCAAGCTCATACAGAGGCCAGAACTGACACTGGCCCTGAATTTTAAAAAGATTAAAAGAAATGTGAATTGAGAACATTTTGAGAGTTATGGAAAGGAGTTGTAAGTGCTCTGATATCAAAAAGCTTTTTATTTTTATTTCTTTGTTTTTTGGACACCCCAGGTAGGCTAACAATCAGTCAAGGGGAGTATGTGCTGGAGCAACTGTATTTTTATGATCTTCTGAAGGGAGTGGAGGGAAGTATTGGTATGTAGTAGCCTGAGGAAAAACTCTTTGCTGCCTAAAACCTCTGAACGCTGCACAGACTGATCTAGGAGCTGGTGCTCTGCCAGATCCTATTTTTAAGCAATTTAGTTTATGAAGTTATGCTTCTCTAGCAGCATCACACAAGAAGCTTAGGGCCTGGAAAGGGAGAGGGGAACACGTGTGCAAGCATATGACTTTTGAGGGGAAAAATATAAAACTAAGTTTGGTGCCATGTTTCCATGATTCCTAGCAAAGAGCTAATCTTCAGTGAGACTGAACAGCTCCAGCCTTGGTGTGTTTCCATCCTGCTGAATTACACAGTTTACTTAAAAGTAGGATCTGCTGTTTTCCTTGCATACATAGTTGAGTTTTTTTCTACTAATGCTTTCATTGCACTGCAAGTTGATGTATTAAGAGATTTCCTAGGGCAATGAGGAAACCCCATCAAATGGGACATGTAAAGAAACTAGAAAGCATGCCAACAGAAGTCTTATGTTAACTCACTGGGAATGGATTAATTACGATGTACTTCTGATTTCTGCCATGTCTAAAGACATCCGTATGTGCAGCCAGAACTGATCAAAGGTGTTCTGTGAATATAACAAGTAGTCTTTCTGTTTACAAAATACACTTCATGTAAATGAAATTGGGAAGACAGAAAGAATAACTGGAAGAGAAAATAAAAGTCCACAGGAATCAATGCTGCTGCCTGAACACTAGTAATGCTGTTAACAGTTCCAAATTTAACAGTTGTAGACAAAATCTATCTTCCTTCACATTGACAGGAAAGCTCAGTTCACATTTCCTGATTTCCAGCAACAAATGTTGTGTGTCTGAGATTTTTCCAAATTCTAGGATAAAAAGGGATGTTTTGACATCAGTATGGGAGAGCATTGCTCCATTTATAACGCATGTTAGTGTGCCTGCTCAGAATTTCCTTTAAAGTGTGGAGTTCTTAGTAAAGCATTCATTAATGTTTCTTCTCCAAACTGTATTCCAGAAACAATACTTATCATGGACTGAAATAGTTTTTGGACACTATTAAGTTTCATGTTCTGCCCCACCCTCCTTAATATCTGTACTGCAAAATAATCCAGTAGGAAATCCTTAATTCATCTTTTAATTCGGTCCAACATCATTTACTGCCAATATTTATGTGTTCTGTAAGCATAGTACTGTTAATAGTTCATCCTGGGACCACAAATGTTTAGCATCAAATTCATTTTCCACTAGGAATTGAAAGTTAAAAGCCTTTCTAAAATGGTTATTTTCCTGTCTTGAAAAGATCTTCAAAATGTCCAGCAGTACTGTTGGTTACACTTGAGCATGTTCTGCAGTATCAGAGGGTGAGGCAGACACAGCAATTTGATCTTTCTTAAGTGCTTCAAAAAATAATCATCATGCCTTTTATTTCTGATCTATTCCTTGCCTGAATGATTATTTAGAAACTACAATGCTTATTTTAGGGGCACAGAATACATTGACAAAAAGTAATTTTTGGTAGTGGAACTCCTGGTAGATATGCTGTATTCTCTTAGGCTGTGTAAACCTAGAATAACTGTGGGGGCCAGCAGAATAATTCCAGATTTGTGCTAGTCAGAGAAAGGAATGGGTCAGATTTTTGTGTGATATGAAGCAGAGGAAGACACTGAGCAGAGGAATGTTTGTAAGCACAGTTCATGCAAGCCATGGCAGGACAAGGCACAGGACAAGAGCTTTTTCAAGGCCCTTTCCCCATTAGCAGTTTGTAACCCAGCCAGCAGCTCAGCCCCACTCAGCCACTCACTCAGTCGCTTCCGAGTGGGATGAAGGAGAGAATCGGAAGAGCAAAAGTGAGAAAACTTGTGGGTTGAGATAAAGACAGTTTAATAGGGAAAGCAAAAGTCCCACACACAAGCAAAGCAAAACCAAGGAATTATTCAGTGCTCCCCATAGACAGGCAGGTGTTCAGCCATCCCCAGAAAGTGGGGCTGTGTCATGCACAGTGGTGACTTGGGAAGACAAACACCATCACTCCAAACATCTGCCTCTTCCTTCTTCCCTCAGTTTTATGTACTGAGCATGACACCAAATAGTCTGGAATATCCCTGTGGACAGTTTTGGTTAGCTGTCCTGGATATGTCCCCTTCCAGCTTCTTGTGTACCCCCAGCCTGCTCGCTGGAGGGCTGAGGGGCAGAAAAGGCTTTGACTCTGTGTAGGCACTGCTCAGCAATAACCAAAACATCTCTCTGTAATCAACACTGTTTCCAGGACAAATCCAAAACATAGTCTCATACTAGATACTATGAGGAAAATTAACTTTATCCCAGCCAAAACCAGCAGTAACACAGGGTTCTGTGCTGTGGGACATACAGTTTTATTCAGGTGTGTTCAGTCTGGACCCCTGTTCTAGAGACTTTAAACCAAGTGGTTTTTTGCACATTCATTAGTGAGCAGAACAGATAGTGTCAAGAATATATTGTTATTTCAAAATTTAACTGCTAATGAAGACTTTAAAGTCTTTTAAGTTTAAAGATTTTAAACTTTGCCATGTTTAGAAGAATGTTAATTGTAAACAGTTATTCATAAGCTACAGGAAGCTGAATAAACATTTCCCCCATTTGAAAGTGGGCATTGTGGTCTTTGGGGAATGGTTCATCCTGGCAGTTACAGGAGTTTAGGGAAAACCTGTAGTGCATCTACCATCTGCTTTATTTGATCTAGGACATGCTAGATAACATGATGTCCTAGAAGAAAGGTGTGAAAATTCCTTCTAGCTGTTTCTGGAATGCTATGACTGATGTCAGATGTAGGTTAATGCAGGAGTATAAAGTTGTATAAAACTGGAAATGTATCCTACTCTTAATGAGTTCCAGTTCTGTATATTAAACAAAATGTTGCTGTTCCTTCTTCCCTCTCTCCTTTCCTCCCTCTGGGCTAAATCCTACACTGAACTGAGAAGGTCCAATGAATTCTCTTGCCATCCTGGCAGCCTCATTGGAAAACTGCTAGAATCATGAGGAACTCCACAAATTGTATATAGATGCTTTTATTCAGTTGACTGAACCATGGACAAAGACCCATTTTTTTTTTTTGCCTAGTGCATAGTTTGCTTTCTAGCCATGCCTTATCTTCTCTAAAGAAAGTGAAGTGTCTGAATATAGTTGTTATTTAGTTTTAATACCTCTTTGGAATAGCTTGTGTGCCAGTAGGGGCATGGAGGTCTTGTCCCTAATCTAGATCATGGTGGCTTTCTGTCTTGGAGAACATAAAAGTCTGTCAGGAGGAGGAAGAGAGCTGAGACACTGTTCAGTAGCTAAGGGCAGGGATTTATTGCAGGTTTTTGTGACCTTTGCATCCTTTCATTATTTTTACAAGGTAAATACCTTGAGCTATAAAAGTTGTTGCACGTTGCATTATGTTTTCTGATGCTGAACTCATGATCCCTCTTTTATAGCTTCTATGTATATATATATATATATATATATATATATGGTTTTTTTATGTAATGGTATGTCTACCTCCTTGAAAATGAGGCTGTCAACACACTTCTGGGCAAAAGTGTATATTCCAGAACAATGTTATTGGTGAGAGTTCCTCCTTCCATGACTATGATGTCCAGCTTTCCTCTGGATCACATGAACAGCCCATAACTGCTTTTTGTACCTCCTATAACAAGACAGTGATGGGCCTGTGTCTCCAGTCTGCTAACTCTAAAGAATCTTGTGTTGGCTGCTGCTGCCATGGTTGTGCCCTTTGATGTGGTTTTAGACAAGCCTTTGAGATTAATTTCAGAATTCCTCTGTCCTTCTTCGTTGCATTCTTGCAACCCAGTGTGCTGCCCATCTTGTCATTGAGTGTTTTCTCCATGTGTGGCATAGCTGTACAGAATGAAAACCAGCAGGATTATAAATGTATATGGCATCAGGTGTTACCTCTGTTTTGTCAACATGTAGTCTGACTAACACCTGGTGACTTCCTTTCCTCTTGGCCTTCAGTTTCCCTGCTGAAGACAGCTGCTCACAAACAGCTGTGTTTGTCCATTTTACAGAGCTTTGAGGATTAATGATTTTACTGCACAATACAGCAAAGGAACTTCGTTAAATCAATGTTTGCTCATTTGGTGACCAGGCTCTTTAATAATTAACATGATTGCCCATAGTGGCTTTCTGCCTTTCCTGATGTCCAAAAGAGAAGTTCTGGACTCAACACAGGTGCTTCTATTATTGTGCAGATGATCTGAGGGCTGAGTTTAACCACTGCCATATGGTGGGGTCAGGAGCTGCAGAACAACTTGTCTTTCAACTGCTCTGAGGAATGTTCAGGCAGGTTGTAGAAGCTTCTCTGCAAAATCACCTCACCAGCATTTCCAAGAATTTCAGATTCAGTACAGGAGAAATATTAAGAAGTGCAAATTATGGGAGATGAAGAATCCCGTAGATAGAGCACATACAGAATCAGTGAGAAAACATTTGTGCTAATGTTAGTGTAGTTCATTGTAAAGCACCTGGTCAGCAGGCATTTCCTGAGACTTACATGTACCATCACAGATATCATTGTCAGAAGACAGACTGGGTGATGGTAGATGCCTTAAAATCAGTAAATTTGGGAAGGAAAATTATTTGAGACAGCAGTCATGGAACACATTTTGAGCATGACCTTTCCCTATCATGGCCATCAGCTGGCACCTGTAAGTTGGCCTTTCCCTTTGAGTGTGAAGTGTCATGGCAGTCCAGTGAACAGAGCTGCCTGCTGAGGATGTGGGACACATGGCTTATGGCTCAAGGTCTTGTCTGGCAACATTTACTCTCATGGTTTAAACTCATACTGGAGTTTGCAGAGTGAAGTGGCTTGCATCACTAGATTTTGGGGATTTTATTTGAGATACATGTATTGCTTAGTTCTGTCCACTTCCTAAGTGATCCTGAATTTGCTGTTTACTAAGCAAGTAAGTAATTTAAAATATTAGGGTCTTTATAGCAAGTCATTTTTAGTGTGTTGGATTCAGAGCACCAGATTTAGGAAGTTTGGTGTCTGTGTTACCACTGATGTCAGCTGTCCCTAGTTCTGTGATGCTCCATTGCTAAGTACAGGCTAACTCAGACTTTCCTCAGTGCTACAGCTTCTCTCCCACTCTGGGACTCAACACACCAGATGTCAATAGTTAGCATGATTTATGAAGGCAGGTGCAGGCCATAATATAGGAGAGGACATACAAGATGAGGTTGATGTATCCAAGGGGGTTAGAAAGCACAGATGATACCATAACCTAGTAATGCTGTGTTGTTCCTTCTCTGTCATTTAGTCCAGCCACTAAGTCTGTCTCCCATTACCTAATCCAGAGTGGTGCTATCTTATTTGTGCAAGAACAATGTTAATGATATTTGGAATAGGCTTAAGTAGGATTTAAGTGTCGTACAGATGTGTGCTAGTCCTTTGCATGGGGTTATAGCCTGCTTTTTGTGCAAACACATAGTTAGCCTTTTTGCTCAAATGTAGATAGGTATAAAAACCAACAGTTGAATTACAAATACAAGTTCCGTTAAGTCCACTTTGTAGCCTAGGGAGTGTCACGGTATCTCTAAGACACTGTCCTGAAAAGATGTAACAGATATTTAACACAACATTTCATGATGCAAATCTATTTCTAGTTAGGTGTCATGTGGTTACAGGGAAAAAGAGAAATGTGGTTTTTTTCCTTTGAGCAGAGTAAGTTAAAAGACAAAATAGAGTTTTCCAGGTTTACTGCTTTAAAAGGAAACATAATTAGGAAAATCTCTGTAAACATATTTTGGCTGTTACCCATTGAATCATAAAGTGATATAACAGGTGATCAATTTGGAGGAAAAAGAATACAGGATAACTTACAACCAGAGGCTTGTATGGAGGCTACATCAGAGAGCAAAATAGAGCAGGTTTAGAGCTGTGTTTGGATGACCTTCAAATCCCATCTGCAGGTTTCTTTTTAGCTTCAAGTTTCAAATGTCAGCTGCAAGTAGATCATTGCACCAGAAACACTTAGGCAATAAACGATCAAGGGTGTTCTCTCTTTGCATTTGTTTTAGAGGAGAGAGAGCTGTGCTGCCTCATTAGGAGGCACTGTCTGTGGATAGACTGATGTCTCTGGGAGGAACTGGGAAATCTTGCACACTGGATCAATACACCAAGGGTGGAAATACATTAATCAAGGGTGTAAATGGGAGTATCTCCACTAGGTAAAACAGCAGCATTAAAAATCCACTATGTTAACTTATTATAATATACTGCTTCAGTCTGGTGTTTGGGTTTTATGCCACGAGCCATGAATATCCATGGCTCAGAGCAGTAAAGTTTTAGAGAGTGGTGGAAGAAAGCCAAAACAACACTAGGGTATAGGTAAGTCCAGTTAGTCAGCATTATGACCTCTTGCCTCCTTGAACTACAGAATTTACCAGCAAATCCAAAAGGCAGGCTGGAGGGAGAAATCTGCCCCATCTCCTGTTTTAGTTGTGGACTTCCCTCTTGTGCTTTCATTGCTTACATGAAAGAAATGGGATAAAGGGGAAGTATAAGTAAGTCACTGTTATTTTTTAAGCAAAATCTTAGGTCAGAGGTTTCTGTCTGCCAGAATGATCCTTGAGTTGAGTAAAAACATACTGAGCCTTAGCTGCCTCCAAGAGGCATTTGGCAGAATTGAAGGGTTGCTCAGAGAAGAAACTGCTCTGAAGTGCTGTAAAAGCTTCAGGAGCTTTTAATTGTTACCAGTGATGTCATTCAAGCCTGATTCCCACTGGAACTTCCTCTGTGTTAATTATGGTCCTGAGGATGATAACTTGGCAAAGGCAGCTGCAGCACTGCTGTTGCATCAGTTAATTAATCATCCAGGCTAGATTGGAAAGAAGATGTGTTCCTTTTCTCTCATTATAAACAGCTGTAGAGAAATGGAAAGGTTTTGATGACTGAAAAGTCCTTTTCAGCGGTGTTACAGTGGTGAGGGCTGCTGGATCCTCAGACTATTGTGCAGGTCTCATGTGCTCATGTTTTCAAAGGCACGGTGGTGCTTGAAATACATCAGACTCTCTAAAATCTTTGCCTCCTGAGTACAACCGTAGGAAAAAGCTTTATGAATTAAATTAATACAGATTTAATAACCTTTTTAAAATTACTTTCACAAGTGAAGGAGACAGATGCTATCAGGAATAAATTGAAGATAGCCAGAGTGACTTTCTTAGCAAATACAGAGAGATTATTTCTGGGATGGCTTTGGGAATAGTTTGCACACTCTGGTGATGTTATTTCACTGTAGGGTTATTGGCCTTTCCTTAGTGCCTCTTGCTGACCTGCTGCTTGAAGCAATGCAGACGTCTGAACTGCAGCTCATAGGATTCCCTCAGCCATAAGAACGTGGCCTTTGGAGTGACCTCTGTCAGTTCACCCCTGCAGTGAGCTGACTGTCTGTCAGAGCCCTTCCCCAGCCAAAACCAGCACACTGGCTCTTTATCTGGTTCTGCTAATCATAGGGAATATTTATGGACTTTGTTGTCTGAAGTGCAGGCTGGAACATCTGAACGTTATTTCAGCTAAACTTTGAAAGCTAGTGAGGTGACATGTACTTACATTGCTGAACTGGGTCACTCTTTTTCTTTGTGACATTTGGTCCTGAACGAGCTTGGGAGCAGAAAGGACACTTTTCTAACATCATTATTTGCTTGTTTAGGCAGATAAAAGCCTCAAGCTGCTTTGGGTATTGTGCCTCACAGATCCTCATGGTGACTTTTTATAGCAAAAATAACTTCCAGAAATGTCAATAGAGGTGAAAAATTATTATTTTGGAGCTTGTAAATTAAAGTAACTGCACTGAAGACATGTTCTTTGTATGTGGTGACAGGAAACAGTGATAAATACGATGACATAGTCATAGTGATAAAGACACCCTACAATCTTGTAATTATGTTCTTCTTCATTTGTTAATTAACTGATTTCCATGGAGTTCTTCTACGGAGGGAAGGGCTGTGTTTTATTAGCAGGGCAATGCAGAATTTGGTTTGTGCCCAGTGATTTTTTATGACAGGCTGGTGGCTAAAAGGGAGGACTGCATTGTCTGTACTTGGGAGCACACCTGAATCTGGAGTGACCTTCCTGTCTGACCTGGGAAAACCTCTTGCTGTGCCCTGTGCTTGGAGTATTCCCCAAGGTGTACTTAATCATGCTCAGATGACCTGCCTTTGTAGTGAAAAATTAAAATAAAAAGTGACCTGTCTTGTAGGGTGCTGTGCTGTCTGCTGGAAGGGCCCTGGTGTCTGCTGTTGCAAAGCTAGTAACATTTGTAGGAGATCTGTATTAAGTTCAGACTTCCAAAAAGATGGTAGGGACAGCTGGTGCTGCATTTCTTGAGCCTCTTGTAATCCAGAGCTAACTCCACGTGCTGTATTGCTGTACAGCTGAATTGCTGTAGATGTGTCTTTCCTTCAAAACAGTAATTTCAGTTTATTAAGATGGACATGATCAAGGTCAAGAGATTTTTAAAAAAACCTCAACCCTATTTCCAAGCCATTGTCCCTTCTTTGACACTACTCTTACCTATGAAGGCAGTGATTTTCTCAGAACTAATTTTTTTTTGCTTGTTTGTTTGCATCTAGTTCTGGTCACATGTACTTTATGCCTCAAGTAAACCTGACTCATGGGGTCCAGGGGATTTTGAAAATTATATGTGAGAGAGCACTTGTCCAGGAAGTGAAGAGGCTGAAGATACACACAGTGTGAAAATGCTGTGCAGATGCTTCCTTTTGGAGCAGTCAAACCACCTCCAAAGCCTTCGTCTGGGTATGCTCTGTGGTGGTCCTTTGCTGAGCAGTGTGTGGAACCATCAGTCATGGCCAAAAGTGTGCTGCCAATCCTGCCTTAATTCCTACAGTTGGGGTTTTTTTTCCACTTGCTGTAGCCTGGTAGTGAGGATTGAACATTAAACACTTTTCCTTTCACTCCTTGTTTTAATCTTTTATTGTAGGCTACTTTGTGGTGTGTTGTGGTTCCCTGCATTAAAAGTGTGAAAATGTGAGTTGCTGAATGGAGCAATAGTGTTAGGCATGAAATAAATAATTACTGGCTTTTTTAAAGATCTGTATTTTGGTTATGAGAAATATACTTACCATGAAAAGTTTGCATTGTGGATTTAAGAATTCATTACAGGGAACTGGGGAGGAATAATACCTTTTGGGTAGTGTCACAGGGTTTCATTTTTTGAGGAAGAACAAACCTTTTTGGAAATATGGTTTAAGATAATTTAAATCTGTTAAGGCCATTGGTTCCCAATTTTTAAAACTGGAAAGATTCCCTTTAACACTGGTTATGCTGAGTTAACCCAAGGCAAGTATTTTGTTTGGGAAACTCACACCAATACATTGACTCATGATTAAGGTGGCATTTACTGTGTCTGACCTGAATGCTTGCTGAGGAATAAAAAGCGCCATTCCTCCCAAAAGATGTATGACAAGGCTGATAAATTCCTGTTTATATAGAAATTATATTCACCTTTTATGCAAGTGCTGATAGGTAAGGTGAATCTTGCTCTAAAAAAAGCCTTTACATTATTAGATTTGCACTGGAAAGCCCAGCAAGTCTGGGGTGAAAAATGGGCATTATGCCAAGCACCATTTATGCACCGTGAAAAATCAGCGCCTGAGGACTTGCTAACTTAAACAGACAGCAGAAACAGAGAAACAGTCTGTAGCCTTTTTTATTTACTTATTTATTAATAAAGAAAGCTATAAAAAGCTTTTTTAATAATTTGGACTCCAATAAGTTGTTGTAAAAGATGTGGACTGGCAGGCAAATTGCTGAGAGTTCATCAGAGAAGCACAAACACAGTTCATCAAATGGATTAAACATGACATATATTATAGGTACACATAAGATGTTGGAAAATGAGTGACAGGCTCTGAATCAAGTTAATAAAATTCCCTTTGCATGGCAGAGTAGTCGGTTCCTTGTTGCAGATAAATGGAGATGTGCATATTTCAGGGATCACTTTTAATCAGGGGTATGTGCTGGTGGTGTGCTGCACTAGGAGAGTTGTGAGATACACCTTGATATCTGTCTGGCATGTTTTTAATTTTGGCCATTTCAGCTTGATACATAAAGAATCCATGTAAAAACAGCATTTTAAATAAACTTCTTTAGTTTATTCAGATCAGAATGTTGAAATAAAGTTACACCTTGCCTGATTGTAGCTCTAATGTTCCTACTGATCTTCAGAAAGCAGTAAGAATCAAAGAGAACATCAGTATCTGTCAGTCTGTTGATCTATATTTTCCTAGGAACTGATATATGGAGGCCATTTGCCATCCTCAGATGGTGGCCACGAATTTAGGTCACTTCTGAGTGTAAGTATTAAGTCTGTCAAGCTCTGACTTAGCTGCTGGTGGAACAGGTAGAGGAAGGTACTTCAGAACAAACCTCCTGGCAGATCAGCCCCCGTGTCTTCAGGCAGAACTGCTGCTGGGCCTGTGGCAAAAGGCACACTGGGATTCATGGAACCATGGAATCATGAAGGTTGGAAATGACCTCTGAGCTCTTCGAGTCCAACCACTAACCCAGCAGTGCCAAGCCCATCACTAAACCACGTCCCCAAGTGCCACATCCACACGGCTTTTAAATCCCTCCAGGGATGGTGACTCCACCACTGCCCTGGGCTGCCTGTTCCAATGCTTGACAACCCTTTCAGTGATGTAATTGTTCCTAATATCACACGTAAACTCCCACTGGTGCAACCTCAGGCCATTTCCTCTGGTCCTGTGTCTTGTGACTTGGGAAAGACTGACCCCCACCTGGCCCCAACCTCCTTTCAGGTAGTTGTAGAGAGAGAGATCAGCCCCTCCGCCCATTAGCCTTCTTTCTTCCAGGCTAAACACCCCCAGCTCCTTCAGCCGCTCCTCATAGAACTCGTGCTCCAGCCCCTTCCCATCTCCTCTCCCGTCTCCAGCTGCTCCACGTCCTTCCAGCAGGGATGGCCCGGAGCGGGGCCGGGCGGAGGCGCTCGGGTGCCCCCCGGTGGCGGTTCGGGGGGTCCCGCTGTCCCGGCCGGGAGCGCTCGGACATCCCGGGATGTGCCGCTCCTTTGTCGTTTCCTTTGCAGCACCGTGTAAGATGCTACAGCTAAACTCCATGTACTGAATTTTCCTCGCTCAAAGTTAATTGTCCAGAAAGATATTGGGCTACAGTCTATTTTTTTATAAGCTTTTTTTAAAAAAGGTTGTGCATTTAGATCTGAAAACCAGGTTTAGAATTGTTTGGATCTCTGTTTTCTGTGAAGAATAACCACAATTATGATGGTTTTTTCTAGCATATTCTTATGATATGCCTCTTACTGAATAGATTATTAACGTGTTTTATTCTTAAGTAGTTTGTGACTTTTACATGCTGGTCTCTTCGTTGGTCTAAGATCATAAAGTTTTCCCAGTTTGAGTGCATGCACTGAACGTAACATGCCCTGATTTGGTGGTGATTTCCCATTTTGTAGCTGTATCCTGCTCAGACTTTTTCCTGCGTTGCCTGTGTGTTTGGCACTGGATATGAGTGACAACTGAAGTGAAGGGATTGTGTGGATACGAGACTGCACATACTGACTTCTCAGAGCGTTGTACCAAACTTTCTCACCACTCTTTGCTGATTCTCTCTGGTTACCATGGATAGTGATTCAGGGTGAGTGCTTACCTGGAGCCTGCCCACATCATCGCAGATAGCTTTTGCATATTGTATTGAATCTCAGCCTCCTTCAGGGTCTCTGAACATCCTTAAGTAGTTCTTTTAGTTCACCAGATTTGGACTTGTGGCACTAAGCAGTTGCAGTCTGATGGTTGTATTTTCACTCCATTTAATCACCTTGCTTTCATGCTGTTCTCGTGTGCACTCCTTGGTAAAAAGTTGATGTCTTTGCTGGCAGCTTGTTTGTAGATACTGATTTGATTGGCATTAGCCACCCCAGAACTCCTGACAGTTTTACATTCCTAACTATAAAATGGGTTTGAATGATAGAAAAGTGAACTGACTTATGGCCACTGTCAGACATTCTTGTGTCCAAAGGAACTTACTGCCTATGATTCAGTTTATGAAGTTTTTGGAGCTGTGTCTACAGGTGGCCCAGCCCTGGAGCAGGTAAGCTTTGGTCTTTTTTGACTCCAGACATCGTAGCATTTTAATTGCACTGTGTGAGCACCTCCATCCTTCCAGCTGATGACTCTGGAATTACAGGTTTCACCTGTAAAAGAAACTGGCAAGTCAGTTCTTCTAGAAATAGGCTGACTTTATTTCACAGGATAGTAGATATAAGGAGAAACTTCAGGCTCTACAGATCTCTGCACAGTGTCTCACAAAGTCAGTTCAGTCTTAGAGTGGGGAATCTACATCCCAGGTATTTTTTCAGAGTTGTGATCCTTCTTTGGCTCTCCCAACTTGTTTAATCACTTTTCATGATTCCCCTTGCCAAAGGGGGTCAGTGTCCTTGGGAAGGAGTAATTTTCTACAGCATCTGTCTTTCTTCACAGTTAACACTGAGGTGTCGGGGTGAACAGTCTGCCTGGCTGAGCTGGGCTGGTACCCTCGCCCTTTCCCTCCATTGTGAAATTGCACATGCTTCCAGGGGAGAGAGTAAGGAAGCTGCAATGAAAATGAAACACTGGCATTTTGCTGGACCTCCCTAACCTTTACACATTGAGTTGGGCTTCCCTTTGCTGAAATAGTTCAGAAATAACAGGTAATATCATTCTGAAGCAATAGGATGGGCAAGGTATCAAGGTACTTGCTTCTCGGTTGCTGTAGTAGTATTTTTTTTCCTTGTTATGTTTGCTTTTCCCTGTTACTATTCTTTGGTGTAATAAAAGCATCTGTTCTTCAAACAAAAGAGAAAAAACAGAGTTTCAATAAATAATTTATAACAATAACAGGGTTTTTAGGATCTAAGTGCATCCTGTTTCTACCGCTTATGGTGGAGAATGGTGTAAGCGGGCTGGTTAAAATCACTTATATTTCTTTTCCTATTGTCATTGTGAGCTGGTGGCTTGCTGAGATCCTTTTTCCTGTGCCCTCAGTTCTGTGTTAACAGGAGAGAAGCAAGCAGTATTTTTTTGGGTCTCTTGGTTTGGTTAAACACTATGGCAAGGATGGTATCCCTTTGCTCTGTCACGCAGCCATTTGACAGTAAATTGTTCTTTCTTTCCTCTCAGCTGATTTGTTCTATCTTCCTGCCAGTGCACACTTTCAGTGGCAGTAAGGGAGCAGGTCCCTCTTTGTTTTGAGTAGAGAAATTTAAACTGCAAGACAGTTTCACAGCAATATGTTACATAATACTGCGCAAAGTGAAAAGTAATTAATGTGGAGGTGGAAAAGATACCCTTACTACTCAGTGCAATGCTGGGTTGCACTATCTTTGACAAAGATAGTTACCTCCTACCTCTTCATTTCCATAAGAGGCTCTCTCAGAATCCCAAAGATACCAAAAAAATAATTGGAAAATTGTCTTTAATCTTTAGCAGAATCTGGCAATACAAGCAAAAGATTGAGGCTACGTTATTCTGTCATCTCAGCTGCTTGATGTTTGGAAAGAGTGGGAAAATAAATAAGTGAGGAAAGACCCAGTGCTCCCTCCTCAAGACTGCAGATTTCTGCATTTTTCATCAGACCAGCCACATTATCATCTCATGCTGTACTGGAGAAAATTTGACATAGCCTTGTGAAACTAATGAATTTTTCCAGTATGGCTAAAATAGCAGTGTTAGGTTTTATGAAACTTAGGAAAACATCAGTCTGTCTGTCTGCAGTTACTATTGAGTTACTGTTATTATTGCAGAGTCTAAAAGAAATGAGACTCCCCTGAATATGTTCCCTGCCCAAGAAATTATAGGACTGCTCAATTTTCTCTGTTACACACTTTCTTAAGCGGCCCTTCATAAACATTTGTTTTGCAGCAGCCTCAGGTTATATGAGGGTATAATAACAAGAACAGAGTCTGGCTAAACCTCCTAACTGATGCTGATCTGACTTAGACAATGTATAATCATAGATTAAAAATACCCTGAGCTTGGTTACATCCTAAAAATACTCTTCAAAGTTCTTAGCAGCTGTTACTAGAAATAGTTTACTATTGGCTAGGCGGTACAATAGAAGCTGAAAACTGGGTTTGTTTTTTTCTCCTAAATATTCATCATGACTTGAATACTCTGTGTTCAGATTAATATCTTTCAAGCCCTTTCTTAGGCTGCTTGTAAGGACTGAAGTGGCAAGTGAAAGGGAGTGGGGTATGTGGCATATAGAAAGTATTGCTCATTTCTATTAATCCGTGGTATGTGTTTTCCTGGAATATTTTGCCGTTCCAATTACTTTGTCTTGAACTAGAGAGTTCAGAAAAGGGAGACTGACATGATCTCTGCTGGAAACCCATGATGAAAGACTAAACCCCCCTGGGATTAACGTCTTAGGCACCAGTCTTCATCCTCTTGCTGTGTCATATCAGTTGCTAAAATTATGAATGGTATAGAACAGACAGATAAGGACCGTCTATTTTTTTCCTCTTAAAAATATCAGGGAACTCAGTTAAATACAAATCACAGGAAACTCGTGGAGCAGCTGAATGAAATCAATAAATTAATGAAATTAATAAAGAAGTTGAGTCTGTGAGATTAATCCATCCAAATGCCTAGTTTTAGGGAAATTAGAAAATTATTGGTTCTGATGTCCTGGGTATGAGGTGAGAGGGTTATGCTTATACACTATCTTAAGAGCATTGTAAGACTGAGGAAGGTAAGGGAATGTGCTCTACCTGTATGTGGTATTATATTTTTTTAAAGTTAAAAGAGTATGTGTTAACAAACAGGTTTTAGATGCCTGTGCCATGACCAGCTTTGGACATGGCACCTGGGCTGCTAAACCTGTCCAAACTTGAGCTGCATTTCTTTCTGAAATAAATGCCCTGAGATGCACCTGATCAGGCCAGTACTTCTTCTGCAGATTTACAGTCCATATACTCCCCTTGGGTAGCCTTCATATCAGCCTTCCTTGTGGAACCCTGAGAACCATGTAACTATCTGCATCACAATGAATGCTGGCCTAGGAGTTTGCTTTTCTGCAAAAACACTTTTGATGTCCTTTTAAAAATTGAAAGCTTTATCACTAGGGTATTAGTATCAGTGCAGTAATTTTTTGTTGTGAAAAGTTCTGTATATCCTTTGCTTTTCTTTTTAAAGTTGGAGACCTTGCTTTTCATTATAAGAACTTACTTTAAAATTCAGAAAGGGTGTATTTACATTTTTAGAACAGTATTTTTCTTCTGTGATTGTTCCACCAAGACCAAATAGTGTGTATTTTTTAAATGTCACTCTTACACGATTTTAGCCTTATGAAGCATCTTTTAATATGTGTTATACTTCTCACAGGTGTGTGTTCTGATCACAAATACAGTCCTGTAATTCTCTCAGTTGTCAACTGTCTAAATTCACTAAAAGAAACTGTCTGTTTTGGAAGTCTTGGCAAAAAGTACCTGTTGTATACTCTAAAAGCAGATGAAGTCAAGCATGCTAATCAACCTACAGAACACATTGCTCAATGAGTGGTTTTGGGGTATTCTGAAGGAATAGCAGCATTAATCTTGTTATCACCTTCCAAGTACATTGACATTCTGCCTCTAGAAAAGATAGTTCTTTCTGCAGAGCACAGACATGTCGTGCACACATGTGTACATGGGGACATGAGTGTGGCATCCCTCACATCAGGACCTGAGTGGCTGAACATGCAGTGATGTGCTGCTGTACAGCCCTGCAGCTCCCACTGCCCAGGGATGCCTGTTTGTGCAGGGGCTGTCAGGGGGATGGTGTAGAAACTGCACAGAAAAGGGATGCAGAGGGCACTTGCTGGCAGTCTGAAGTGTGTCTTAGTGAATTCTTCAGTCCTCTCCAGTGTCTCCTTCTGGTGCAGTGAGGACAGTGCATCCTGAGCTACATGAGACCTTTAACTTGATTAGGAAGCTCAGCAAGCCCTCCTTGGGTAGTCCCTGGTTCTTTGAAACATTGGTGCCTTCATTCTGTTAGTATAATTTAAGAGTTTTCCATGTAGGGTTTCCAAACTTCCAGATGTCATGAAGATCAACTGTGAGCACAGAATCACAGAATATGCCGAGTTGGAAGGGACCCACAAAGATCATCGAGTCCAACTCCTGGCCCTGCACAGAACCATCCCCAAGAGTCACACCATGTGCCTGAGAGCATCATCCAAACATTCCTGGAGCTCTGTCAGCCTTGGTGCTGTGCCCACTGCCCTGGGGAGCCTGTTCAGTGCCCAACCACCCTCTGGGGGAAGAACCTTTTTTTAATATCCAACCTAAACCTCCTCTGACACAATCTCAGGCCATTCCCTCAGGTCCTGTCACTGATCACCACAGAGAAGAAATCAATGCCTGTCCCTCCTCTTCCCCTCACAAGGAAGTTGTAACTGCAATGAGGAAAATGCAAAGTGTGTTTTGTTTACTTATATTTTCTTCTATAGGTTAAATCTTCATGGAATTCTGTTGTGTAAAACTTAATTTTGGAAACTTCCTTTAGGTACTGCTCTGTACGTATGATAATGTTTGCATCCTGTGTAAAGTAATTGATGTTGCTAATACTAGAAGGGAAATGAATAGGCTTGGAAATGTTGAGTAACCTTTGATTTTGGAAGTAATTCTAATTCTCAGTATTAATTTAATTAACTTAAATTTAATTATTACTATTATTCTTTTATTACTACCATATATTTATCTAAGGGGCCTCGAATTACAGACGTGTAAAGCAAGCACATATTTTCCATGACCTTTTATTGACCTTTGTTTGACAGAAGGGAGAAGAATGTTTTTTTCTGAACTACTTCTGATACAGAACTATATATGTATTCTTTTCTGTCCTCTTCCCTAAACACTCTCCAGTGTTCTGGTTGATTTTTTGTATGTTTGTTTTATTTACTTATATATAAATTTTAAATTACAGTTAGCCATACTATTCTAACCCAGGGAAAGCTTCCTGTAGTGGCAGATAATGCCAGAAGATGACTTCACTGCTAGCAAAATATTTGTAAAATTTGGGACAGTTTACAAATAATTACTGAAGTTTGTAATGCTCTCTGGGATTGGAGTGAAAGAGTATAAACATTACATCTGCCATTTGCATCTCTTCCTTCTCTTTGCATCTCTGTTTCTAACTTTGCAGCAGAGTAGAAGCCTCACGAGAGCTGGGACCATGACATACCCCATTACAAGCAGCTGCAGTTATCTAACTTGATGTTCTGAGTAGTTGTTCTCTAAAGTATGGTACATTAGGTAATCAATAATATCTGTTCCTATTATTAAAAATACTGAGATTCTGTTTTCTTAAACCATTGTGTTTTATTTCATATTCAAATGAGAGTAAGAAGCTTACCTTCTTTATTTTTGCAGCTGCATGCAAATGAATAGCATTTCCTTTACCAGTTATAAAAGGAATTTGGCAAAAGGCAAACTGTACAGAAGCTGCATGGTTAGGTGGCAGATGAGACTGACATTAGGAAGATATTTTATCTTTTTGAACTATTTTTTTTTTGTTTTAAACCTTGCATAGCTTATGCCCCCTTTATTTTTGACTTCTGAGTAATCATTGAAATCATAAATGAAAGAGGCCTAAACTTTTCTGGATTCTTTACATCATGAACTTCATAGCTTTACACAACTTAGGACAAAAAACCTCCAATACATTTTCTCTTTTAAAAGAGCGTAATCGTCAGGCAGTATTTTTTTAACTGTACCTGCAATAAGTTTTTTTCTATTTTGAAAGTTCAAAATCCTGGGAGTTACAAAAACTGTGTGTTTAATAATGGCCTTTTTGTTTTGAAAGCTATAATGTGTTACTGCAATATAAAAAACAGACAGAAAGAGCAGACATTAATGTTTTGCTATACAATTAAGTTTTAAAAAGTCACAGAAGAAGCCAAGGTAAAATGTTACAATTCGTATAGGAGAAACAGGACATAAATGGGCAAATTGATGGGGTCAGCTAAGGAACAGTAAACCAGAATGACTTAGGAGTCATCCCCGGCCTCTTGGCTGTCTGGTTAAATTAGGCAGATATTGCTTATTAGGCTTTGTGTCTGTAGTGCCTAATGTTATTTTATCTTGTCTAGGAAATTCACCTGATGAGTGAAGTGAAGATGTACGAGTTTAATGCCAGAGTTATAAGACTTTACTTTCTGCTGTTAGAATTCCATTGCTGTTGCCCCACAGAGTTCTCAGAGTGCCTGTGACAGTGAGGGGGATTAGACAGTTTTGGACAGTTGTCAGTAGCACTTTTCTTCAATTCGGAACAACTGCCTTGCTGTTGTTGATGACTCTGACTTCTCTCTCATTTTAAAAATTTAAATAATTGATGTCCCTTAATTAGAAGAAAAGGAACTTGCTTTAATCCGTTGTCACTGAAGCACATAGCTGCTGTCAAGTGTGTATCTCTAATATGTGTATAATAGTATAGCATGGGGCTGGGAAAATATGTATAAGCCTCTGTCTATTTTCTCCAAAGATTTAAGGGTCTCTTGCAGGATATAAATTTTACTGCTGAAAGCTGGTTTGAACAAATTTGGGTAGTCTGGCAGTTGGATTCTGCAGTGACAGTGCTATATGAATTTGTAAGGAGTAGAGAAGAGAGTGGTACAAATGAAAAAGATGAAATACTGAAGAGTTTAGGTGAATACTTTCAAGTTGCATTTCTGTCTGTATGTGAGATTTTTGCCTTGAATCTTTATTTAACTGGAATTGAATGGTGAGGGTGGGTCTTTTCTGTCCCTTATAAAAACTTTGAAAAACACTTGGCTAATTTTTCTAGGATACCTACTAAATTTGGGTATCATAATTTTTGGGTGCATATTTCAAGTGGTTAGAATTTGATTTTGGAGAACAGACAAACAAACTGTCTTTAATTAGGCAAAGCAAGAGACTGAGTAATTTGCCTGGCAATTCTGTTTTCCATTTCTGTTGGCATCTCCGTCCTGTTCCTTTACCACACGGCATTGCCTGTTTTAAACAGTATCAGGGACAGCCTGATATGGTGTTATATTTGGTATGCTTTCTAGGCAGACTTCTCATCCACTCCTATATAAACATGCATTTACAAAAGGAAAATAATTTAAACTGAATGCTTTAAAGAAATACTCACTTTTTATCTAGATCTGTCAACCTTTTCTTCTAAATGAATAATTCCTATTCAACTGAAACTGTCTCTCAGAAGTATTCTAAGCTGAATCTGTGCTCATGAGCAGGATTGCTTATCAGCTTTACCTGAACACTTGCTGAATACTGATAAGGTGAAAGTAGGAGCAACAACATATATGCTTTCCTTAACGCAGGTATACCTGATAGTCTCCCTTTTTGCCACTGAAGGTGATAAGTACAAATAAGGTTGAATTTGAAACTGGTAATAGCAGCAGTGTTTAGAAGAGCTTTTAGAGTTTTAGACTTCTAGCAAATTACTGAAGCAACAGAGTGGAAGAAAATAAAACTTACTGTTTTCTCTTGAGGCCCCATCATGACAAATAGCATTTTAGTTTCCCCAGGCTTACTTCTTTACTTCCTTGTTTGGTCTTTTCAAGATGAGAAAGTAAAGTACTGGGGTACCAAAGCCAGTCAGTCTGGAAGCAACACTTGTAACAAGTGTTTGCCTGCCCTTTGACAAGGCCAGAAACACACACTTGAATAATAAACAGAAGTGATAGGGGAAGGAAGACATAAAATTCACTCCACTACATAGAATATATTACTTTGAGCTTTTTGTTTTTTTGCTCTCATCAGGAAACTGCTGTGAGGAAGGAATATGACAGATGCTTGGCCTATCAGTGATATTGATGTTGGATATTTGTCAATTATACTTTCCTAATTTTAAATGTGTTTTGTCTTTTGTTCTATGTGAATCTCCTCTATCATCACCACATCACTTCTCATGCAATTTTTGTCATGTAAGGCAGCATCAGACTTGGCTGAACCTTGAATGAGCTTTGGCAAAAGAGAAAAGAGATGGCTGCCTGGACTGCTGCAGTTCACAGTCTTATCCCTGTGTCAGGGCTGAGATGGCATTGCAGTGTGTCAGTGAGCTCCTTGGGAAGGTGCTGTTTGATACCTTGTGAAATCTTGATGACTGCATTGAAGTTCTTGAAACCATTTCAGAGATTTCAAATTATGTTTTAATGTTGTAGTTACTATTTGTTCTCCTAATCCACATTTAACTGCTTGCTGTATTTTTAGATGTATCACTGAGTAGTTTACTTTATACAGATAATACGCTCTGGTTAGTTCATTATAATACTTTCTACTTTTTGTCTCAGTGTTGCAAGAAGTTGTTGTTTCCCATGTAATAGCTTATGGTGTTAAGTGTTCCAGTTCGCTTATACGGTTATTATATTTGCCAGTTTGTTTCCTGCTGCTTTGTTACAATTTTGCTGGTACAAATCATCCACAGAAGACTGCCTTTCTTGGACTAGTCTTCATTAGGCTGTTGACCTGTGAGTAGAATACTCAGCAAAGTGATAGTTCACCTTCATTCTCACCTCTCTTTATCTCTGCTTTTCTCCCCTGGTCTGTCTTCAGGTCTTGAAGAGGATAGGAGTATCCACATGTTTCTGAAAGTCAATATTTGACCTTTTTTCGTTCCATTACAAAATGTGCATGGACAGTAAAACAAATAGAAGAAGTTGTTCATGATTAAAAATAATTCTTTCAATCATAATGTGAAGTTCATAGGCTACAGGCAATCTGCTGTGCATTCAGGGTATGGATTTACCCTCAAGCAATACTCTCCTGCTGCTCCATCTGCAAGTCCTATCCAACAGGTTCTCTGCATGTGAGACCCCTCCTGCTCATCAGAGTGGGAGTTCTGTGTATCAGGACTTCGTATCAGACTACTTCATTGTCTTTTTTTAAGTTTTAAAACTTTAAAGTTTTAAAGGGGTTTTCAAGTTCTTTGGGGCAAATAGTGCTACATGTGTAATTCAGGGGACAGTGGATGGCTGGCACACATTCTGTAAGGCAGGATAAAGTCTGGTCTGTTCCTCTTTCATCTGCTCTGTGAGTGTTACATAAGAACATTCAGGAAATCTACAATTAAAGAAGACAAAGCACTCTTTAAGGATTTATAGGGTTTTGTCAGTGTTAGACCTAAGGGAAGTAAAAGCAGACATTGTTTTCTGGGGCACATCCATTTTAACATGTGAGGGAGACACAATGTACCCAAGATTGCTTAAGAATTCTGACAAAGGTGGGATTTGAGCTCAGATGTCTTGGATGCCATTGCAGGCTTTTCATTACTGCCTCCTTTCTGCTGTTCCCTGCTTCACTTCTGCTGCCCTTCTGCTTGTAGCTGTGTCCTGGCACTTCCACAGCAACACACAGTGATTAACACTAAAGACATAGAGGGAGAATCACAGTGACCCCCTCACACACACACTCCATGTGCATGCATTTTGCAAACCCATGGTAATTTAAATAGGTGACAACACAAGGACAAACTCTCCTGGGCTTATGCTGTTTCAGGTTTCACTGACATTACATCTCAGTCTCTGGAGTCCCAAAGGTTTATACTCGTCTGAATTTCAAAGTAACTGGTGAAGCCTTCAGTTAACACACTACCACTGTGGTGATTTACTTTAGGAAGTCAATGTCACACAGGTTTTATCAGTGGGATGCTGCTCAGTTTCTCCAGTGCTCACTGCTTTATAGATACATAAGGGATAAATACAGATTTTTAACATGTATAAGAAAGCTGCTCTCCCAATTAGGCAAAAAGGTTGTCTGACTAATTCTGTTCTTTTAGTAATGCTGCAAGAGAGTAGAAGGTGACTTAAAAATCGTGATCCTAGGAAAAATGTTATATTTGAGAAAGTAGGGAATACTGCTTACAGCTTGTTGTGGAAAATATTAGGAAGATGCTTGGCAAGCAGCATGAGTTTCTTCTCAGCTTGTTTTGCCTCCCATCTGTCTGCTTGACTTTGTTCCACTCTGCAAATGTAACTTCCTTGCATTGTTAACTTGTGAAAGGGTGTTTGAAGGAAATGGTTCATAAAAACTTCATTAAAGGTTTAGGGGGAAATAACAAGAGCAGTAAATCTGTCAAAACAGGTTATTCCTGTCCCCAGATGAGGCAGCTGGCAATCCCGGTTATAAGGAAAAGCCTCAGTGCTCAGTGACTGCTACCGTATCCTTGAGCGTATTTCCAGCACTGAAGACTTCTGTAAAACGCAGGCTGTTTTGGTTCATTGCTTTCAGCTCCTTCAGTAGTCTCTGTATATAGTCTGCACTTGAGGAGAAGCTGAGGGCTGTCGAGTGCAGCTCAAATCACAGTTGGCATCGTCCACAGCATTCCCCTGTGATTGCCTTTGGAGTGAGGCCCGACAGATGCATCATTGGCTTTTGCTGCTTTCTCTAAAGTGAAGGCACGGAACCCTGTCACTCCTGACACTCTGTGTTCCTTGTCCCTCACTGACCTCCAGTCAGGGCTTAACTTTTTCAGGGCACTGAGGGTGGGAGAAAGGCTGCACCTAGCTATTGCAAGGGTTGGTTTTCAGGAGTACACAAGGCTTTTGCTGCCAAGTATTTGTGGGAAATACAGTTCCTGCTTTTTTGTATTGCTGTGGATGGTACTTGAATATGTTGTCCCACATGCATCAGTATAGTCACCAGTAGAAAACCAGCTCTGACAATAGGATTTATAGAATAGTGAAGTGGGATGACAGAAGGATTTTTGATATGCAGATTCACCAGTTTCTCACTACTCCTGTCATTGGCCTGAGGCCTTCTGGGGGAGTTATAAGTGCTCAGAACTTTCATGAATGTCAGAGCCTTAGAGAAGAAGCTAATGGAACAATGGAATTGGTATGTCCAGGCAACTCAGTGGCAGTGAATCACTTTCAGATATTACTGGGATATTTTCCCTTTGTCCAAAACAGTGAGTTCTACAGCCATGGTTACCTTGGTGTTAGGAGCAAGGATGTAACAGCCTCATGTGAGAACATGTTTGTTACGAGGGGCTCACAGTGTAATGACCCGGAAGATATTGCAGGAATGTTTGTTTCTTTCCATTTGTTCTCCAGCCTTGTTGTTTGACACAGTCTGATGGAGAGACATAGGAACAATTAATCCATATTAAATAAAGAAGTGAATTCTGAATTAAAGGGGCTCTGACTGATCTTAATTCATTCTTGTAATGAGCTAACTGAAAATCGATTAAGGTCACTCTTATGAAAGAGAATGTCCACAAAAGGCTCTGAAGTAGTTTCTGTAATCCATTTCAAAAGTTAATTTGAATTAATTTTCTGAAATGTCTCCAGGCAGAAAACCCATTACAGTCTGTGTAAAGACTGCAAGCATTCAAAAATAAATCTGTCTGTTCGTCCTCACTGCCACAGTAGGTAATTGTTGTAAAGAGGGATCCACTGCAGTAATCTCAGTGGGCTGTGTCCCCAATGTCCAAGTTTCTCCTCTGTGGGAAACCATTGCCTGAAGCCTGCATCAGCAACTAAGGACTCCTTCTAAATCTGGTACACATTGCCTACCTCCTACTCCCAGTGCAGTAATTTACATTTGCTTTACCCTGGCTCTGATGCATGCCACCTTCACCCACAGCTGAGAGAGCAAGTCTTTAAACACTTTTTCCAACACTTAAACCAGAATTATTCTGTGGTTCAGCTGCTGGGTGAGACTAATGCCAGGTTCCCCAAGGAACGATTGCACCACCTGGCCAGTGAGCTCCAGTTGTCTGGCTCTGTTCCTTGAGGGCTCCCTGTGCTGCCAGGTCTTGCCAGTTAGTCCCGGCATGTAATTTTTTGTTGTTGCTGTTGTTCTTATTAGTGACTCAGCCAAGATTGTTTTTAAAAAGCTGTGTCTCCCTTTTAAATTCAGGAAGGCTGTGAAAAAGGAGGAAAGGCTGGATGCATGGGAACTGCTCCGAGCTGTTTGTTATGTTTGCTCTCTAAATTGCAGCTTGAATTTCACTCTTATGCTGTGCCTGTGCCACTCTGCCACATGGAAAAATTGAGAATATTCTGACAGACTCTTTTCTCTGCTGGTTGAAGAAGCATGTTTGTTTCAACATCTCTTCAAATTCAGGGCCCTGTCACATAGCATTTTTAAAGGTTAGTGGTGGTCACAGGCGCTAATTCAGTATACACAGGAGATGTAATTCAGCATCACATTCTGATACTCAGAGCTACCTAGAAAAGGCCTCTGCTTTTATGGGGTAATTCTGAGGGATATGCAGAGCTGTTTTTTTTATCTTTTGTCTTCTCAGTTGCTAAGTGCATTGACTTCCCAAGAGTCTTAGTCCCTTGCTACTGAATTGATTGTTTCCACAGTAGTACTGCCGTGGAACAGGACAGTAATGAGATCTGCTGCAATGAGATGGTGCATTAGAGTCACAAATAAAGAGCTGGTCTCCATTGTTAGAGGCACCAGCAAGTCATCAAGTACTCTGATACCTTGGTGCCTTGCTTGTGAAGCCATAGCTACACCAGGCTAAAGACTGAGCCCATGGATAGAGTTCTAAATGGCCATTGTCCAGGAGCTGCAGTCGGTGTGGACTGTGGCTGCCCGCTAATGAAGCTGTTTTTGTGCCTGCGGTGCCCGGGCTGTGCTGGCCGGCTCTCAGCAGCTGCTGCTGCGTGCCAGCAGTGGCCCAGGCTGGATAATGCCTGCTGCTTCCCAGAATTCTCCTAAAGCATGTCAGGGCTTCTGTAGGTGATTCTCATACCGTTCTGAGGACAGAAGGATCTTCTGTCTTTCAAAGGTGGAGGCATTTTTCCTCAGTTCTGGAACAAAGCACTGTTTTTAGTAGTCCCCTGATGGGGCAACCAGGGACATAACCTGGAGGTCACTTGGACTGTCAACAATGTAAGCTTGTTTGTGAGTCTGGGAGTATTTGTTTGCAGAGAGAGACCTTTCTGCTCCAGTGTGTAATGGGGCCTACACAAGGAAAGAAGTTTAAGTGAGAATTCATTTAAGGAAAGATTTGGAGCCATCTTCCCCACAAATAGCCTTTTTCCTTAAATAGAACTTCTTTCTCCTGAGCTGCCAAAGCATTTCACTATAGGCAGGTCTTAAATGTGCATTTCAGCTTCTGTATTATTTAGTTCTAGGACACGACAGTTAATTACCTCTCCAAGGCACTGGAGCCCATTTAAAGTATTTCCAAGGTTTTTCCAACTTATCTCCTGTCAGATTGCCTTACGGTAGTTTTATTCATAATGTGTATTTAAATTTATGAGAAGATGCTTTCAGATTTGGGGGGGGGGTGTTTATGTTGGAAGGGATCATGTGTTCTGGTATGCCAGAATTGAGTAGAAAGCAGTGCCTTATAGAGATGCAGGATTTTTCATCTGCTTTAACTGCATTATATGCTAGAAATTTTCTATTTTTTAAACAACTGCAATGGGACAGAAACACTTAGGGTTTTTTTTTTCTCCTCTCCTGCGTAGAAGAGCAATTCTGACAGAGGAGTAATTTCTGACAGTGTAAAATGCATACTGGGATATAAGTACTGCTGATTATTCACAGGACTAGATTTTTTTTCTTTTTTTATGTGGTGATAATTGAAAAACAGTAAGAATGACTTTCTGTGATGACCCAACTAATTTGTTTAGTTTGGCAGCTGATTGTACTCTCAAATTTACCAAATGTGACTTTTTGGAAAATGGGACTTTCATCCTAGAGTTCCAGGAATTTTTGCTTTGCAAATTAGTTTATGATCATAGTGAAGAGTATGTTTGCTGAAACAGATGACTAGGAAGCGAGAGGGGAATTGGTATGGTCAGATGAGTTGGAGATTTTAAGACAGTTCTGGAAGACATTAAGGTTCCTCTTGGACTGGAGTATGGGTGGCCTGCAGATGTGGAAAATGAAGTCTCGTATCTTCTGATATAAAATGACCCATTTTAAATGTGGAGTCTAAAACTCAATACACTATTTAAGGTTTTTGGTGTTGTTTGATTGGTTGGGGTTTTTTAATTGATAGATAACACCATAGTTTCTTGCTACTTCAGTATTTTGTTGATGAAAAAAGAATAATAATCATAAATTTAGTCTAGACATCACCATGATAATTTTCTTGTCACTGCAGAAGCATAAGAACAATCCTAAATGCACGTTTAAGTACATAACATTAAGCCTAGCACTGAGCCAGAGTTCAAGAGTAAGAACAGCATTTGATCTGACGCTGAAAATAGTTCTGAGTTGGAAAAATTAGTGACACTGTAATAAAGTTATCTGGACACTGAGCTTCCAGGAATATGTGATCCCTGTAAAGGTGTCTACATAAAAAGCACAAATGCTCGGAGTGGAACAAAGGATTTGTGTTTCCAGTGTAGCTGTGTTTGTTACCCAGCCTTTCACGTCGCTGATGGCAGACACGTACTCCAGGTGGAATTTGTTTTGAACCGCCTTCTTTGGCAGCACAGCTGACCTTGAGTGAGGCTTCTGATCCCTTTTAGCATACATAATCAGCCTGCTAAAAGGCCAACCATTTGTTGGGTGGGGTTTTTTCACATTTGATTTGTCATGGAACAATGTGAAACTTATGACAAAAAGTAGTAGAATTAATGTGTGGGTGTCACCCTGTGCATAAACTGCTGACTAAGCCCTCACTTAAATGCCAGCTACATTGCATTTGCTTGTATTAATTTTTGTTCATAAAATTTTTCCATGGGTTCTCAGAGGCTGAAAGGTAAAATTGTTTTCTGATTCATCTGGAGTGGATGGCTCATTCTTTAAGCAGAAGAAACAGATCACATTTTAGCTGCTTCTGCTCTTTGCAGGAGAGTGGATTAATTAATAACAAGAGAACGAGGTGTTAAAAGGCCTTGCTGGTATCCCTTGGTGAATATAATAGGAAAAAGATGGACAGAAGGAGTAAGTTGTTGTTAATAATATAGGGAAAGGAAGGAATTCCCAGCTGGTGACCCAAGTGTTGATTGTTTCCATTTGGCATGCATGCGTATGAACACCTTGCGATTCTGCAGTGATGAAACAGCTTTTCCTAGTACAAACAACTGCTAAGTTTCACCCAGTGGGGATCACTCTATTCTTTCTGGCCTTTATGTAGCAGGGGTGCAGCATTAAGAAGTGTGTTCACTGTTCTCCCAGCCAGGACAAAAGAAATTGATCTCGTGAACCATAATTGTAGTCAAACTGGGAATTGTGGACTACGGAGTTTGTGGAAAACTGGCTTGACCTTCAGGCTCGAAGTATCAGTGTTCTGAAGTCCAGCTAACAGCCTGTGACAAGCAGTGTCCCTCAGGGCTTATGCTGGAGCTGCTGCTGTTCAGCTCCCTCATCAGTGACATCGATGGTGGAGCAGAATGTCCCCTTAGCATCTTCACATGTGACATCAGGTTGGGAGAAACAGTCACTGCTCTGGAGGGAGAGCAGGGCTGCTGTTCAGAGGGACTTAATTTGTAAGAATGGGCCAGCAGGAAATGGCAAAGACAGCGGCAGTCTTGCACATTGGATGGGATAATGGAGTCGACTGGGAGCAGCGGAAAAGGACTAGCAGGTTCTGATGGACAGATTGAGTGTGAGTCAGCAGTGTGTCCTGGTGACACTGAAAGCTTACTGCAGATAGAGTAGATTTGTCAGAATGTAGCTGGGAAAGTGATTGCACCCCTATGCTCAGCACTGAGGGCTTCCTCTGGGATGGTTTCCACTTTTTTTCCAGTTTTACACCCACCTCGCTGTGCAAAAAAATGATGTGCTGACAAATGAGCAACTGCAGCAGAGTGCTGATTAGGGATCTGGAGCTTGGGACCTACATGGAAAAGCTGAAGGGACTGGTTTTGTGTAGGCCTGGGGAAGAGAATGTTAAGTGAAGGTACAATTGATGGTTCCAAGTACCTGAGTGGATCCATGTTTTCTGTAGAGTCCCCTTCCCTGACTCTCCTTGGTGCACTGTGGAAGGGCTGAAGACAGCAGTCACAAAGTGCACCAAGAGAAATTCCAACTAAATAGAAGGAAATCTTTTTTTCATGTGTATGTCCAAGCCCTTGATAAGATTACCCAGAGAAATTGTGCAATCTCTGGAGATTTTCAGACGTTGATGGAAAAAGGCCCTGAGCAACGTGATCTGGTTTTGGAAATAGCCCTGCTTTGGGCAGAAGGTTGAGCTAGAAATTTCCAGAGGTCCCTTCCAGCTTGATTTACTCTGTGATTCTTTTAAGGCTCTGGGATTCTGCTGAATGCAGGGGCTCCTGCCCTTCAGCAATCCAACCTGCACACTGCAGTCTGTACTCAGCAGGCACAGGCTGTACTTCTTTAGGCTGAAATCTTTTTATTCTCACTCATATCTCAAGTGACAGTGAGGATATCAGTGGGCTGCTTGTAAAAGAAAGCACTAGCCATGAGGTAGGATCTGACATCAGAGGAGTTTCAGCATTCACGTCATCAAGGACCTCATTCTCCATCCCCCAAGCGTTGCTCTTGCTTGTCAGAGCTCTTCCTTTTAAACTCTGCCCTCCTCGTGGTGAATGACCTGACAAAGGAGTGATGGTCAGTGTGAATTTCAATATTCTTGTCCCACGTGTGAGTCCTCGACAGGTTTCTGCTTGCTCTAGCAGAAAAATTGGGCAGAATGGAACGAAGAGTTGCACTCAGATGAGCTCTCTGTGCTCCCAGTGTGTGGTTTATAATACATGGGGCATTGAGAAATGGGAATAGCAATGTGGAACTACTGCTTAGATATGACAGGTAACAATGGGCATGGTTCTCATTTTCTGTCCTTTGAAACAGAGGTGATAAATAAATAAATAGAACCACTGATTCTGGGAGGCATCCCTTGTGCATTTTAGTTTGAAACAAATGCCATTGCCTACTTCTTAAGAAAACATGCAGGTATAAAAGCAGGTGAATATGAATTAAAAGGAGAATAAATCTTCCTTTCTTCTGACTTAGCAACCTCTATCAATTTTAATCCTGCATATTTCTGACTGTTTAGCTTACTTTACTGCTTATTTGTTAAATAAACTTAGTGCGGATACTCCTGAGCTCTGTTATGTTAGCACTTTCATTTTTTTCTGCTTACCCTAACAAAATAAGAACAACAACCAAAAACAAAAAAAACACCCCTGCCCCCCAGTGAGCCTTTTGATGATACAGATGTTGAATTTATGGTTGTGAAAAAACCCTTTTGGTTAGGTTTCTGTATCACCTTGCTTTAATCAGAGTGATAAGAAAGAAATTTTCTTGGTCTAGAGTCACATCTCTCGTGTAGAAATTTCAGTGATAATAAAATTTTAATGAAAGAATTTTTAATATAGTCCAGGAGGATATAAATTGGCTTGCAGCAAAGAAAAAAAAAAGGAGTTATAAGGCATCATTTGAATTCTTCCAGTATTCTTATCTATCAACTGTGCTTTATACTTAAAGCAAATGGAAGACTATAAAAGCCTGTAACTGTTTCAGATTTTTCCCTTCCAACATGTTTGAGCCTTCGTCTTCAGGTGTATTTGTGATTTATCTAAGGATTTCTAAGTTACTAACAAGACAACTTCTTTTTTAGTTGGATTATATTATTCATTTGTTCTCATTTTTAATATTCCCATCAGGTGCATCTGCACTTAAACCAAACAAAATGCAAAAACTGTCTTGTGGGTTCCTACTAGAATGTTTTAAGATCTCTAGGTTCTGTCTGGCTTTGCTACTGGTCTGCGACGTGCAAATTTAGCCTAAGTAATTACTTTTTTCTTTATCCTAATTCTGTCTTCTATCCAGTGGTTATCTCACCTGTTCAGGTTTTAATTGGCTCAGGAATGGTACTATGTTTTTTACCGATCTTAGCCCGGTGGTGTCTTACACTCAGAGGAAGCCTGTAGGCGTTTTGGAAATAAAAATGAAAATGGTTACACTTCTTGTTTTCTCATGAAGCAATGCTGTGGGTATTCTGGAAATGTAGAGGATGTCAGCTGAATTGAACACTCACTTGAAGAAACTCTTAAGGGCAGAACTTTTCTGTTGTTTTTTTTTGGTTTTGATTTGTTGTTTTTTTTTTCATATTGGGTACAGAATGTTATTGTCCCAGTGTGAGCCACCAGAACACATTACTGCAGGAGTGACTGAGAGGGGGTCTTTTTAAAAATATGGTAATATAAAAGAGGGCAAATGAAATATGGACAAATTTGTAACCTTGGATATTTATTCTTAAGAAATGACTAATGAAGGTGGAAAAGATTACAGTTCATACATGAGTCATAAGGTGGAGCAGAGAAACACAGGGGTCTGCTAATGCAATGTGCTGGTGACACACACTGGGAGGTGTGTTCAGTGTCAAGGGCGATCAGCATGTTGAACAAACAGGTTTAGAACAAGCAGTAAAAATAGGTTGAAATTCAGTTTTATTAAGGAAGAGACCTTTGCTTGGGGGCTAAGAAGGATTTTTGCTGTACAGTAGTTCACTGGGGTGTGAATAACTGTGGAGAAGAATGTTGATGCCTTGTTTGATGACAGGATGGGGATGGGTAGGGCCCTAAACAAGGATGTGTTGCTTCAGCCCAGTCAAAGAGAAAATGTACCTGTCTAGACATATATCTGAAAGCATATGACACTTGAGAAGGGAGAAGAAAGAGACATTTTAAATAATGGACGAAGTCATCACAAGAAAAGGGTTTAGGAACATCCCATTAATAAATTTAGTATAGGAGCTAGAAGAAAGTTGATCCCTGTAACAGCTTTCCCATGGACCTTGTAAATGTTAGATAGAATCATAGAATCGTTGAGGTTGAAAGGACATTTAAGATCCTTGAGTCCAACTGTTAATGCAGCACTGACACATCCACCACTAAACATGTCCCCAGGTGCCACATCCACAGGTCTGTTAAATACCTCCAGGGTTGGTGACTCCACCCTTTCCCTTGGCATCCTGTTCCAGTGCTTAACAACCCCATAGGCGGGGAATTGTTTTCCTAATATCCAATTGAAACCTTCCCTGGCACAACTTGAGGCGATTTTCTCTTGTCCTATTGCTTGTGACTTGGGAGAAGAGACCAACCCCCACCTCACTGCACAACTTCTTACAGAACCTGATCAAGTTAAGCTGGAACTTGATTGTGTTTTGTAAGGAGTGGTGTGGTGTTACAGCCTGTGACTGCTGGCCGCTGGATGTGATACACCGGAAAATTGCATCCATTCCTTCCATCTGGGTATGATACTTTTCTGCTCAATCCCACACCTAAATTTCTTACACAAAGGAACAGTGAACTCTTCACTGTACAGACTGCACTAGCGTATTCCTTTCATTCTTGCAAAGGATGTAATGTCACAAAGACACTGTTAAATTAAATAAACTTCCATTTTAAAGACTCCCACCACGTCATGTGGGAAGCTGACTGCTGAGAATGGGCACGGTCTCAGGAAGCCATAATACTGAGTATTGCTCATGTCCTGGTGGATTATGTCACAGCCTGAGGAGTTCCTGAGCTGACAGTTGTGTGTGATGTATCATAATGAAAATCCTGACACAGATAATGCCGCTTTTGTTACGGCTGAGGAAGAACATTTGCAATATTGACTCCTGCCTATCGCTGTTTATGCTGTGGGCTAGAAACGTCTATATTTTCGTGCAGGATTTATGGAGAAAATTGGGTTTACTTCCCTGTTTTTCTGTATCTCTTAGCAGAGCATAAACAGAACCCTGCCTCACTCTGAACAATATTCAGGGCATAAGAAAAAGTTTCCACTGACATTAAAGAAAAGAAGTGGATGGGAAAAATGTAGGCACTGTTTAAAGTGTCTTTTTTTTTTCAAAAACATGCTGCTGTGCTTGCAGTGTTGTACACTCAAAGTAGCCTTCAGCAGTTCTGGTCTGGTTTAACTTGCTGTAGCAAACATTCACATGTGCAAAATACCTGTGTGAACATCAGTAAGCATTTTTTCATGTACAGTGCTTACAGGCCTAGGCTTTATTTTATTGTAGCAGAGACCAATTTTCTCTTGCCTGACAATCATTACAGCTATTACTCATTGAGAATTAAACCTTCAGCCAGGCCTTTTATTTAGGTTTTACCTGACTTCTTTAAAGGTTGAGTCCTCATTGAAAAAAAATTAAGGTATAAATATTATTCTGCCACTGACAGAATGGAATTATTTTTCAGTTCCTGGAGAATTGTTTGCCAAGTGGATCACAGTTGTGACTAACTTGTATCAAAATTAGGAGCATTCAAAAAACTCTCTAGTTAACTTTTTAAAGGCACTGAGTGAAACAAAAGATCATTATTTCAGTCCTGTAGTAACTCATTTAGTAACTCCCCAAAGCTGAAGGAAAAGAGGTGGCAAAAAATTAGGATTCAGATTGTCAGCTGGTGTAAACTGATCTCTCCACTAACCTAATCTTTTTGAAAAAGAAAGGGGTTTTTTTTTAGTACCAGGGAGCCAAATCAACCATAACTAGCCGGCCCAAAGTTATTTATTGTAAAGATCTATTGAATGCTAGTCTCTGAATGCAGTTAAGTCCCTCTTTAAGCCTAACACACCTTCCTCTGAAAGAAAAAACATTTGCTTAACCAACAAGATGCCAGTAAAAAATAGCATTATAGAAAAGTTAATTAATGAGATAATTCTAATAGGTCCTATTTTGTTTCTTGGCAAAAGAAAGCATATGACAGTGAAGTGTCTGCCAAATATTTTATCTTCATGTTATCCATTTGTGATCATGTTATCCATTTGTGATTGCCTGGTGCCTAAATTAAAAGCCAAGTGAGGGGAAAACAATCAGTATCAACAAGTTTCCAAGCTACCTTTGAGTGTCGTAAAGCAGACAGAGGTTACATGTTCTTGTACCTCAGCTTAGCTTAGCTTAAGGAAAGACAAAATTGTTAAGCAAGTCTTTAAATGAAGTGTAATGGGAGACTGCCTTTTCAGTCCAGAAACTATTAAAAGCTCAGTGTATAAAAACTGGAATAGCTGTATTTCTTACAAGCATAGATTGAAATCCCAGTAGAATTGACTCAGCCTCCTTCCTTCCTGCACGGATATGTTGGGGAGAGTGCAGTTTACCCCTTCTCTTTGCCTTCTGATAGTGATTGTAAGGACAAGGATGCCTGGGCTTTTTCACCAGGGCTGTCACTAGCTCAATATGTGACCTCAGAAAATAACTTGGCATCCTCATGGATGGAATTTTTAAAATGAGCTGCCTATAATTAGGCATCTAAAAATAAACAGCTTGTATTCTTGCAGATGTGAAGCCTTGTTTCAGATTATTTTGTTGGAAAAAAATTAGCTTCTGTGTTTTTTTTTTCCCCTGTAAAACTGAGTGGTGCTGAGAGACATGCTAAAATATTATGGAATCTTTGTGCAGAGGAAGCATGGAAAGAGTTTTGGGTTTTTTTTGCTTTTTTTCCTGAGGATATAAGAATTTTGGCCTCAACCTAATCAAATCAGCAGGCTTAAAAGCAAAAACAAAAGCCATTTTGAAAGTGTTTCTTGATATAGCACTAGGATACAGGATAGAGCTCACTATTTCAGAGTGTAAAGTGATATAAAGGAGGGATATATTCCAAAAGGAATTAGGAAAAAAATTACAAAGAATAGGTGCATTGGTAGCTGTTAAACACTGATCTGGAGGTAATCTCCAGCTAAACCACCATTTTGCTGCAATGTGGGACAGAATCTAGGATTGCTGAGTATTTGCCCTGGTTCCTGTGCTTTTTCCCTTAAGCACTTCCTGTTGCAGGTTTTAGATCTTTGTTTATGCCTTACCTAATTAAAATACTGTACAATTTAATTAATGTTTTTAAAACACTGAGATCATCAAATGAAATGGATATGCAAGAATTTCAAACGATGTCTGAAGGGGGAGGGAAGGTCTTTATCTCACTACAGAGATCCTGCGTTCTGCCGTTGGCCCAAATCTCGCTCATAATGAATTTATCTACAGGCTGCTGCACTGGATTCTAGAGATGTCTGGGTACTACTGGTTCTGTGTTAATTTAGGCCTCCTTTTAAAACCGTGTGACAGTTTACAAAATGCTCTGGGATACCCTAAGATGAAAGGTAGATAAATGCATGTAAAATGCTATCATTAGGATGCAATTAGAAATGCACAAGAAAGGAATGTTTGCTTGGCTACACTTTATATGTCTATAAAGTTTCACTTTTCTGGAGCACAGAAGACAGGGCATAATACTTGTTCTAAACACTTGAAAATAATTGCTGTGCACAAGCTCTGTAGAAGCTGCTGTAAATTTGTTTCTGCTGCAAGACAAGACACAATGACACCAATGTGATAATTTCATAGGGAAAAAATTCTGGAGGAATCACCACTGGAAACTGTAAATGAGAAGAATTACCAGCAGTCAGGAATGTCAACCTAGACTGGGAGGTGGGGGAAATGGTTTGCTGAAGTAGTGAGGAAGAGTCTGCTTGTAATTTAGCTCCTGTGATCTGTTGGTTCATCTGCTGTTACTTACAAACCAGCTCTGGTGAAAAGGCTGTGGCATCCACAGGAACTGTGTAAGGGGCATTTTCCATTATATGGGACTTGGAGTGACATAAGGAGATAAGCCATGAGGGAACAGGGTAAGTTAATTTCCTTTGGTAAGAGCTTATTGGTATCCTTTAAAGTCTCTGGGTTTGTTTTTTTGGATTTTGTTTTTGGTTTTTGTTGTTTTTTTTTTTTTTTTCTTCTGTGGTTTGGTTTGGTTTTAAATAAATATTTCTCTTTAAACAGGAGGTGTAATGGCTGGACCACTGGATTGGGATTCATGACACCTAGATTCAGTTTCTAAGCTGGGCACAGAGTTTTGTGGTCCCAGAGGATCATTCAGTTTGCCTGGTGTTTTCCTCATCTGTAGTATGAAAAAAATATCTCAACAGGGATAAAATCTTCCAGGGAGCAGACTGAGCTAATATGGCCTAATGTTATCTAGGAAGAATTGCTTTTGAAACTTGAAGGAGAAATTGTGGTGCCTTCTGTGTCTCCCACTAAATGTGCTGACTCATAGACCCGTGGCTTTCTGAAGTGGCTGATAACATTCTTGATTAGTAGGTTTTCTGATACTGGGTGGTTTGTGGGTGCTTCTGTTTGGGTTACATGAAGTCTGGAAAGAAAGAAAGAGGCAATAAAAGAAAATGAAAATCGTACAAATGGTTACAAATTTTAGATTTAAGAAATGTCAGGTTGTTGATCACTGGGATGGAGTCATGGAGAATACTGTTGTATTCTCTCTGTTGTATTCTTTCTGAATACTGTTGTATTCTTTCTGTTTTTCTGGCACCAGGTAGCTTTGTGTATCCCTCACAGCACAGGGATTGATTATTCTCAATCACTTTGTAGGAATTACAATAAGCCTGAGAACTGTGTAGGACAGAATAAGCTAAATCTGATAAAATTGCTGGAGAACTAACAGCCAGAAAGTCTCTGCTGAGCTTTAATAGCCAACAAAAACATCTCTCTGCTGAGCATAATACACTGCAGTATTTCCAAGTCTTGTCTCTTGGCAAGATTTACATGTTTTTTTTGAATTTTGTTTTCTTTTCATGAAAGAAACATACAATGTTTATGACAGCACACAGGCAGATTTTGAATACTCTGGAGTTTCTGGAGACTAGACCTTCAGCATTAGGCAACAGAAGTCCTGAGATGGGATTTGGGACTAGTACAGCATGTGAGAAGTGATCACAGTGTCCAAAGCTACTGGGTATGTTCAGTTAATTTAACATAAATGAAAATAGAGTCAATTGTATTAAAGAGGTGATGTGTATGTACATTCATAGCCGTATAGATGACTTAAATTTATACATGTTTTGAATATACTGTCTAATATTGCAGGTACTAATAATACATAGCTGTATGTATAGCATACATGTGTGAGTATGTGACTTGTAGATTTGTATTGAATCACTCTCGTCTTCCTTCTCCTTTTATCTTTTCACTTAAACAGAAAAAATATAAAACTGCAGAAAAGTCACTCTGGTGTACTTGAGGAATTTGTCTCTCTTAATGAGGACAGAATAACTTATTTCTGGACCCATAAAGCTCCTTTCCACCATTTTACCTGGGACAGGTACCGCAATACGCAGTGGTACATAGGAGCAGAGTAAATAGAATAAATAAATTCTAGTGGTCAAAACTTCCTGGGAAAATAGTGCTTTATTTTTTGTCCATAGAACAGGAATAATTGTATCTGCTTACCACATCAGAGTGCTGGTAGTGGCAATTAAAGTGTGGAGTGCTTTGAGTATTAAAAAGAAGAATGTGGTGAAAATAAAGTAGTGTTTCTGATGAGCTATTCATTTTCAGTGAGGCACGTTAAAGTCCAAATGGAGTGAACGCCCTGTCCTGCACTCCACTTAATTTGGCAGCAAATAAAATTTATAAAGCCAGAGGAGAACAATACCAGCTGAGAATAAAGGTAGAGAGACCAGATTCTGCGCCTGTGTTTACATTTGTCTGTGCGTCTTCATGACTGTATTTTTAATAAACTGGCTGAGAAGATGACAATTCATTGTGGGAAAAATTAAGTCAAGAGTCCAGGAAATTCAGGATTTAGTGTTTGAAGAAGGGAATTAAAAGTACTTGGCCAAAAATTTGGTTGGATTTAGCAGTTCTCACACAGGAACCCAAAAGTTTTTATGTGTTTCTGGCATCTTTTCCTTCGTGATTAGAGGAGAAATGACTTTTTTGTCATCTAAAGTGAAATCTTAAAGGATAAGACTGGATTCTTGGATTCTTGTTTCAGCAGCGTCTCTCAGTCCATATTAATGTACAGAGGACAGTAAATGTGTTTCAGAGAGGCCTTTGGGTTGCAAATTGTCAGCTTCTGCACCTTGTGTTTGGCTGCTTTTCAGTCACATTTCTTAGGACAAGAGTTATGCAACTTCTCTGTCAGTCTTTTCTCTCTGCTTCTTTTGGGGAAACAGAACTTAAAGATACTAACCAGTAGTATGGGTACAGGGGAAAAATGAGAAAGTGAAAGAAGAAAATGTGTGGTTCAGAAGGTATGGGTGGAAATTGAAGAATCTGAAGCAGTTAAAGAAGACAGCTTAAGGGTTCTGTGGATGATTTAAAGGACATGGAGAGGAACTGGGAAAGTAGACAAATGGAAAGGAACTGGAAGTCATTCTGGGAATGGTATTGCCAAGAGGATGTTACAAGGAGGTAGGGCAAACCTGATGGGTGTTGAGGATGTTGGACGCAAATCAGTCAGAACAGAAAGATTCATGAATTCATCTGCTCATGGAACAGTTTGTCTCTGGGTATATGGAACTGCGTAGAAGGAAATGCCTGGAAGTCTGCACTTACAGCAGCCTAATTGCTTCTGTCCGGGAGGGGTGTTGTGGGAACAGAGGGAAGATGCCTGGCCCTTCAGCTTTCCCTGCTCCAAGTGTGTGTGGAAAGGGGTAACAGTGTTTCTTCCACAGGTCCTTCCTCTTGTGTTTATGTGCAATATAGCCGTAAAAGAAAAGCAGTGGAGTGGAGATGAGATGCAGAGTAAAACAGAAGGAAAACAATCTCAGGAAAAAGTCAAGTCTGTTGGCAGACAACCTTTGAGGCTGTCTAGGATTCTTTTCCATGAAAAAGAAAGTTATCAATAATACCAGCTGCTTTGAGACGGCCAATACACTGAAACATGCCACTGTTTGAAAGACAACGTACCAAGGTCTTGATCACTAGTGGAATATCTAGAGGAAAATATTCACTCTTCCTTTAAACCGGTTGGGAACACAGACACACCTATTCTGCTTGGGCCACTCCCTTTAATACTGTTCAACCCAGGAAATACTGGGAGTGGAGCCATAGACTGAGCACCTCTGAAGGCTCTCACTTGTTCCTCCAGCTTGTCATCCGTACTCTGGCTGTAGCCTTTGAGGTCCAGAAACAGTACTGCTTGAGAGCACAAATGGAACTAGAAATACATCAGAGCTCTGCAAACGGCAAAGGTTTGTCCTGGACTATAGCTCTGCTATGTAAATCTCTATTGGTAAATAACATGGGTTAAACCTTCCACAGGACATTGGTTCTTGGATTTACAGAAGGAAATCAGGCTGAGGAACTTCTGTTGGACTGAAATTGGGGTCTTTCTGATAAAGCAATTTCTTTATTTCAGTTTGTTTTTCTTTGCTGGTTTAACAGTTAAACACCTCCCCAGCCTGGTGTGTTTTATGAACGGTGGACTTTGTTTCCTGGCTGGACAGCATGTGCATGCACCCATGTGTTACTCCCCTGCACTGGATTTCTTAATACAGGGAGCAGTGCATAACCCAGTGGAATTAAACATGCTTGTTATCCAGCTCCACGTGTATTTTTGTAAGAGATAATTCACTGCTTTGTTTTGCAGTTTTCTGTGTTTTAGGTAAAGATGATGACAACACGCTTTTGCTGTGGGGTTCTCTTAAAAGACAGGGTTTAGAGCTATGTAGTGGAAGGTGGCATAAGAGTTCTGAGTCTTGCTAATTAACGCTTTGAGTGAAAAGCTGATAACAGATCCGCGTTAGGGTGCTTCTGAGGGCAGATTTATTTGGTGTTTAACCTGGAGAAGCCTTGTTGTGCAACCTGTGACACTGTCTGATCACACCTACGGGTTCCCGGGTGTCCTGCAGCCGCCTGTCCCAGGCAGGCAGCGGGGAGGGGCGTTCAGCGCCTGTGGCTGGTGAGCGGTGGTGCCTTTCCCTTTTTCCCGGGTTCAGAGGGGCTGCAGGAATGACTGTGCAGCACAGGATGCCAGAGTGTAGCAACCTGCGAGGAGCTACCGGGAGGGGAGAATCGAAGCATTTTGCTTCTACACACCAAAAGCACATTCAGCGCAGTTTTGGTGGTGAGTTACAGCCAAGTGATACAAAGTGAATGCTCTTTGCATCCAAGAAACATGCAAATCTTAGTTTGCTTAGTAAACATTTCTCTTTTTTTATACCACAATCTTAGATAAAAGCGGGGGAAGAAGCATAAGTATAAAAAGATATATTTAGCTTTCGTGGTAACTCAAGTGTGGGTAGTTGATTTCTCTGTTATGCTTGGACAGATAAATAAACCTTGGGATACCCATCTGATTTCAGGGGTCAGAGGTGGAAGAAGTAAAGTCCTATATTTTACTTTGCATTGTCTAATCTAATATTTGTCTCTTAAAAATAATGTCTCACAGATTTTATCTATCTTTATGGGTTTAGAGATTAAAAAATGTACAGGTAGACATATTAAAGAACTGTGTACACATCTTTATGAGAAGTATCACCTTACCTTAAAAAAACCCAGAAAAACATAACCCAAACATTCAACCAACTGCCTTTAACAATTTTTCCATTGCTAGTTAGTCTTTGTAGGCCAAACACTTAACATAAGGTTAAACTAGGTGTAACAGTCCTATTTCTTTTCTTTCTCCCAATGTGTGCTGAATAAGGTGATCAAAATTACTTAGTGTTCTTTATTTATTTCTATATTTTATTTTAAATGCTATATTTTGTTTATTACATGAATATAAATTAATCTCCACAGAGTACAGTGGAATAGCATTTGGTTAAAATCAGCTGTTTCTGTATATTCAGAGATGTGGCACTTGGGGACATGGTTAGTGCTGAACTTAGCAGTGCTGGGTTAATGGTTGGACTCAATGATTTTAGAAGTCTTTTCCAACCTGAGTGATTCTACATTCCCCTGAGTCTATGATATTCTTGTGATGTGAGAAACAACCATATCCTTATGTGAACATACTTATCAAATGAACATTTGATCCTCAAGTCCTGTGAGGATTCATTATAGTGTGATTAGGCTGAATATCTGTTTCTCCATTCCTGACCAGATACCCTGAGAACTGGGGAAGTCTTGCTTGTGTCTCTGCCTGCTTTGGTTAGTCCTGGTGACTTCTTAGGTGGGTATGGAAATCTGTTCTCGCTGTTGGGTCCTGGTAGACAAACTCCTGGCTGTCACACTGAGAAAGCACAGGAGAGTTGACTGATTACTTCTCCCTGCTACTCTATAGGTTTTTGCACTTTCTCTTCCCTAATGTTAGGAGGGGGTTGAGAATCAAACCATCTTGAAATATAATACATATAAATGTAGAGATAATTGTTTTTCATTTCATTACAGTGGGTAATGAAAACAGATAGTTTTGTTTTACTTTAATTTTTAATCCATTTCACATTCTGGCTTTCTCATTCTAGAAAAATGATCCACTAATGCTTTTTGTCAGCTGTCTATTTTGAGGTGGAAGGCCTGACCTCATTTTGATGATAACCCAGTAAGCAGCAGGAGAACTGAAATTCTTTACTTGCTCAGAATGAATTAATTGATTCAAGGAAAAGTACTGGGAGGATCTGGATTTCAAAGAAAGCATGAATGGGGGTGGGGGAAACCTCAATTACAAAACAATCAGAAAATGACTACAAAATAATGCATTATCTTATAATTCAGTCCTAGTTAAAAAGGAAGTATCTGGAAGCTGCCAGCTAATTTCAGTCTGAAAATATTCACAACATATGTTTAGAACATAAGGTTTTCTACTGATAAATGCTGTGGTGGTCAGCACCTGTTTTAACTGATTTGTCTGAAAATTTTGCACAGTGCTGCTAGAAGTTGTTCATCAGTCAGTTTTTGTTCACACAGCCTGACAGGTTGGCTGGCTTGCCTACTTTCTTTAACTGCTGTTGTTGTTTTGCTATTCTTCATTGCAGAACTATTCGTAAATCAAACCAGAACAAAACTCTGACCAAAAAAAATTGAAGATGACTAGGGAGTGTTAATACCAGAAGGAATTTTGAAGCTGAGCTCATGGAAAAGGGATTTTTTTTCTTGGTTGTTGATTTGTGTCAGTGGTGAATCTGTGTATTAAACAAGTACCACAGTGGTAACGTCAACACAAATAAAAGGAAACTAAGTTTTGCTCTAGACTGAGGGAGTGTTTACACTTAAAAAAGCCAAACAAACTCACCTCCTAGTATGTACTATTAATAGTTGCTTGCATTCTACATAAACTGAAGAATCAAGCCTCATTGTGAAGCAACTGTCTAGATGCAACATTTAATATATTTTAAGTAACAGGGAATACAGAGACTCCATGATGATGACTAAAAATGCAGCAGAAGATCCTCCCTCAAAGATGGCCAGGGCCATCTTGACTTTACACTGTGTTCTAGTTACAGTTAATTTAAAATTAATTAAAATCCCCATCTTGTGTTTAAAGTTCACCAGCTGGAAAAACTACTTTTCTTAGTAGCCCATGACACACATAACCTTTAAAAAAAATTTAACCTCAGTAGGTGGCATTTGGTCAAGTAATGGCAGGATGAAATCAAGAAATTCTTGCTGAAGAAATACTTCTGTAAATCATTGCTGCAAATACAGTAGGGTAAATGTCAGTCAAGTAATCAACATAGTGGTCTTAGATTCTTTATAGCTACTCCATTTGACTCATTCACCCTTTCTGTAGTTGGTGATACCACTGGAATTTTTCCCACTGTCATAGAGGGCTAGATTGTGAGTGCCCTCCACTTCCTGTGCAGGATCAAGATTTAGTGCTATTTTGGAATAACTCTGATGGGATTTGATAGGCAAAGCTTCACAAATTGTACATGTCAGGGAAATATCATAAGATAAGGCGTGTCCTGTGTTGAGTGGCACTGGTAAGGAACAAACCCAGCTGTACCTGTTGTCAAATCAAGAACATGTGTCTCCTCTTTAATGTCCTGTCAGCTTTGGAAGTTTTCTGTGTTTCTCTGGCAGTTGCTTTTCCTGATGGTGCCAGATCACAGCACTTATTTGAGTAGATTCCAGTAAACTATCAATGAAAAACAAGCAAACTATTTGTATGACCACAGAATATCCAGGGGAACCAAAACCTCTCTTTATCAAATACTAGTTGGTACTAGCATCAATACTAACATGGTAAGTTATATGTAATTTTCTGCCATTCATGGCTTGAAACAAATTCCAAGTCTTTCGTCTGCCCCACCAGTATATTTTCAGATGTGACTGTACCTCATTTTTGCCTGTGCAGAATGTGATCCTTGCATGAGAAGTGAGCTGCTCATAGAGTCATAATTTTGCTTAACTGACAGTTTCTTAGTTTTTACCACGGCTCTTTTGAGCACTCGTGTGTGTGTGTGCAGCTGATTTAACCAGAAGATAGTGCTGACCACAAGAGGAAGGGTTCAACAGTGCTGTAGGATTTATTTAATTAGAAGACAAAGGTTAGCCAACACAGCATATTTAAAGCTGCTTTTATTAGGAATGTTGGCAGTGAATGAAGTGATCTGATGTCATTTTTGGCATCCTGTAGTAGTGCCATGCTTTCCACTATATAGAAAGGTAACCTCCTGTTCTTAGTTGTGATGGACATTGACAAAGAGTTTGTATTGGCTTCTGATTGGGGCTTAAATTAGTCATTATAGTACAAAGAAAGAATCTGTTTTAAAGCTTCACTGAAGCTAGGAGAGGGCAGTGTGACTGCAGAAGTTATCCTTTTGAGTTATGCCATGCTCTGAGAATGGCTATGTTGTTGGAGACATCATGAGTTGGATGCAGCAGGAGAAATACTTAGTTCTTATGATCATGTGTGCTGGTGCTACATCTACAGCAGAAGATCTACTGTTAGGAGAGAAGAGGCAATGTTAAACTAAGATGTTCAGGTAGCCCTGCAGTGATGTGGAGAAGACTTTCTTCTTGTGTCATTCTTTGCTCAGCAGTTCAGTAAAGTTCCTGTGCATATTTTTGTAATTATGTGACGTGTCAGAAGGGAGTATAATAACCTCCAGTTCATTTCAATACATAACAAGTAGAGTGGTGCTTTCTTTGATGCCATGCTTGTAACACATCGCTCTTTACAAGGGTACAGGAAATAAATATGAGGATTGAAAGAACACTGAGCTTTCAACTTTGATCTCTTTGCTTCCCAACTTATTTCTGTCTCAGTTCCTATGAAGTCTGCATTGTGAAGAGAATGTTACAAGGAGTTTCTCCTTTTAGCTGGAAGGAAAAATGTTGAAGTTCAAGATAGGAAAAGTAAAGAAAAAAAAAGTATGATTAAAGGAATTACATTTATCTTGAAAGTCTTTGCTCTGTTTAAATAAAAGACACCTAAGCATTGCTGAGGAATAGAAAAAAAGCTTCCTACTGAAGATCTGAAGGACTGCCAGCTTCTGCCAGGATCCTTTTGGCTAATTGCTCCCCAGAGTGGCTTAGGCATCTCTTTGACTTGAAGCACAGAGCTCAGCCCCATGGAAGTGGTGGGATTATTTATAAGCTTTAAGATAGGCAAGCACTTGAATTGTGTTGTGGAGTCAGTTGTTCAATCATACAGAGTCTTGGGGGTGCAGCAGTTTTTATATTTATATTTCATATAGCTTTCACTATATCCTGCCTGCAAAATTGCTTCAGCTGTCAGCAACTGCAGTTGGTTTTTTTCCTATGTATAAGTAAAAAGGATTGGTTTTGCTGTAAGAATACACAGTGCAGTGTTCTTGACATTGTAGATCAATAGATTAGCCTTGTGCTGCCAGGAAATAAAATGCTGAGCCACCTCATCTTGTAATAATGCAATAGACAGATCCATTAATGCACACACTCTTATTTTATGTCTGAAAATAGATGTGAACAGAGATTTATTTTTTTTTTCCATGACTACTCTGAAATAAACATTGGAATTGATAAAGTAAGGTAAATAGCTTTTGGTTGAATTATGCCTTTTGTCATAACCTGAAAACTCTTCTAGTCACAGCAACCACAGCAGCAATGATTTTGCTCGTTTGGGTAAGAATAAGTAAAAATGTAATTTTCAGATCAGAGAAGATGTACAGGATTAACTCTTTGCCTTATTTGATAGCCTGATTTTCCATGGAAAATGAGCACTTTTAGTGTTAAATAAGGGCTGCAATCTATTGGAAAATCGTTGAGAAATATGGTAATGAAGTTGTAAGGTAATGGAGATCAAGGAGAAGCACTCAGCTATGCTTTACATGACCTCTTTTTTAATGCTGACCAGCGAGTTCCTAGTGTTATTATCTGTGGTACTTCTATAGTTTCCATTATCACAGAATCTGAAAACTTCAGTCTTTAATGTACCTATTGTTACAAATCCCTTGTGAGGGGGGAAAGTGAGAGGGGGAAACACAATGAAAGAGATTAAGGGAATGGCTCAGGGATGAACAGCAAGTCTGTGGGAGAGCAGAGACAGCATGTTTCTCAAATCCCATGTTAAGGCTTGGAGAGGTAGTAGACAATACTTTGCTAACTGACATTATTGGTTTGGGGTGTTTCCCCCCCCCCCGACATAATTTGAATATTTCATTTGGTGATTGATTTTCTGTGTACTATTTCTCTGTGTACTATTCAGCCCAGATAATAATTTCACATGAAGGTAAATGGCTGGTGTTGGTCTCTCTTTTGTCCAAGAAAAAGATGATTAGATGTAATCTCAAGTATATTGTTTAGATATCTTTGTTTGTTTAATCTTTCTGCTCACTGTTTCACTGGAGGATAAACTTGGTGGTTGTTGGGATTTAGGGAAGTGAGTCAGATTCAGTTTCTGAGTGTACTGCAAAGGGAAAAGCATTCCCAAGAGCTTGTTATGCTGCCTGTCCAGTGTTACAATGCACTGCAAAGCTGGGCTTTTGTTATCAAAGGCTCATGTGCCATGGAAGTTATCATACATAGTTGATAACAGGAAGCTGAGCACAATGCTTTAATTCAGTTGAAAGATTTTGCAAATGTCATCAGTTGGGAAAGGAAATTGTCACTGCATGGTCTTAGTTAAGTCTGAGAAATGCAGTTGTGTTTTCTCTTGCGTTTTTTCTTGGCTATAAATTGTAACAGGAGAATAAAGAGCAAAGCAATGTTTCATGTATGTTTTGGAATGAATACCAAGAAACCAGTACATAAAATAACATTATTTTTTCTTTTTTTTTTTTCTGAATTAGTTTAACAAAATAGTTTGTGTGTGCAAATCTTGCTGTTGTGCCACCTCGGAGATCCCCAGATGTTTTTTCAAAGGGTTGAAGTTTGACTCTGTACAGCTTCACCCTATTCAGACTTGAACTTGTCCTTTCACGTAGACTTTCATGGACTTTATCGACTTGAAAGACTTTGTAACAGTTCTTCACTACTGTGCTTTGCATGTGTGTGCTGCAGAAACAGGTGTTTTGGATGGAATTTGGCTAATGATTAGTCAAAGGTCAGTTATAATAGCAATGAAGAAGAAAATGTGATGTGGCAGCTTGATAACAAGCCTGTATGGGAGACTCCTGCTTAATCATGTTGCTCAGCTGAGTTATAACACAAATCATTCTACCTTTGATATCACTTTAACCTGAGTTAGCCCTTCTCAGGAAGCCACTCTGGTGTTTTGCCAGCACAGAGATGCCTGGTGGCTTTGTGGTCTTTCTGTTCCTCCTGCCATAAGCAGTAGTGTGGCTTATCTTGTAGAACCTTACGTGGGTTTAAACCAGCAAACTAACTTGGTAGAGACCTGTGGACTGTAGAATTCCTGCCTCTTATGCTTTTATAGACAATAAATTGTTGAAGTACTAATAAATACTAATGACTAGGCTTTTCAATCTGTTGAAATCTGAATAAAATTTGCATCTAGGTGTACTAGCACAGATCTCTCTTTAAAGTGTCTGCTTAGTAGTAACAGTGCTTTGTATGGCTATCAGCAGTCATTATATGATCTCTACTAAGTATTTTTTCAGGGGTGGATATGGTCTTAGTAAGGAAGCAGCAAGTGTAAAGTGAATGGATGAAAACCAAGTGTAGTGAATAAGGAGCATATTTGCTTGTAAGGAACACCTGCTCCTCACTAGTAATCATCACCTGAGTCAAGCCAAAACTCTTCTGCAGGTGTTTAGCTAAGTAGATCTCATTGATGGTGTGATTTGTACTGGATTTTTCAGGCGAGCAGAACAGAGACAGGTATGTGTGGCCACTGCAGCTTGCTGGCAGCAGGACTGCAAAGTCAGTTCTTGTGTATTTTCTTCTCAACCATGATAAAAAGAAGATTAGATGGGCCTCATGCTCCAGTGAGTGAGCTGAGAAAATACCCTCTTCCTGTTGCTCCTGGCTGTGGTGCCTTAGTTCTTCTGAAATATACTGCTGGAAAGAACAAGAAAACACAATGGTGTTTGTACCTGGGCTGTTTTGGGGTTTTCAGTTCCCAGAAGATATACAGCACTGGGAAGTGGTGCAGGGTGAACTAGTGGTGCTCTTATAGCAGTGGACATGTGGGTTTGCAGGATTATCCTGGAATCATAGAGTGGTTTAGGTTTAAAGGAAAATTTAAAGATCATCTATTCAAACCCTCCTGCAATGAGCAGGGACATCTTCCACTAGATCAGGTTGCTCAGAGCCCCATCCAACCTGGCCTTGAATGTTTCCAGGAATGGGGCATCCACAACCTTTCCGGGCAACTTTTGCCAGTGTTTCACCTCACTCATTGTGTGCACTTGATCCCACTGTCCATGTCATTGCTGAAAACACTGAACAGTATGTACTAACACCTTTTAGTAGTGCTGGTCCTTCTGTTTCTGGATTTGAGCTGGGTGTATATTTTAAATGTCTCACTGATCTGAGCATAATCCCAACAATATTTCCCCTTGTGCAGCAAGGGAATGGATTGTGTTTCAATTTGAAAATACTTTCTGTAAATTATTGGAATATAATAGCTGAGATACTTTTTAAGGACTAAAATGTGATTACTTCAAAAGCCACAAAAGAGCTTTGCACTACTGTTTTTTAAGGCTCAGCAAATTTTTTGTAGGACCTGAATTATTAATGGAGATAAATTGGAAGGGGAAGCTCTGTTGTCTTATCAGTCTCAAGCAAGCAGTAGTTGGTTGACTTTGCAGAGAAAGGCAGCTCCTTCTGAAGCCATGAGTGAGCAGGTCCTTGGTGAGGAACCCTACAGTGTGAAGGGCTTGTGTCAGTATGCCCAGAAGATGACTGCCTGTTTTGGACATTTAGGTAAAGAAATTAAGATGTGCATGTGGATTTTTTTGGTCTTCATTATGGGGATGAAGTGTTTCCTCAAGTTTACAGTAAATACCTAAGGGTTTGTACATCATCCTGCAGTCTTGAGTAAGTAAATTGTGTGTGTCAAAAGTGAAAAATCTTCATGTGTGGAGTAGTTTTACCACAAGTAACAAAGTTTTGTTTCTTTTCTGTGTGTGTGAACTTGAATATTGGAATTTTTCTGCTGTCGCTTGCTGTTTTAGTTATTTTATTGTGTGGATAGCTATATTTCATGGTATAAATAGATATAGTGCTTGCTCATTTTTCATTTATATGAAGGCCCTTTTTTTCCCCTCCTTACTTCTTATATCTTTGAGAATTCTTACATGGGAGAATAAGATAATCATGATAATCTTGTGGCCTTGGACAGATGCAAGAAACACTATTTGGGGCTACCTACCTGTGCAATAGATGTGTTACCCTCCTAGTGGTATGAGGGAAAAGAAAAATTTCATTTTGTTTTACCTTGGTTCCTGTGTTCTTATTTTGATTATTTTTTGCAGCTAGGTTTTGCAGAGCTAGTGTGTCTGCCTTCAGTTTCTTGGGGTTTTAATTGTGGGTTTTTGTTACTTTCAATATAAGAATAAAGTCACACTGAAATGCATTTGCAAGAAGTTTAACTCTGATGGCAGAAGCAATTAAAGACAGCATTAGTGCACTACACATTTCTGCCTTTTACTTAGCTGAAGGGCAAGTCTAATCCTCAGTGTTGTTCCGGAGCATGGAGGGATGTTTATTCTACTGTTAGTTTAGCCCTTGTCTGATTTTTACTATTATTCACTGCTTGCTGTTCTGTTTTGTAATTTTTTTGTGGCTTGCAGTCATATTTTTTGTTACTTCTGTTCTAGTAGAATTAGTACAGAAGCTTCTATTCCTGGTTGCATATGAAACATGCATGTGTTTATATCATCCAGGCAGCCAATTGGTTTGGTGAATTCAGAGGGGATTGAATAGGAAATGGTCTTGAGACAGCTGGAAATATTTATAAATAAAATATTTATAGAGTTGGTAATGAGATAAAATATTTAAAGTAGCTATTCTGCTTAATCCTGTCTCATATCCAGCCAGCCCCCTGTGAAAACTGTCAGTCTGGAAAGTTCCCATACCTCACACTGTGCTCTGTGAAGGCTCGAGATCCCAGCACTGACTACTTGGATTAGACACGGCTTTGAATTGGCAGTGATTTAAACATGATTTGCTACTTGGCAGATATTGAGAAAATTTCCTCAACGCTAGTTCTGAGTTGACTGCCCTGGATTCCTGAGACTGGCTTTCAAGAAACGTAAGGACAGGGTTGTGCCCTTGTGTTTCCTGCCTCTTTCTTTTCTCTTCAGCAAGAATATTAGGAATCAATCTTTTCCACTTAATTGAGTGCTTTATTTAAGTGGTAGGAGATCACTGACTTTTTGATTCAGACTAAGGGTACATCCCAGTGCTTGGTAACAGTGTGTTGCAGGCCTTGTCCTTTACCTTGGACACAAGGATCTGCTCCTCAGAGCCTACTTCTTCAAACAGTCCTTCATCTGATTTGGCAAGCCACAGTGATGCTTCCTGGTCTTATTTTGCTCATTTCTACTGCTTGTCCCCTTATATTGCGTACTGGCAGGATGGATGCTCTTGAACACAAACACTGTACTTAAAAATAACCTATCCAAATACTATATTGCTTTGTGTTATAAGGAGCAGCTGGCATGTGGTCTTTGAGAGGGTGGTTCTCAGACAGCAACAGCAATAGCCAGGGCTGGAAAGAGGCAGCATTAGAGAAGCCTCTCTCAGAGGAAGGAGAACCTTACTTTTAATTAAGCAGGATGCTTCTGCAGTGACATGTTATGGTCACTAAATTCTGGTCTGTGGTCCCCCACCAATCCCATGTGTCTTGGTGATGGAAGGACACTGGGTTGCACGCCGCTGATACAACATCAGAGTCTTCTACAGAGGCCACAGGCTGACTGTTTCTCTACTGGTTATACAGGTCACACTGGTTTAGTTCTTACTTGCAGTAGCTGGTGTAATGACTGCCTTGGTGAATAGAGCTGAAGGTTGGAATCAGCGTGGATACAGCAGAAAACGGGGAGTCAGCCTTAAACAGGTGTGTTTGAACTCCAATGAAAGACAAGCTTTTCTTCCGGCATTTAGGCAGCCAAGTTTGAACAGTTTCTGCAGAGCTCACCTTTCTGCTTTTATGAGGATTAACTTCTGCAGCAGAGTTCATGTCTGGGCAATGTGTGCTTTTGCCTCACCTATCTCAAAGGGCAAAGTCCACCATGACGTGTGGGTGAGGAGAGCTGGCACTGCTGTTGTCAGATATCAACATCCTTCACCGATTATCCAGCAACAAATGACGCTCTTACACTGAAAGATACGTGTGTCAACGTGCACCCAGCCATCTCCTATGAGTCATCCCTCTGCTTTAAGCACTGGTGATCCACCTTCAGCTGAAGTGGTAGAAGCTTTTGGATTTTCAGAGCTGTCTTTTCCACTGAGGGGCTGCAGTGTACAGGTCAGTAGGCTGAGAAATCTAGAAGAGGTAGAAAAATTGCTGCAAAGCTTCATTTCCTGGGAGGAATGCTTAAAACACAGCATTTGCTGAGTTGTCTGGCCTGGTAGAAGATACACTAAGGCAGAACTGGAATTGCTGTATTTATTGAACCAGCTCTTCCTCAAACATACACTAAGCATCACCCCATTAAAATTATTACGGTGGGCAGATTTATTCTGGCTTTGCCCTACTGCATCTGAGATTGATTAGAAAACTCAGGAGAATGGCTGTTTAAGGGAACTGTGATTTCAGGCTTGTTTTCAAGATAATATAGAAGTCATACTACTTGAGAAACAAAAAGTGATTGACCTCACAGGAGCTGTGTAATAAGAGATGATCAAGGTCTGGATTTATGAGATGACATTTTCTCTTTAAAACAGTAAATAAAGCAGTCTTCTCTTCAAAGCCTGTCCCCATCTGGAGTTAGTACTTGAGCTCCAAGTTTTGAGGGAAGAATTAAGTGACAGTTTCTCACTGTGCTCAGTAAGCCTATTGGTAAGTTTTTTCACCTGCTGATTTAGTAAAAGCCTTACTGGAAGCAATGTGGTGATTACACCAGGTCATTTTGCAGCTACAGTTAACTTCTGTGTGTTAAGGGGAGTGGAAAGCCTGGGCCAGACACTGGCTGTGCATTTGTCTCTGGGAATTTCACTCAGTAAAAAATCTGAAGTTGTCTCTGAGCAGGTCCAGGTCTGGGGTCTACCTGTAATTTTCTCTTACAGATGCTGAATATTGTTGATTCGTTGTTGGGTTTTTTTATAATATCTTTTGCTTTGGAATTTCCTGTGACTTTCCAGTGCCCTGTTGATGATTAACTGTGCCTTTCCCCAGGGAGAAATATTCATTAGATGATTAGATTAGCAAGTCACTGGAATTGGATTAATGTAAATACTTCTTGTAAGTGAAGCAGGAAGGGTTGGCAAAGCTTCTGCTCTCAGCTCTGCAGGAAGGTGGAGAGGAAGAGCAGAAGTGAACCAATCCTTAGTAGTTAGGGGAAAGCGTAAGTGCTTTTGTTTGCAATAGGCAGTGAAAGCTGCAGAAAGGATTTCTCTGAAGAAATCTGCTTATGAAGCAGTGCTAGCCAGTGCTGGTACACTCCTCAAAAAGGAGGACTGACATGTTCTACCTTTACTACAGCCTTTTCACTGTAGCACACAGACAGACCTGGCATGGAACAGGGCCGTGGCAGATTAAATGCACAGATGTGCCTTTGTAGCTTATGATGATGATGATGATTCTTCCATAATAAGATTTTTGACACAGCAAGGTTTTTTGATTTTAAACTAATCCTCTTATGTAACTCAGTTACGTTCTTTCTCTTGTCCTGAATATTAATCTGATTTTCAGATACCCTTTATGGTTTTGTTTCTGATTTTTTGCATTCCCGGGGATGAGATTCAACTGATTACAATAGTTTTAGATGGCAATCACCTGATCAAGCATACTGTTGTGATCTCTTGAAGATAATCACTAAAAATATATCTTCCTTAATCTCCTTTGCTGGATAAGAGAAAAAGAGAAGGATTGGAAAGGGCAGTGTGCCGTGGATAGCAGAGGGACTGCATGCACTACGGGTTGCTTTCCCTACCTTCTTCTGAATAGAAATGCCTTCTTTCCCCATCTTAAACAGCTTTGGGAAGCTGTGTGGATCAGGTGAAGAACTGGTGCTGGAAAAAGTGAAATTTCGAAATTCAGTCAGAAAGATGTCAGTAATTGAGGATGGGAATATTGCAGAGGTCTTGTATCTCATTCCTAAGCAGAGCTTGCTGAAGCAACTGCCCTACTTGAATCCAGATGACTACTACTTGTGTGAGCAGTTATTTGACACTCCTGAGGATCTGGGTAAGTGAAGACTGGCACTGGATCTTGATTTTTGCTTGGTGAATAGACTAAATTGCTTTGCAGTTACCTTATTTTTAGCATAGCAGCAAGATACTTTATGACAGTAAGTGTGTTCAGGTGTGGAGAATTATTTATCACAGACAGAGAGGAGGGAAAGAAGAATAAACAGCCAAATTAGAATCTGGATAGTCAAAAGTAGTTGATGGACATAGATGCAGCTCTTTCTATGTGGCCATCCTGGGACAGAGGGGACCTTAAACTTCAGAAGTATTTAAGCTAGAAAAGTACCTTTTGAAAGCACAGCATGCTGTAGTAGTGTGTTCTGAGATTTCCTAGGTGGTCTGTGAAACTATATTCCCTTTTGTTTGTTTTAAAGTTATTGCTAAGGAGTATCATTTGAAGCTGCCTCATTCTTGAATTGGAAGAAATGATTAAAAGTCTTTCTGTATTCACCTTCTTGTCACTTGTGAATTTATTAGACTTCTGTTGTACCTTTTATCCATGTAGCTCCTTTTTCAGCATGAGAAATCATACTTTATTTAGATGCAATTCGTGCAGGAGTCAGTCCATGCCTTTGATTTGCCTTTTATGTGTATTTTGCTAATTCTATTATAACCCTTGAAAAATTGGGGAATAGAACTGTGTTCAACATGTATCATAATATGGCTATGAGTACAGAGTCCTAACAGTGCTCTTTGTTCCTCACAGTAGTTGCTAAAATTTGGTTTTAATTAACATTGAACACTGGTTTATTGCTTAATAGAGAACCTATATCTGGAATTCATCAGCTTAACCAATTTGTTACAGTCCGTTACAAATTTTTAAAAAAACCTCCAGTCTGTGAAATTGGCTATAAATGTTAATCTGAAGCTTTCAGATAAATTTCAAAGATTTTTTTTTTTTCTTCTAGGACTTGCTTTATGGAACTCAGTTTTGATAACCCAAACTGCTTATGTGCTGGAATTTTGCCTGTACTTAGGAAATCAAGAAAGCTGCCACATACTTGTCAATCTGTGCAGCCCCTCAAAATGTTAATACTGGTTGCATTTAGTAGGCAAGATTTGCTTTGGTATATGTTACTTTTTCTTATGTGCAAAAGCTTTCTGCTAGTCAGCTCTGTATCCTGTGAACTTCATGCTGTACAAGTACAACTGGCCAAAACCCATATGCTGTTTCAGATAGTTACTGCTTCTGAGTAATCAGTTTCTTTTTAAAACAAAAATTTTAATTAAAGTGTTGCTAAAACATGAGGCAAATATATAATATAGCTTTGAACTAGAAAAAGCTATTATATCATTCTTGGTTGCCTGCCCCCACAGTGTTTCACATTGGTATTCTGGAGAAAACTTCTACAGACACATTAGGCTTTTTATAAACCACAATTTAGAGTTGAAAATTATTTGAATGAACAGTGATCAGTGTATGATCAATGTATGATCAGTCCATGCAGGACTCCAGAGAAATTATTCTCTATTGTAGCAAGGTGGGAGTGACCTTTTTGCACATGTGCAATTTTCTTCTAATTCATATGGGGTTAAACAATCTAGAAATCTGCAGTTTTGTGGTTCTTCACTCATTTGTAAGCAATTACAAAGATAGGGGGACAGGTTCTGTTTAGCACTGGGCTGCAATAGATGATGCAAATAACCACTGGGGGTTTTTTCCCTTTCATCCTACAGCATGGGGGCTGCTATTCAACAGAATGGATATTGTGGTCCTGCTTTCCAGTGCTGTGTATAATGCTAACTGAAAGGTTGCAAGGTGTCTGGTGTCCCAGCTTTCTCCAAACTGTGAAGCAATTGGAATCAGAATCTCACCTACTTAGAACAAAACCAGTGGGATGCTTTTTGAAAACGGCCTGGTTGTAAATGCTGTGTGTGACTTTAAGATGCAAAACACGTAAGACTGTCTCTTAGGCCAGCTTGTGCTGCTTGGGGATTATAGTCCCTCAAGTACTACAAGATTTAGCAGCTTATAAACCCTGCTGGAAGACAGTTTGCTGTCTCTATTTGGCTTTGCAAACAGAGATTAGAAATTACACTGTTCAAGGCATTTGGAGACTCACTAATTATTTTCCTTCCTGATGTTATGTGGATCATAACCATGAGGAAAGGCCGATATGTAAGGTTTTTGGAAGTTAAGGATTTATTAACAGGTGCAGAGCTATTTAGTGTTCAGGAGGTGAGCCTTTGGAATCTCATCCATTTAACCCGTGACTTGCTTTTACTTAGGACTTGTATCCTGAAATTCATCCCCTTCATAACAGGAATGTTGGAGGTTAAACTTATCTCATAAGGTTAAATGGTGGCATCATACTGACAGTTAAAAAATACTCTAAAAATTGAAGAAAACTTTAAAAAAGAGTTCAAAAGGAGCTTTGAACACTGAAATGACCCTCATTTTGCATTCCTCTTGATTTCATTTGGCCAAAGAATGATAAGCCACCTTCCCTTCTGTGTGTAGGGGAGGAGGTAAGGATCCTTCCCATGAGAGAGGTTACCAGTCATGTAGTTTGCTGCAAGAAAATCTGTCTTAGCCTGGAAGGCCTCGTTCAGCACATGACTTTGGTTTTCTGAAGGCAAGACCCTGTGGGAAAATGTCAGGACTAGTAAAAATTGAAAACTGGTTGCAAAGGAGCAGTGGAATTCTAAAGAGAAAATTGGCTTGGAACTATGTGATGTTGCTTCTTATACCAGATACCATCACCTGTCACTTGTACCAATGACACCCTATGCAACCCTCCAAACTGATCACTCCTTGGCTGCCACAGTGATATACACCTGAGGGAAAGGAGATATACACCATATTACCTAACTGACCTCCTGTAGGAGTTTAGTAACTCTTTATGTAATGGTCTTTATTTAAAGCATCACTTGTGAGAATGGCTGCTTCTGTTGGACCATGTAAAGGGAGACAGAAGGAACTAAGAGGATGAGAAAGGCATGTGGAGAATCTGGAGAGCAGGAAGGTAGCCCAGAGGGGAGATAGGAAGCAAGCTGGACTGGTGGAAGAAAATCTGTGAAGCACCAGGATCCTATTTACTCTTCACTGGGTAAAACAACTGGCTGGGTAGCCGGGACCAAAGAGTGGTGCGGAATGGATTTAAGTCCAGTTGGAGGCCAGTCACTAGTGGTGTTCCACAGGGCTCAGTACAGGGGCCAGTCCTGTTTAATGTAATTATTGATGGTCAGGAGGAGGGAATTGAGTGCACTCTCAGTCAGTTTACTGACAACACCAAGTAGGGAAGGAAAGTAGATCTGCCTGAGGGCAGGAAGGCTCTACAGAGGGATCTGGGCTGGCTGGATCAATTGTATGGGGATCAGTAAGATGAAGTGTCCTGCACTTGGGTCACAATAACCCCATGCCCCATTCAGAGAAATGCAGCTGAGCTGGGGAAAGGTCTGGAGCACAAGTCTGATGTGGAGTGGCTGAGGGAGCCTTGGAGGTGCTTAGCCTGGAGAAAAGGAGGCTCAGGTAGAACTTTATCAGCTACCTGTACAGAGGTTGTAGTGAGGTGGGGGTCAGTGTCCTCTCCCAAGTAAAAGCCATGAGAAAAGAGGAAATGGCCTTAAGTTGCACTAAGGGAAGTTTAAATAGGATATTAGGAAAATTTTTTCCCCTATAAGGCATTGGAATAGGCTGCCCAGGAGAGTGGTAAAATCACCAATCCTGGAGGTATTTGAAAGATGTGAAGATGAAGCACTTTAGGACATAGTTTAGTGGTGGACTTAGCAGCATTAGGTTAAGAGTTGGACTCAATCTTAAAGATCATTCCAACCTAAATCATTCTATGATTCTATTGCTCTTTACAGCTTGCCAAGGAGGGGATGTAGAGAGGGAGGTGCTGGTCTCTTCTCCTGGTGTACAGTGACAGAGTGCATTGAAATGGTTCAAAGCTGCACCAGAGAAGGTTTAGACTTGACGTTAGGAAGAATTTCTTCACTGAGAGAGTGGCCAAACACTGAAATGGCCTTCCTAAAGAGGTGGTCAATGCCTGAAACCTTTCAGTGTTTGAAACATGTGGACAATGCCCTTAACAGGCTTTACCTTGGTCAGCCCTGATTTGGTCAGGCAGTTGTAGTAGATAATCACTGTAGATAATCCAGTTGGGATTGTCTATTCTTTTTTATTCTATGAGAAAAAGTAGTCTGATTTTTTGATGATAGTCTGATTTATGAGAAAGAAGGTCTGATTTTTCTGTGTGTATGTTTGCAGAGTGGAGGGGTCTAAGAGATCAACAGGGTAGACACAGAGGGAAGACACATAGTTAGAGTGTTCTTGAGAGGAATGGACTTTACAGCTTTGAAATAAAATGTCCAGTTATAAAATACTAGTGAAGGATAAAACACTGGAATCTTCGCACATCAGCTTTCTTGCATTAGTAGGGTTTTCTTGCTGGTCTGTGGCAAGAAAGCTGGAGCTCCCAGTCAGGGAAACGAACTCTTTGTAGCCCATTGCCATTTTCCATTCTTAGCACCAAGCAGTGCCCAAGATCACCCTAAAGGATGCAGTTTCTTTAACACCAGTCTGTGTTGTTACTTGGACAGAAAGAAGGAAGTCACAAATGAAAAAAAAAAACACAACAATTCCTATTTTAATCTTTGCTCTTACCTGCTAGTGGTGTTCATTGTAGCTCCCCACAGAAAGGATACTTGGTGTGACCTACAGACTTAGGATTTTAGGGGTGCTGTGGGAACTTGTCAGGTGTCCAAAGCTAAGCAATCTCAGATGTGTCAAGTGGTGACATGTGAGAGGAAAATCCAGGTTCTGTTGGCATTGTAGGTGGTACTTTTCAGATGCAGAGAGGTGCTGAACAGACCACTCCTGTACTGCAGATAAGGTGGTTCTTCTTTTTGATAGCTTTTCAAATTGATTCCTTCAAGTGAGCAATCTCTCCTGGCCTCAGTCCCTATAATTTTTTTTTTTTAATAATGCTGACTTATATGATTGAACAGGGAGCGTGTTCTTAAAATTTGTGGTAATCCAGATTTAGGAACATTATTTCATCCTTCTGCAGGACAACGTCTGAATTCAAAATAGTCCTGATAAATCAGCTGAATGGCTTGAAATTACCCAGTTGAATTTCAGAGACTAAAAGTGTTAAGTGTGGACTTGCACCGATAAGAAATGGAAACTAACACACACTGATCCAGAAAAGTACATGGAGGATAATGATGCTTACCACAATGTAAATATAGATTGACTGTATAATACTGCTACCCTTCTTTTTCTGCCGTCTTATATATGTATTCTGGGCTGTGCTACATACAGCAGACAGATAATTTTTCTCTGTTCCTGACACTGAAGAAGACTCTGCTAAATGCTCTCTCTGGGTTTGGACATCGCATTTTGAGAGAGGTAGTGATAAACTGGAGGGAAATTAGTAGAACACAGAGGGAATGGTATTAGCAAAACGGACTTAGGAGAAAAGATTAATGGAATTAGGTTTGCTCAATCTAGAAGAGTAGTGATAAGTGAGGGATTTAGTCAATCTTCAGATGAGTAAGGGATTCTCAGATGGAGATGTGTTCTGCATTGTCCTGAGAAGCACAGAGAAGTATCCTTGTGAAAATTACTGAGCAGCTATTTTGTGTTGAGTAGGAGGTATAGCTGAAACTCCATCTCTGTTAGGTCCAAATAATCTTTGGTTCTCTAAATATGCACAGTTAGCTTGGGTTTTTTGTTTTTAATGAAATGTAAAAAGAAAAAGTAATCAGTTAGGATCAGTTCTTCATCCGCTGCCCATTTTCAATATCTCTACTGCAATTTAATCACTGCCACATTTTTACTTAAAATATTAGAACAATTAATAGGTTCTTAACCCTTGGCTTCCTGTTTCAGATTTCTGGCAAGTTGTTGCCAGTGCTTGGATCAATCTAAGCTAATTGGCTTAGTAGTAAATCAGTGGTTTAGCATTAATCTGCATTAAAGGAGCATCGCTCAGAGCAACTGAATTCACCTCTGTAGGGCTCTGCTGCTCCCTCTCCTAAATTTTTTGTTATCTGTAATCCCCTAAACAAGAAGAAAATTGCAGTTCTTCCTGTTTCTAGGTGCTAGCAAGAAAAATGAACTAAATCAGCTGTAAGTTGAAATAAATAATGAAAATGTTGTGGTTTCCTCTGTGCTATGTACATAGGCAATAGCATCAGGGTGGAGATTGTCAAGAGGAATTGAGGCAAAGATCTCCCTTGCTCTGAAACTCTGTGATACCAATGAGTGCAGGCAGCTCTGGCTGGAAAGAACACATTGTGGCTGCACACTCCCAGTGGTGTTTACAGGGAGTCCTGCTTTTGTTGTGTATCTGATGGAAACTTCCTCCCTGTGTCCGTCATTTGCAGTTGCGTAACTTGGTGTTTTAATCAAACAGCCCGGAGAGAAAGGCCGCCCCCTTCCTGGGCAGGGTTGCAGCAGGACAGCAGGTGGGGCTCCCCTCCAGTGCTGGAAGGGACAAGAGAGCGGAGTGTCCCTCTTCCCGTGGTCTGGGGGCATCCAGAGCCAACACAGCCTTTGCAGGCAGGACAGATACAGGTAAATCTGAAATGGCAGCTAGTCTCGAACTGAAGAAGTTCTAGTCTTTCTGACGGCAGATAAAATACTGGTGGCACTGGGATGGGAAAAAGAGAGGTAGAAATTGCTATTTTGTCTGCTCTAAAAGCTGTTCCTTGGGCCTTCTCTGCTTATCCAAAAGGTGAAATATTGGGAAAACTTCAGGGCAGAGAGAAGGGCATAGGAAATGGCTGTCATCGCTCACTGTAGCTTTGATTTGGGGCGTGGAGGGAGTAGAACAGGAGTGAGAGACTTGGTGTCTGGCTTCCCTTGCTTCATCCCCTCCCATATGTCCCCCATGTACTGGTTGAGGAGAAGATAAATAGTAATTGCTGTTGACTTCTTCTCCTTCTTTATGCCTGAGAGGTGGGGATATCACTAAGTAGATTTCTGTATGCAGGGACCTTAAAAGTGGCTCTTAGTTTGAGAGAATGATGGATGCGTGGTAGATCTCCATGGGCAAATAGTTACTGGGAGGAGAAGGGAAGAAAGGGAAGCAGGAATGTTCTTCACCCAGGTCATGTGGACGAGGTGCAGCTGAGAGGGAAAGAAGACAATGTTAGAATGGGTGATTGTGATGACAGGTTTTGCATTATTCTGCTTTTGATTTTTCAGTTATTTTCCTTTAGAGAGTGGGTCTTTATGGTGGGATGCAGAAGCGTGTGGTACCAGGGGTTGTTCATCACTGATTTGTTACCATGTGAATTAGGCAGTGCAGCTGTCCATGCAGTTTTCAGTGTAAAACATAGAACCATTAAACTGTAAAATGCAAAAAGCACAAACCAAATTAGCCTATTGGTATACATCACTACTCGGATGATTCCATATCGTTTATTTCTTAAGTTGTCAAACTCTCTTTTAAAACATGTGACTCTTTCCTTTGGAGCAGCAGCAGCAATAAGCCCTGCAGATTGGCATCAACTGACTGTGAGCAGCAGCAAAATAGCTATTGTAGGTATCGTTCAAAAATTCTAGTTGGTGCAAAATTACTCAGTTTTGAGTATCAATTTGTTTTATGTCCACTTAATATTGTTATGGGGATCCTACTATCGAAACGGCAGCAAATAATTTAAAAGAAAGCAAATAAGATATTTTCATATTCAAAAAAGTGACCTCCCTAGCTAGCAGATAAAATCAGAGCCACAAATAGAAAAGTTCCAGAAGCTGGAGTGAGATGATAAAAAATTTATTTGTTGTAAAAGCTTGTTTGACTGTATTAATATTACACTGTGCAGCCAAGTTGTATCTACTTGGAAAACATCTTTTTATCTTTTCTTTGAGGTCCTCTGTGGTTCATTTGGTAGGACACTGGACTGGGAAATACATGTTGGGAGTGAGCTACATTTGCAGGACAGATTTAGGTGCCTTTTTGAGAGTCCTATTTATAGTTCAATATGGAATCAGAAGAGAAGGAATTTTTCATTTGGCATAGTGACTATTGATTAGTCCAGTTTAAATGTAAGAGTGTTATGTATCCAGTGTCCACATAGTGGGTTGCCTCACCTTCAGGGATGATGGACTTGCTTTGCTGTTCTCTCTATTGTTGAGACATACGCTAAAGGTTAATGTTTAGTGAGAGACTCTGTCATGTCTCTTGGCACTGCAAAACAAAGAACTTGATTCTTTACTCTGCAAATTAACTGATTGGCAGGAAGCTGCTTCGATCTGGTGTTTCATGGACCTCTCAGGGAGAAGTTCTTAGGAGTAGTGAGTCTTTACTGCATTCCTGCTGATTTCGCTGAGCCAAAACCTCCCAAGACAGGCTGTGGGGGTTATTCTACACAGTTAATCCAATTCTGAAGTGGATTTTCAGTATCAAATCTCCTTAACCTTAGGCATGCACAGTAAAGCATGACACTTGCACATATGCTTTCCTCTTGGGGATTCCTGCCTTCCTGCAAGTTATTTGTGATTTTCAGCAGTAATTGTGGTTACTGTCAGTGATGGTTATCACATTTTTATCAGCGACAGTATTGGTTGGGATCATGATTTGGCTAGATAAATTCAATTTATAGCAGGTGAACAGTGATGATTTTATATAGCAGTTTTTAAAAACAGTATGAAGTTTAAACCATTGTCGCTAGATCATATTTCTGTACTACAGCTCAGTCCAGTGCCAAGTGTGTGTGCACAGTGTAAAAGTTCACACAGGTGTGAAGAAAGCATGATCTCCTTTCTATGGATTAGCAATAACGTAAGCCATTTGAAAACCAGTTGTTATACCAATAATATAAATGTATGTTCAGAGGTTAATGTTTGTACATACCTGCAGTCAGAAGATTACCCATATGTTTGGAGCTACTGCAAAGCAGTATAATGTAACCATCTTTTCTCATCTGTTTTTTAAGATGATCTGATGGTTTCAGGTGCTTTTTTACATAAGCATGTGTATTATAGGCTTCTTGATATTTAGAGCAAAGCCAAGTGTATTGGTTTCCTTATTTTGTTTTGCAATGAATTAAACATCAGTCTTACTGTTTTATCTGTATTTTGAAGACTATTACTGTTACACAGAATAGCAGCCTGCTAAGAAAATCCTGCTTTCAAGGACCTCAGAATATCAGATTTTGCTTTAAGAAATCCAGACTCCTAAATTAATCCAAACTTCACAAATGTTTTATTCTTGAGGAGTTTGATTTGAAAGAGTATGAAATGGTTCTATTACAAAAGCACTAAACCCACAAATCCCGACAGATTGGAATGAATACACTGTTTATTTTGCTGAATCAAGTGATTGATGTATTTTCTGATATTTAATTTTGTTTACTCTAAAAGAATGATGGCACGTGATTGTAAACACCAATGTTACAGCCTGATTGTATTCCAAATGGCTACAAAGAAAAACCCAGCACAGCAGAAAGGGTGTGGGTAGGACCCAGGCCATCAAGCATTATTTGCTTCAAGATCAGTCTTATTGGTAAAGATAACTGTCATCAGTAAGTGATTATCCTAAGAAGCAGGATTGCAGGACCGTAGTATGTCCTGAGAAGGAACCATATTCCGCTCTGGTGGGTCTGGGTATGCTCCCCTAGACTGGTGATAGGGCAACCTAGAGGGTCTGCAGGGAGGTCAGTCTTTGGGGCCTCCTTAACATTCTGCTGGTTCCACCCAGGGCAGTGTGGTGAGGAGGTGGGGTTGAGCAGGGCTTGGCAGCCTAAGACTGTTGCACAAGCTTCAGGATGAAGATGTTACAGAGCAAAAACTGTGGAGGGTGTGGAAAGGCTGTAGGATGAGTGTCACAGAAAAACTTCAGCTGCAGGCTTGGGAAGGCTTGGGTTGCTCAGGGGGTAGGCAAGAACCTGGAGAGGCAATTGGTCAACATGTGCCTTACTAAGCACCTTCTGTCTTTCTTCAGGAACAAACACAGCTATTCACATCTATTATGGGGAACAGTTTGGTCAGGTACAGGCTGAGTTCTGCTCAGTGGATTCTGGTGAATCTGAAAAACTCCCGTCACCATCGGCTTTCCCAAGTCAGTTGTCTCTCTTCTTTGCTGCAGTCCTTAAGGAACACTGCTGCTCCAGCTGCTTCCAAAAGATGGAAAACGTGTCAGCTGTCCAAATGGCTGAGGGGAGAGACACCAGGGGATTGCTGGAGGAGGGATATGCTCATGAGAAACAGAAGCCAGGAAATCCTTAACCATATAGTTATTGAGAATGCTTCCCCACCAGGGCACTGGGACCACTGCTGGGTCACAGGGCTTTTGCAAGAAGTCCCACATTGACATTATTGGTTTTCATCTAAGCAGGCACAGTTAAATCAGGATAACAATTTGAGCACTCAGGAGAGAGTGACATTTCCTTCCTGGAGAAGGGAACATTTTGCAAAACACCATAATCAAGACCTCACAGAAGTGATGGCTCTCAGTTGACCTAGGTTGTACAGTGGTTAAGCTGTAGAAGCCTGGGGCAGCCTTTCTTGTCAAAACTGTTTGTTCCAGGCTTTTTGCTGGAAGCAAGGATATTAAACAGAGGGTATTTTCCTGGATATTATTTAGTAGAACAACTTCTCCTCTTTCCCTTTCCGTTTTCTACCTGACTTTTTCCTTCACTGATTGATGAACAGGAGATACCAGTCAGTTTTGAAGAAATTGTATAAAAACTGTGTGCTGATACTTCTGAGCCATGATCTCATCTGTGAAGAATGAGTGCAAGATAAAAATATGAAAGCCAGCTTTTAAAATGAGAATAACAAACCTTAAATCATAGCTAAACTGCTTAGTATCTTACACATACTTTTGCAACATTATCAAGGTACAAGAAAAAGCAAAACAAACTGGTTTAACTCTTTCACTTTGTGATCTCAGCTCTCATGTCTCTTGCTGAACGCACAGAGTATTTTTCACCAGAAAATAACAGCAACATAAGCATGTTGTTTAGCTATAGTGTACTCTTTGTGACTCTTCCACCCATGCCGTGTTCAAGGGAGACTCTATGTAGTTTGTAAAGTGCAAAAGGTATTTAAAGAAAAAGGGTTATTTTGCTTTCCTTTAAAGTATACACTTGTAAATAACAATAAGTACCAGGGGATTGTTTCTAGAATTGCTGTCTATTCCTCTTTCATCTCTAGTTTAGGATATCTGAGTAGATTCTGAGTTGTACAGCAGAGTAAATTTTAGTCTTCAGGCTTAAAACAATGAGATTAAAACCAAAAACCATCCTGGTCTAAAGATATTTTGTTTACAATACTAGTGTATGCTCTTTGTATCTCTTTACTCAGGAGCAGATTACATTTGACTCCTAAATCTCCACCATAATTTACTGCAGTCTGTATTTTTAAATTTATTTTTAAGTGCATGCTGCTGTAGTCTAACATTGCAGCTTTCGTGGCTGAACGATGTGAGGAAAGGCTATGGGTGAGATGAGATACAGCAGTGCTAATCTCTAGCACATGTGAAAAATGGAGGAATGGACTCAGAGAACAGAAAGTCCAGATACCAACAGGCAGCTTCTGTGTCAGCAGCTGCTGGAACAGAAAAATAAACGATAATCATTGCAAGCCTTTCGAGGGTGTCTGACGACACTGGAAGGGGTTAACAGTGTCCGTGGGTGTGTGTCCACAGGCTGTGCTCTGCACATCAAATCAAATATTTATGAATGAAGGTCAGATGTGCCCCTTCCAGGGGGCTGTCCCCTAACTGTTTACAAAATACTGCTTGAAAAAGAGCACGGCCAGGTTGAGTTACAACCTGACATCTCTGGTGTGTCAGAAATGTGACATGATGGATTACGCCTCAGCATTGGTGGGGTTCAGCCCAGCTCCCCACTTGAGCCTCAGATGCTATTAATAGTAACACACTGAGTCATAGAAGCAAGAATGTCAGACTGCCTGGGCTGTGCTGCTCTTACACGTTAGACTGCTAACAATAGAAGGCCAGCCTAGATTTGTTAGAATAGAATAACTATTTTTTTCCAAGCATGTGCCTGTATCTCTGGCTCTCTTTTTCTCCCTCTTCGTGATTTATTTATTAAAGAATGTCACTGAATAGGAGAGATCTTCTGGGTGAGGCAGACTGGCTTGTTTAATTTATTTCCGTTGTTCTGGGTGGCATTTATACAAAACATTTAGAATTTATTTACTGCAAATATTTTTAACGCTGTGTGCGTGGTCTGATTTTTTTCCAGCAGGTATCAGCCATCTGCTGCTCTGTCTGGCTGATGCCTACAGCTTGTTTCTTTACATTAATTTTTCTCTCTCCCTACATAGAGTAGCATTGAGAAGGAATTCCCTTGTGGAGGTGTGAGCAATATAATTGTAGGGTGCAGTATGAATGTAATTTCACTTCCATCATGTAATCTAAAAAACATTTTGCACTGAGTTGTGGTCAAGTTGAAGCTATCACTCAATGAATCTGTCCATAATTTAGTGCAGAATATCATTACATTTGACTCAGTTCTCTGCTACTGAGGTCACCTCTCTGTCTCTTGCAAGTCAGTTCATCTCCCTTGTCATTTTCTCCACTTTAAATCACAAATACTAAAGCTTATTGTTTAGGCAAAGGTGTGATGGTGTAGGTTTGCATTGGTGAAGTCACTGGTACCTAGCTAAAATGAGGAATGAAGTAATTTATAAATAAGGTAAAACTGGCATATAGTAGCAGTGATAGAGGTTCCCCAAAATCTTGATGCTGACAGTATTTATGTATTAAATACAAGTGGTTTTTAATGGGCATTCAGGGTTTTGATTAGTCATATTTCCAATATTTTCTTCATAACTGTGAATAAAAGTATGCTTATAAAAGAAAAGCTTTGTTTCTCATCTGACTCTGACCTTTTAATAGAAAAGAGAACCTTGCTATACGATGATGAGACTTGACAATATTGTAAAGGGTTGGTCTGTTTGTTTTTCAACATCAGCTTATTGACCAGTCATTTCTCAGTAGAGTTTAGTGCCTGGAAAACCATAAATTGGAAGGACAGTTTGATGCCCAGATTTGACACTGGTGCTTTGTCTTGTTGGGGATGTGTTGGGGGGATGAAATTCCTGTGTCAGTGCTGCTGTTTCAATATGCTCCTCTCTTCTCAGTTCCATGAATACCCACAGCTATCATCTCCAAAGAATAACTTGGGTGTTATAGTTTACAATTACTTGGTATTTCAGAATACAACACTTACCTTGACCCACAGCAAAAAACTTGTCTGTGACACTCCCTGACTGTGCTTCAGAACCCACTGAGCGGTGACAGTTCTCATTTTTATTATTTTTATTATTATTTCAAGTAGAGAATAGAGACAGTCTTCCCATCTTGCACGGATTATAAGTTACTCTCTTCTGTACTATGGTCAGAAGGCATTAAGGCTATTTTTTAGCATGTTTTGTGGTCTAGTAGTTGCTTTAGAGGTAAATCCAGGAATGGATAAACTGCTCACCATAGAAATGCCACTGTACTGCAGCCTCCCTCAGCACTAGCCTGTGTTCATCTTGTATTTCCCCTCTTGATCCTGGCTCAGTTTGAGTAAATAAAAGCATGGGAAACTCATAAATACCACTTGAGCTCACTGTGTGCGTTGGAACAGCTCTCTTGTTCTCCCTCACAACTCCTCACTTGCAGCCTTTTGCCAGTCATTCGGGAGCAGATTCCATTGCCAGCGCCGTTCTGCGAGGGCAGAGGAATGCAAGGTGGTGTCAGTGCCTGGAAATTAGGGACGGTGGAATTCGGCATTTGTTCCACAGCGGCAGCTGCAGCTGGTCGCTCCAACACCAGGGGCAGAATCCACGAGCAGGGTATGAGCTGCCATTAGCCATAGGAAGAGATCACAGTGGAAGAAGATAAGAGCCATAAGAAGGAAAGAGACAAGTGATGAGCAATCGGACTTGAGCAGACCTTCTGGGAAATCTGACCGGGGGAGATAATTATCTGGAATAAGCTGCTTTTTTTTTTTGCTTTTTTTTTTTTCTTATTTTATTTAAATCCATCTCAGCCAAACACTGCTGGAAAAGAGATTGTGTTTAAATTACTTCAGCTAATTCTTACTGCTTCCACTAAGAAGAAAAATTGTTTGCCATGGTGAAAGAAAAAGGTAATTATGTTTATTGATAGACTGGAGCTGAAGCAACCTAATATGCCAGCCATAGTCACCTGAGGTTTAAACCTTCACATTTAAAATGAGCATGCTGTGATTGGCAGTTGCTCTTTTCCTTTCTGTAAAAATGGTGTGCCAAACCCTGCAGTGGATTGATTATTGATGTACCTGCTTTAATAAGGGTAGAATCTGAAACACACCTTATTTAACATGTCTGCACAGCTGGGTTCCTTCTGTATGTACATGTTTGTTTGGTTTTTTATGCAATTTTACCCAAGTTTGCTGGTTTTTACCTGTATTTGCTACATTCAAGTAGTTGTAACTACTGAAGCATCTAGTTTAAAATTTTTAAGATAAACATTGATATATTCAATTCTGGTCTTGAGAGGGTATATTTTAAATTTTAATGAATAAATGGAGATTTTGTGAGATTTTGCATAATGTTTGAATTTTGCAACAGTAAATTAGGTATCAGTTTCACTTACCTATAAGCACCATTTTAAGCTTCCTACATAAGAATTTGCTAGTTAAAGAATTTAGAAATGGGATCTTTCCTTGTGGTAATAGTGGTCTATAACATATTATGAAGATGTGAAATACATTCTGAGTTGTATTTGAGTAGTGCACTGGATGTGGTTTTGGGGCATTGCATTATCACAAATAGGTTCAGACTTAGTTGCTCTTTTGTGAAGAGGAGGGTCTGTGCTCTTTACTTTTGAGGACTGTAAAAAATAATGTGGGCTAAATTCAAACTAGGGAAGAAACAAAAGAAGTAGTAGTGCTGAGTAAAAGTGAGCAGTTTTGCAAATCTGACCCACATTAAGTATTTTTTAAATGTTGTAAATGAAAAAAAAAATGAGTGAAATTGGCTTAATAGATGATTAGATTGAGGAGACCAGGACAAATGCCTCAATAGCCTGCCAGAGTATGTCATAAACATTATACAGTCTATTGATAATTTTTGTTGATGAAAAGCAGCATAAATATTATTGACTACGTGGTAGGTTTGGCATCCATTGCTTCAGATTTTTTATAATGTCAGTCATGAACTGTTGACCTGCTACCACTATCAGTAAGTCATACCTGGATGGTTTAAGTAGCAATTTCACCCCAAATCCTTGAAACTGCAGGTTTCACAGTCATTGGAATGAACTATGTCAGTCGTCTTTTCAGAAAAATAAGTGTATTATCATTCAACTTATCATTAACTGTTGCAGGTTTTCTAAGATGCATTTGAAAACAGGGATGCTGATTTTCTTGAAGTGTACATAAAATACGTGTAGCGTTCAGGTTTGATCCTTATATGTGTTTTTGTCCCCTCCCCCAGCTGATGCTCAGTTGGTTGGGTTCCCTGTGTTACAAGGGGGTTGTACTCAGGAATGCTCTGTAAATAAAGTATTAGAATCTTACACCATGAAAGCTGTCACATAGCTGTAACAAAATTAAAACAAGCCTGTTATTTTTGTAAAAAGTGCAAGGCAAAAAGACTGCTGGAATAGTGGGAAATAAATGGTGGAAAATCTACAAAAGACTTGTGTTTAAATTGCTTCCTTTCCCCCTCTCCACCAAGATTAATGCATTATTTACAATGGCTATTAATATTGATGTTGCATATAAATATTTTTGTCCTGTTCACACAGATAATGGACTAAAATAACTAAATGCCCTCTTTAATTTTGGTGTACAATTACTGATATTTCATATCTCATGGCTGCAGAGTGAGAAAGGATAGTATCTGTTAAGAGTTTATTTTATACCTTATTACTTCCAAATAATTTCCCCAACAATTTTTTTTTAATCCTTTAATTTCTTCCTTGCATTCTTTTCCTGTGGGTTTTTTTCTCTTTTGTTTTGTTTGGGTGGTTTTGTTTTTCTTTTTTTCCCCCCTCTCCTTTAGGCAGCAGGTCGGGAGTTATTGCTACAAATGTCACTCTCTGCAGTGATAGTCTTGCAAAATGCAGTCAGTACAGTACAGCTGGTACCCTCCCTTCCAGCCACTGCTTGAGCTGCTGTTTGAACAGGCTGAAAATGCATTCAGTCCAGTGTCATTTCATAAACATGTTAAGTAGGCACTGGAGGGGCTGGTTTCGACCAGATAAATGCAACTCCAACTCAGTGAATTGCAAAACGGTTAGTAACAGTTTTTAGCAAATTAGCATGCTTCATTATGCTCATATTGTGGAATGATTTCAGTGTCTGCCTGGTTAGTTCATACACAAAAAAAAATCCTGAGGCCAGGGTGTTTTCTGCTGACACCAAATGGCGCTTCCTAAATTGTGTCTGACTGATACCACATTTTCGTTTCTCTGACAGTGTACTTATCTATTTCCAATTATGAGCCCTTATTATCTAGTTACTGAGTTAAATTATTATCACTGTGTTGCATCCAAGGGTGACTTTGTATCCTTTAACAGAAAGTTTACATGTGCATATGCGTATTTTGTTATTAATTGTCTTCTGCAATTTAAACCACATATTGAATAATCTGCATTCTTGGTGCTTCTGTGTTGAGGACAGTGTGGGAGTTGAAAGCCTGCTAGCCAGGTTTCTGGGTGATACAAGTGTTGCAGCTTCATTTTTACCCCCATTAGTTGACATAAGCTGATTTAACCCTGATTCTTGATTTCTTGATGAGAAGACTGTCCTAGTCTTCAACAGGACAAGTGCTAGTCTGTGAAAGCATATTGGTAATCAGCTTTGTACCTGATGAGGTCTTGGGCTGGATCATCCATGGGCAAACCTATGAAAGTGGATTAGTAGCTGTTCATGCCAGACTTCTGTGTGCTTGGAAGGATAAAAGGAGAAAAGAGGAAGGGTTAAAGATTTTTTGGATTAAGGAAGCAGATACAGAGGCTTTATGATTGCTGTTCTTCACATACCGATTCAGTTGAAGGGAAGGTGCTGGCACCTACTGGGTACCAAGTTGCAGTGAGCTAGTTCATGTTTCCATGTTCTCACAACCATCTCTGTGGATGTTAGTTGGTGCTGGCTTTCCCAGTAAGTGATGCAGAAGATGCAGTTCACCAAGATGATATTCCTGTATCATTTGGCCCACGGTCTAGTTCAGTCTTGCAGAGAGATTTAATTATCTGTTGTTTTTAATTCATTCTTTTGATAAAGCATGATACCGATACCCCTTTGGGTTATGACCAAGGGGACTGTTTTTATGCTTGCAGTAGCTCCAGCCTTCTTCTCTTCCATTTCCCCATCCCAAGAGCTGTGAGTCTCCAAAGGAGCTTTTAATATTTTCCTTTTGTGGTAAATGGAGCTGCTTTAGTTGGGATTCTCCTTGAAGAGCGTGCAAAATGTTACCTGTCTGCTGATTTAAAGGTGTTCTGTATTGGGAACAATGTCTCTCTGGTGTTCTGTGTGTTTGCAGTTTTAACAATTATTCCCCGTGTTAATCAAGAAAATGTTGAATAATGGGATTTGGATCCTAACACTCTCTCAGTGTCATGATTGTTAATGAAACATGGTCTTGATCTGAACTCATGACTTTGGAACTTTTAACCCCAGGTGACCTGGGAAAAGCTCCAAGTTTGTTGCTTTTGGAGCACATGGCAAATTTATGCAATCAAACATTGGCAAAGGAAGGGCTGGGGAGTTTTATTTTCTTCTTACTTCAGTTTATTTAGTTTCAAATTTAGTTCTGCTTGACAGTTTGCTTTTGGGGCTGGGCATTTGGGGTTTTGTTTTGATTAAGTCAGTGTGCTACCTTGTACAAGCCACGGGGCATTTTATAAATATGCATAGTAGTAGATGTTAAAAAATTCTCTTGTAGTTAAAGTACTGAACTGTAGAACAGTTCGGCTTTAGAGGCTCTTAAGGTGACCTTGGGGAGGTAATTTGATCTCTCCTTGTGTTAATCTCTAAAACGAGGATAAGAACATTCCTCTTGTCTGCCTTGATTATTTGAATTAGAGGTCTTTGGAGCAGAGAGTTTCTTTTACTTTGTTTCACAGCTGTGACAAGGAAATCTTAGTCTTGGGATTTAACTACTCGTACAAAAAAAAAAATCCAGTGCTATGTGAGTATCTTATAAACATCTTACTACTTTTTAAAGAAAAGCAATTGTAAGAGAATTATGCTTCAATTGGCTAAATTATGGTATTGCTTGTCCTGTACTTTCTCTTTCTAAATTTATTTTTAATGTTAGGTTTCAAATTGCAGTTCTGATGTGCAGCATTGATACTGAGAGAAACAAAAATAACCAAGGAGATGCCAGCTCAGGCACTGCATGTTTACTGGAGATTTTATTTTTTTTTAATTTATTTATTTAATAGCACTTAGTTCACGAGTGTACAAATATTCATATTCTGAGAGTTGGGCAAGCACAATGTGCAGTCCTGCCATGCCTGATCGCTTCCCAGTAGTGGAATTCCATACATTCCTTGCATCCGAGCTGTGTGTAGGAGCCAGCTTTCTGAAGATACGATGAGAGCTATTTTATGCTGAGAAATAGGAGAACTTTTGCTGTTGATCTCACTGGAGGGGAGGGCTTAGTGCTTTTAGTCATTAAATTTATGACCACAGAGTTCACGGGTTCAGGTAGCAGTAGAGGCACTTAAGCTGTTCCTCCATCTGAAACAGTGAGTGTTGTGAGCCAAAACCCCCAGTTTTCAGTAGAGGAGGTTCAATCAATTTCATTTTTTCACAATTTATAAGGTTCTAATTTTACTGATTCTGGTTTTGAAGATAAAAGCAAGCAAACACATGCTCAGAGAAGTACACCTCAGCTTCTCTCTGGACACTTCTCCCTTCCCCTTGCTGGTTCCCACATTATACTCAATGCCTTTGGTGAGGCAAGGGTGGTGCAGGAGACTGGTATCAGTCCATTGTTGCTCCTTTTTTCTTATTCAGTTATTTGTCCATAATCTCCTCTGCTGGCTGCAGTCCTGTAATAGTTATACCTTCTTTTGAGTCTCTTCTCTGTCTGTGCTTGGGACAACTAGTTTGCCTCAGCATTTCTCCAGCCCTGCTGACCCTCCTGCCTTGACACCATTTTTGTTTCTCTCTTAGCTGTGCTTTGGTGTCTTCTCTGCCCTGGTGTTGTCTCCTGTGTCTCATAGAATCACATAATGAGTCAGGTTGGAATGGACCACGGTGGGTCATCTGGTCCAACCTCCCTGCTCAAGCAGAGTTATCTCAGAGCACATGGCACAGGATTGTGTCCAGACAGGTCTTGAATATCTCCAGTGAGGGAGACTGCACAATGTCTACAGGCAACCTGTTCCAGTGCACATTCACTTGCACAGTAAACAAGTTTGTCCTTATATTCAGGTTTAGATATATGTATATATATACACACAGACACATCTCTGTTTTCCAGCATCCCTGGTGCTCTGGTATCTCTCTTGCATCTTCTGCTGCTTGTCCTTTCCATGTTTGCCACCTGTTTGTATGTATACATACATACAGGCTTTTGCAGAGGTGCTGTTTGCTCTTCTGTTTTGTTTTGAAGTGCAGTGGGTCGATTTTGCCAATTGCTGATTGAGCTGACCAGCACAATCCCATACTTGGCTACCTCCTACACAAGTCAGCACTGCAGCACCTTCCCCATTGGAGCCCTGCTGGTTATGGTGAATACAACTGATTAGACTGAAAATTATATGGTTGCTTTCCTTGGATGAGAATTCAAAAGGCACCGCTTTTGAAGGTAGTGTCTGGCATAGTGAAATTGTTTAAAATACATTAAGCTAAAGAAATATTTTTCCAGAGGGGAGGTAGGAATCTTGATAGAAAAGAACTTGCAGGTTAGGCACTGCAGGAGTGTCAGTTCTTTTTCTGGAAAAATTAATGCATACCAGGGGAAACAACCAAGTTCCACTAATCAAAATGTGCTGTGCCCTTTGGGTGGGAACAGGATTTTTTTTCTTGTTTGTTTCTGGGGGCAATCCATAACTAATTTAAAAAGGATTATTTATAACAAAGTTGATTTTCCACCTAGAGGACAGTCAGTATCCCCAGAAGGATGATTAATCCTTGCCTTCGTTCAGCTTGGATAGTTTTCAGGCTCACTAGGGATCTGGCTGAGGAGAACACTTAGGCATTGTCTTAAGCCTGTTCTATTCAGTAGAGTATCCTGTTGAGTCTAATTGAATCACTGGGATTTAAAGCTAAGTGAGTGTTTCGGTGTCTTCTCAAAGTTGGACTCCATTTTTTGAGACTATTTGATGTTCTTGAAGCAAAATTGTGCATTTTATTAATAGTGGTCATTTTGTGTTGTGTATTAGATGCATTAGTGTATAAGAGACAACAATGAGATAAATAATTCAGAATTTTTTATGGGCTTATCCTAAAGTTCTATAAACCCAGAAATGATAGAAGCCACGTGTAGATCATCATGTACATTACCTATTATTGTATTCCACATAGACAGGAAAGCAGAAGCAGGAAAGCTAAGGAATCCCCTCAAAGCTGCAGAGTGAGGAGCAAGTGCTAAAATAAGGGTCAAGTCAAGTAATGCCAGCTGTTCAGAAGTGAAATGTTGTTGCTTTTATGTTACGCGAGAGACTAATAGGCAAGGTCCTATAAACAATGTCAGCAGGGTGGGTAGCTCTCTAATTCCCACAGCTATTAGCACCACTGCAATATCACAGATGTTAGTATAATCTGCATGGCAGTATTATGGAACTTTGTTTTAGTTCAGGATCTTGTTCAGAAGCAGGATCTTAAAATTATATCACATTAAGGAAGTGATCTAAATATAAGTGCAGCCTTGCAAACCAGTGAGAGTTATTTTTTATTACTGCTGGACCAAACAAGAGTCAATAAATTACTTGTTTGTTCAAAGAAGCAGTTGCATATCTATTTCTTTTCTGCAAAGGCACCTGAAAACAGGATTTGTTAGATTTGAGAGTGCTTACTTTCTATCCAGCACTCTAAGTGCTATCCAGAGGAACAGGCTGTGTTCAGGAGCACTGTATCGGTCAGTACTTTCTCTGTGATAGTCCATTTACCCTAGAGTGTTAAAGGTTACAGAATCACAGTACCAATAAGGTTGTAAAAAACCTCTGAGATCATAAAGTCCAACACTATGTCCACTCTTTCCTTAAACACCTCCAGGGATGGTGCCTCCACCACCTCCCTGGGCAGCCTATTTCAATGTCTCATCATGCTTTCTCTGAAGTAATTCCACCTAATGTCCAGCCTAAACCTCCCTGGCACAGCTTAAGACTATGTCCTCTTGCCCTGTTGATGGGCTTTAATAGCACATTGTTATTTATTGTTAAAATAATATCCCTCAAGAAACTGACTTCTATGCTGCCAGTGTTTGTAAGGTCTGGGTGCCAACGTGGGCAGTAAAGCACAGGACAGGGCCTCTGAAATGTCTAGTTTATCAGCTCTGTACATGGCAAACTATCCTGGGAGTCAGGAGCCATGTGAAGAGTTATGTTGCTCACAAATGCGAGTGTCTAGTTTTAGTTTGAGGCTGTTTAGCTCAGCCCTTAGAAATGCCAGAAGTGAGGGAGGTACTGAATGATGGGCTTTTACAAGATCCTTGATTGAAGGAGAGTTTCTAAGTGTGGGGCACAGAGCTTCCACGGTTTAAAAGTGTTAGCTGAGAACAGGTCTCTGCAGGGGTTCTGAACAAAACTCTTGGTGAGGTTCGTGGTGTTAAGGGAGGGGAGATTTTACTACAGATTCTGTTTTGAAAGTATCTACTCACTGACTTGAGTAGATCAATGTTCCTCTTCAGACAATCTCAGGGTAAACAGTGGGAGAATTGGCTTTTAAAATTAGCATTTTTGTATTCTCAAAAGAGAATTTAATTAATTTTACTGTATGGAATACTCCTGTAGCCTCAAAAAAGGAAGCATAGGGGAACTCGAACGAGTTTGTTGCTGCGGACTGGAATCCCCTCGTGTGTTGTTGTTTGGGTAGCTGAGGGGCCTGTTTGACATTTAAGTGCTATTATGGGTAACCACCACTCATCAGTAACCCAGAATTTCCATGCTGTCTGGAAAAAGAAATTGGTTTTTTTTCTGCTAAGTTCAGCAACTTGCTTTCATGCAGCCTTGAGGATCCTTGAGGATTTGCAGCGAATAATTTGACACTTGTGTTTATTCATTATTGTCAGGTTTTGATGGAGACATCAAGTGATGTGTATGAGATGGTCGCTCAGAGTATTCTGAGGACCTCTTGAATTTCTAATTACCCCTGTCCTATGTTAGAAAATACCCAACCAAAACACCCTTTTGAGTGATTTTCTTGTGTATGGCGGGTGTGTTGAAGGCATAAGTCAAAATTATTTTGCCACTTGCAAGGCTGATAAACAGTTGCTACATGTTAGACTCGCAGCTGTTAGGTGTGAGAAGCATATGCTTAGCATGATCCTCCAGCCCTTCAGTAAGGAGTTCTGAAGGGTGAGTTGACTATCTTGAAATACTGTCCCTCAGTAAGTTGGTTGTGTAACTAAGTGTAGAGAACCTTTGTGGATGTGATGAAGATCAATAAGGGCATTCTCAGAACATCAGTTAAGAGAGTTTGGGCTCAGACTTATCTTTTTATCACCTGATTTGTATCATGATCTGTCTTGTGAAAAATTACTCTGTACTCATGTAGAAATATGGCAGACAAAATTCACTTTGTGCTTCTTCCCTTTGGTTTGCTAACCACTAATCAGTAATCCGTCTGTTAACAATCACGTTGAGTAATGCAGGAATGGAGGTTTTGATTCAAAGGCTGACTTGACTTAGTCAACATTTGTTTGAACATCATCTGTTTCTCAGCATGTCTTAATTTGCTGCATACTTCATTGGAAGATTAGTGCCTTTTCATTACTGAAAATAGTTTTAAAACTCCCTATTGCTTTTTCTATTTAAGCTTAAAACAACTCCTGATAATAGTTAACCAGTTGTTCATGACTTTTCTTTGAAAGGATTATAATTTTTCTTAAACAGTAATTGTTGTGTAAGATATGTCATGTAACAAATACAAATGGAATCATTTTGCCAAGTCATTTTGTTCGTGCAGTATAGATGATGCTTTAGAATGTTTTTTGTTCACCTACCAAGTAACCAAAGACAAACACATGTTGACAGACATGGTAGAAGTTGCTCCTTCATTTGCTGACTCTTGGTAATCTAGAGAATGACAAATACTTCTAAATAGGCTCTGATGCTTTTGTATTGAAAGCAGCATCAATAACATGCTACAGTTTAACTGGACTGTAGAACTGAGTTAGCAGCAGGGTGTGTTTCTACCTGACAAACTGAGAAAGCACTCAGGCTCCTGGTGGGTTTGAAGCAAGAGCAGGATATCCCAAGGTTACTGTGTAGTTAGGCATAAGGACCTACTGAGTCCCAGTAAGGTTTTATGCTTTGTCACTGAGAAACTGTGAAAATTGTGCACTACAGCTTATAGACTGTCAGAGTCTGTGGTGTGTCCAGATAAGGTTATAACCTTTAAATATACACAACCAAATTTTCTTAATCTCTCAATCACCATCAAAAGCATGGCAAACCGGATCCATCAAACACATTTATTTTGATTGCAGAACCATCACAGCTATATTCTTTATTTTTGTGTATGTTGTAGATGATCTTTTCAGATAGGATCAGGCAAGTGCTGGCGTTACATATCTCACTTGATACTGAACCATTCATATGCATAAATCCTTACACAGCTGAGGCCTTAGGGCCTGAACTGGTAGGCTGTTCTGTGGGGAATTAATTGTGGTATCAAAGCTCTAGGTAGCAGGGAGGGATGGGAGGAGGATAGGAAACAGCAGAAAAAAGAACAGAGAAAATAAGCATGTTTGCACTTGTGTTTTGAAACTAGGAAACAAATGGGATTTTTTTTCCTGCTGTATTTTAAAGCTCATTATTTCCTAGCCTTTTAACATATTTGTATGTATGAGGCACACAGCTTTTTATTTTTGTTTGTAAATAACATAGGAGTCATCTCACATGGATTTTAAGCCACAGTTATATTTTGGGTTATTACCTGGCACTTGTATCTCTAAATTTTTTTATTTCATTCTGTTAGCTGCATTAGCTCCATGCATGTGTTATGCATATCTAAAACTAAGACAGTATTTAAATACTGGTTTTCTTACTTAAAAATCATATATGTTTAGTCTTTTATTTTTAAAATTTGGTTTCTGGTATTGAAAACTTTACATCCTATTTTCATGCAAATAAATTTTGATATCTTTACTTACAACCTTTTCTCAAATGTTTTTGTTATGATCAACCCTAACCTATCATCTTAATTTATCTAGTTACACTTGTTAATGTCTTTATAGGATGTTTTTCCTTTAAAAATACATTTTTCAAGGTAGTAATTCACCCCTAGGGTGGACACGTGGCACGTCTTCTGTTTTGTGAAAGTCTTTTAGTCGTTGCTGTTTCCTGTGGGGTCCCAAATTCAGCTGCATCAGCATGGACCCCTCATTAGGATCACAAGGTCTAACCCGGGCCGACTTGTTCCAGCGTAGATCTTTATCTCCATGGGCCACAGGTCTCTGGCAGGACTCTGTTTCATCTTAGGCCTCCCGCAGGAGTCGCAGCTTCCTCGTGCATCCACCTATTTCAGTGTAGGCTCCTCCATGAGCTGCAGGGGAGTGTCCTCACTCTGTAATCTTCCACACACGGCAGGGATTTTAGTTTTCAGTCTTTTCCCTGCTGAAAGGAAAGAGCGGGGAGGGGGGAAGAAGAAAGAACTCCCCCTCCTTCGGGCTTCTCT
>JAWWLV010000180.1:28084260-28099727 GCA_035041135.1 Platyrinchus mystaceus | reverse complement strand
ATTGGCAGAGGCGTTACTAAAACTTTTGATTGGGGGTTTTGCTCCAGAAATCTACCTGGCAAAACTATTTTCAGCCCCGGGTGAGGGGGTTGGGGGGGCTGGTTGGCAAACCCTCGACATGAGGGCAGTAATTTTTGGGGTGCAGAAAGAGATACTGCCCTACCGTGTTCCCATTCCTACTGCAGTCCTGTTTGCATCTGCTGTTTTCAGCAGCAGGCCAATTGCAAGGGGAAAATGGCAATACTTTTATGGAAAATACGAGAAAAAGTTTAAAAACCATGGCAAAAAACTACCATGTTTGAGATTTATTTTTTTTTTCTGACTTGTTTTAAAAATAGCTACTCTGGATATCTATAGATGGCAAAAACAGTTTTAAGACAAATTGGCACACTGTAGGAGTAATGCAGATAAATTTACAGGAAGAGAGAGCTTTATAATGATTCTTCAGATCTGGTTTGAATGACAGCAGCATGAGCAAGCTACAGTCTAGGATTTTCCCTTAGGCTTTTTCTTACATGTGTAGGCAAGCAGCTCACTAGTATCTCTTTATGGGAGCGCCTCCTTCCAGGATTTCCTGGAATTCCTGAAGATCCGTGTCTGATACCTGTGGCTAATGACTGCAGTAACATCTTTATCAGTCCCTGACAGCTGGGAGGTTTGATTTCAGTCCACGTCACTGTTGGTCACCTTAGCTGATAGGATTCTTATAGATTTGAGATTCAAGAACAGTCTGCAGATAAGCAAAATGACACTGCATTTTTCACCCCTTCCTTTCAATAGGTATTTCAGTAAATCCTCGAGTCTCCACTGTGCTGGGTTTTTTACAAAAGAGGAATTCCTTGGAGACTGTACTGGCTGTAGACTGACAGGCTTTACAAACCAGAGGTTACAGGCAGTCACCTTTGTGAGAAACACAAAGGGTGGGAGAAAATTACTTCTCCCCTCTTTACAACAGAGCATGGAGAGGAAGTGATAAGGCAGATTTGGTTCTTGAACTTGATCCTCTGGTGTCTCTCTAGCATCTTCATCTTCACAGTGTTATCCTGTGCACGGTGCCCACCCGCCTTCCTCTGTCCTGTCCCAAGCAAGTGGCTGCCCAGCTGGAGTAACAGTGCAGCCATCTGGCAGCATCAGAGACTGAGGGAATTTTTATTTTTCAAGTTTCAAACTGCAAATCCTGTAAATTAATTTAAGAAATTACAGCCTCCAAAGCTATGTCAGGTATTACAGAGAGAGAAGAGATGGCAGAGAGAGTTGTCTGTAGGAAGATTTGATTGCACTGATTGCATTGATTGCCTTGGCAATCTCTTGCACAGTCATCTTACTTTCATTCCTGAAAGCAGAAAGGAGAGGAAATTTAAAACAGGCTAGCAAAAAACTTACAGTAGTTTCACACCATTACATGTGTGCTTTTTCCTTCTTAATAGTTCAGTCTTTAGCCAAGAAAACACAGCAGCCAGTTGAATGATAGCATTTCAGAGCATGCTGTCTGTGGCAGGCCACTCTTAAGATACAAAGGACATGGCTGTGAAATGCTGGGAGTCCCCCTGCCCATTAGCACAGCCTGTTCTCAGTGCAGTGCAAAAGAGCCCAGAGGTTGTGGAACTATAAGCTATAGAAATTGTATATCCTAGCATAAAATTTGAAGTTACATGTTCTACAACATGATTAGAGTTGACTGACCATAGCTTCAGGTTTATTTGTGAAGGTATTCATACAAATGGGAAAATGACAAAAATTAAAATTAAAAGAGCAATAGCCCATATGCTCCTCTTCTTTTAATTTAGAGGAAGCTGGTTTTTTACTGCAGTTTAGAGCTGAACCCAGCATATTTAGCTGTGACCTCTGCCTTGCAGCATTTGCATAGCAAGGTGTTTCCCAGAAGCTTCTTCCTTACTTCCAATAAAAAGCAGGGTATTTTCTGGCTTGCAGCAGATACATGGAGTCTTGCCATCAAGAATCTGCAGCTAAGAGTCACTTAGCTTGAGCCTTTGATTTCTAACAGTTCTGTGTTCAGCAAGGGAATCATTAATAGATAAAGCTGCAGTATTTATTTTCATTGTTTTCTTTATTCAACAACTGTGTCTCTTTAGGTAGTTGCTGTAATTTTCATTCCAAAAAGGTTGGGTACAAAAGCTGAGGTCTTTTTTTCTGGCTGATGCAACAAAATATATAATTGCTATTAAACCCTCGTACAATGATCTGTGCTACATAAAACACCCCAAGAGGACAGTTTTAAACTTCACACAGCAAATAAAGTCTTTCACTTTGCTCAGAAAATGCCTTTGGTTTCTCATATGAACATTGGGTTGTTAATAGTCTTTTCTATCTCCTTTTCTTTTTAATTGTTTCTTTGCAGATCTGGGATTATTTTGAGAAGTTTAGATAAAATGCAGTAACAAGTATGCTCAAGCTGTTGGAGTTGCTTTGAATTTACATCAATATAGCGCTGTTGCAAAATGTAATGAAATCAACATTGCATGATTCACAAGGGAACATAAGGAATGACAAAAATCATGATGATATGTATGCACAAAGCAGTACTTCAGTGACAAGACTGTTTTCCTCATAGATGAAGGTGCTATTGATTTTTTTATATTCTCTTTTTCCCCCCAAATTAAAACATGTCATCCAGACTTCCCAGTTGTCCCAGTCAGTGTACCTGTTACTCTGGGTAAATTGGATATTTAATGGGACATTGATTTGTCTTATTGAAAACCTAAATGAGTGTAAGAAAGCATTAATTATTAATTATTTAATGGTTTAAGCTGGTCTTGAAAGCAGGAGTGGAAGTCTCCACCTGTCTTGTCTTGAAAAGTTCTTTTTATATCCCTGACCTGAGATTTTGTTCATTAATAAAAAATAGTCTTCAGGCTGTGCCCAGCAGCATTGGAAGTTAAAATTATTATAAAGCAACCTGAAACTTTGGCAAAGTTTTGATGTTGATCTCTTGTAATTGTAAAGGCTATGACAGCTTTGACTTCTATAGGTACTATACCTTTCGAAAATTCATATTTAAAAGTGTTGAAACAATAAAAATAAGGCTAAACATTCAAAGAAATTGTTGCATCTGTTTAATCCGTGTGCCGGCTTCCAGCATCCCTTTGTTCAAGTGAAGACACTACACTAGTTTGTTTAACTAGAGCACATTTAACAGATCAGTTTAGTTAGTAGTCCAGGTACTTGTGATGGAATGACATTTGTTTGGAACTAAATCCGTTGTGTTTGTAGCTGTTTGCACCTTGCTGATGTGAGCAAGGCCAGTAGACACACTGTTCAGTCTTAAACAAAAGGGTCCATGCACCTTGTTTTACTGGTTGGGCCAAGCTAGTATCTGACATGATTTGCCTGTAGACAAGTATTGGCTCACATTGTTTTATTGGAACTGACAAATACTTGACTTGTTTATGTCACAGACCCCTGCTGTAAGTATGCATTTCATGATATGAAGTCAATCTCGCCCTCGGTACTGAAGCAAGTACCTGTTGCTCTGGTGCCACCTCTCCCTCAGAAAGTTGTTAACTTACATTCTCTTAATTTCTTTTAGCTTGGAAGGTAGTCATAGTGAGGATATATTTGGATGTGAAACTTCATTAAAGGCAACACAGCTCCTTAAGTTGGTGTTTGTCCGCTCACTTTCCAAGGAATGCTGCTCCCAGAAATATGATGGATGTGACCATATGTGACCATTGTCTGACTTAATGTCTTAGGTGCTTATGTAACTCTTTCCATCTCAGCATCCAGGAACCTTGTCATGGTATTTACTCTCACAGCAGGGTGAGGTTAACAATGCTGTTACACCCAGTTTACAGTCAGAGACACTGGAAACACAGAAAAATCAAACCATTCAAATAACCTAATTTTAAACTGGTAGGTCCCAGGCTCAGAGACTTAGATGAACTTAACTGTCTGACTTTAGACCTTTAGAGTTAGAGGATGTCATCCAAAAAGCCCAGATACCTGTTGTAGAGCAGAGGTGGGAATCTGGATTATCCAGATCCTAAATTAATGTCCTATTGCTAATTATACTGTCTGGAGTCTATTCTTGTCTTAGACATGATCTAGTGTTGCCTTATTGCATCATTGCTGCTAGTGCATGATGCCTGAGAACATATCCTCTAGCATTTAGTTGATGTGGGGAGGGTTGGTGCAGGCAGAGCCTGAATTATTTACTCTCTCAAGATGTGAAATCCCTGTAGGGAGATGAAACCAGCTCCTGGCTTACCTTTTCAGACCCAGGGCAGTTCACAATTGACATGTCCAGTAAGCTGGCTGGACTTCAGTCAGAAACATTTCATTAAGCTGCTTGTAAAGGTATTTCACTTTGTTTTCCTTCAAATCCCTGTTCTGTCCTCACTGGTAACTATAAAAGGTCACCTCTGTCACTGAAAAGCCTTGTGTGTATTGCATATATCCAAAGGAAAAAGCTTACAAGCAATTCCTTACAGGAAGGCAAAAGTCAATTACTCAGTTTTGACCTACAGTGCCAAATTCAGGCCAGTAAGACAAGCACCATAATTAACTTCACTTAAAGGATCAGCCTGGAAATAGCAACTAACAGTATTTGTATTCATTTAAATGGCTTTAAAGGCAGAACTGGAAAAGAGCTGCATCATTGGACCACTGTTATTTACATGTATATACTCTCCTAAAGAGCAAAGGCTTGTGTTTCAGATCAATACCAGAAAATCTGGAACCTGGTGTGCAGAATTGTTAGGGTGTCCTCCACGTGTGAGTTGAAGGGAGCAGAATGTTGCTGATGCAGATTTCATATTGCACCCTATAAATCCTAGGAACATTTTCCCAAATTCTTGATCCAGTTTCTTTTGTCAGCAACTTTAAAAGTCCATCTCAGGCTATCTGGTTCTGAGAGGGAATTTTCCTCATGATAATTTAACTTGCTAGCACTTGTCTCTATGCTTCTTTCTTCTTTTCTACCTTTCTTCCTTTCCTCTCTCTTTCTCTCCTTCTCTCTTTCTTTCTCTCTTTCTCATTGCATAGTCTATGTGTTTCCTTGGTTACCAGTTAATGGTCTTGTTTGGAAGAATAATAACTTCCACTCCAGAAATAGTATCACATTGCGGACTATTAGATGAGGTTCACTCAAGGTAAGGCATTCACTGGGCTCTTCACTGGAGCTCCTAATTGAAATACTTGTTGGCATTACCAACTGCATTCTGTTCACCAGGATGGGCTGAGTAACTGCTCAAGGGAAATAGTTGAAATGAGACTACCAGAGGAGAGGGTATTAAAAACTTTGAGCTTGAGTAGAATTCAGCCGTTCATTTTCTTTGAAGGTTTAAGTGGGAGGTGTGGGTGGTGGTGGTAAGAACAAAATAGCAGCTACCATATTAGTTTGGCTGGACTTATAACAGAAATTACTTAGAATATTTGTTATTCTTTATTCTTGATGCTGTTTCTCCCTTAATCACATATTAGGCTTTTTATTTTTTATCTTGTATTTATATATTACAGAATGATAGCAATATTTCTTCACCAAGGCATTTATACAGGACAGTAATATAGAAGGAATTCAAGAAGTGATGGGTCTAGAAATTGCTAGAAATTCACTGAAGAAGGGGAGGAATCTGGTGTAGTAAATATGAGACAGGTATCTCTTTTATTGCTGCGTAAGCAGCAACCTGAAAAACTGCATAGTCCTGTGGGGGTGATGTCAAGAATTGATTAGGAAAGGAAAAGATCTCCAGAAAACTCCAAGATAAGATAATGAAGATGCTTCCCAGTGAGAGTGAGAGTGATGTAGCTGTATCAGCACTCAGTCCTTTGCAGGCCAGGAAAAGTAGGACAGGAATGGTAAAAGACAGAGGCGTGGGTAGAGATATGTTTTCTCTGAGATGTTCTGATGAGCACCACTAGTTTGAGAACAATGTTAGAAGGAGGCAAACTTTCTACTGCTAGAATGGGATGTGGGAGGGAGAATTGAAGGAACATAGGTTTGTTTGGGAACATTCTGGGTAATACTTTCCACTTCAAATGGTAAAGTTGAGATTAAATCTTGCTCTGGTTTACACCCATGCATTTCTGTTGGAGCCCCAAGCTGCTAGGAGACACATCTGAAGAGAAAGTTAAATGTGTTTTAGAGAAGCCAAATGTGGAGCAATTAAACTTTTATTATGACAATGAAATACACAAGCCTTTCCTGTTCCTATCCAAGCTCTGCTAAGGGCAGTTGGATGGCTGATTACCACTACCTGGAATTGTCTCCCTGACTATATTGCATATACTTTGGTAATTTCTGCCTACTCATTCTCTAATTTGAATGCAGAGAGGAAAATTAATGGGAGTAGAAATAAATAATGTTGTCTTCTTTTCTCTGCAGGAGTGCTTTCCCTGTGTTAGGTATTGTATCTGCTGTAGCAAAAAGGAGATGTTTGTAGTTTATATTTAGTGTAGTCATTTCATATAGACTGCCTGGTTCATCTGGTTTCCCAGAACTTGATTTGGCATTGCTTTCCTTTAATCCTTTTTATTTAGATTATATTATTTCTTGGATTAAATTAGCTCAGTTCTTGTTTCCTTGTGTGCTCCTCCAATGGAGAAGCACACAGTCATGTTCTTGGAAAGAAGACTGCAGGCATTCTGAAATGCTCTGTGGCACTGAAACTGTGGGAAGAGTTTTTCCTTGTCTTTCCATGGCAGCCTCAGTGGAAAGAGGTAGTAATTGATGTAAATGGCTTAAACTACTGGTTTATGAAAAGACTATATTTAGATAAAATGGTGGTGACTTTTTAGATGAGCCTGAAATGTGACCAGATACATTTGTATCATGATGAAAAGTGCCTGAGAACACAAGAGTTATGCACAGAAGAAAATATTCTTTTTGTTTGGGTTGAAATAATGTTCATTTGTTTGTTTTACAGTGGCCCATCCTCAGGAGCCTCACCACCCCTCTGAAAAGCCGGTCATCCACTGCCATAAATGTGGGGAGCCCTGTAAAGGTGAAGTACTCCGTGTTCAGGCCAGACACTTCCACATCAAATGCTTCACCTGCAAAGGTAAGACCTGGATACTGATCTGTTAGAAATGAGTCTGTTTATGCACTGGTACCTTGAACCAGTGATGAGAGGCTGCACTTACTGAGATTGGCCAGTTACAGAAATTCTCTTTGCTCAGTACCTGAAGGGTTTGAGGGTAAACAGAGGGTCAAGAAGGGAGGTGAAATGGCTGAATTACACATGTACAAGCAGCGAGGTGATTGGCACCGCACAGAACAAACTCAGTATGCAAACATCTACAATTTAATTGAATTACATGAGACATTTGGTCTTATTGGGTGGGGGAGGATGAATTTGCTACCACTAAAAATCACAGAATCACAGAATATCATGAGTTGGAAGGGACCCACGAGGATTATCGAGTCCAACTCTTAGCCCTGCACAGGACCATCCCCAGGAGTCACACCGTGTTCCTAAGAGCATTGTCCAAATGCTTCTGGAGCTCTGGCAGGCTTGGTGCTGTGAGCACTGCCCTGGGGAGCCTGTTCCAGTGCCCAACCATCCTCTGGGTGAAGAACCTCTTTCTAATATCCAACCTAAACCTCCCCTGACACAACTTCAGGCCATTCCCTCAGGTCCTGTCACTGGTAACCACAGAGAAGAGGTCAGTGCCTGCCCTTCCTCTTCCCCTCACAAGGAAGTTGGAACTGCAATGAAGTCTCCCCTCAGTCTCTTCTCCAGGCTGAACAGACCAAGTGCCCTCAGCTGCTCCTCATGTGGCTTCCCCTCAAGGCCCTTCACCGTATTCGTTGCCCTGCTTTGGACGCTCTCTAAGAGCTTAATATCCCTTCTTATATGGTGGTGACCAAAACTGAACACAGTATTCAAGGTGAGGCCACCCCAGAGCAGAGCAGGGCAGGACAATCACCTCCCTTGACCGGCTGGTGATAATTTGCCTGATGTCCCCCAGGATATGGTTGCCCTCCTGGCTGCCAGGGCACTGCTGACTCAAAGACTTGGAACAGCACATTCTGTTCTGAATACTTATGTGTTCATTCTTGTTCTTTTCTACTGTACACTGGGTGCAAGCTAAACCATACATAATTGTACCTGAAAAAAATTAAAGAAGTAAAAAAAGCATTCTCTCTTTTCAATTTTATTTGCAATTTTATTTATTTCATGCAGTTCTATGTGGACAATCAGTTACATGTATTTCCCAAACAGTGAATTAAGCTTGGTCTTCCATGCTTTTGAGTCTCTGGGCCTCCCTCTCCATTGGCTAGGATTTTCTGAGATGCACACTTTTATGGGGGCCTCACCTGTTTTGGAGCCCCATTTGGTTGTGTGTGTAAGGAAGCTGCATAGCAGCAGCTGTGTTATGGGAAGAGCTTTGCCTCCTGTCAGCCCCGGTTCTTCAAAAGGGTTCTGAGGCTTTGGGCTGTGGAGCTGCCTTGGGAATGGGGGGAGAGGGGCCCATTCCACAGAGTGAGGACCTGAAGGGCTCTCGGCAGCTCCAGCTCATACCACTGAGCCCTCTGTGACCACAACAAAGACTCACTGTGTTTTTTTACAAAAATGAGGTTTAATGAAGCGTTAAATAATTGTAGAACTATGCTTTGTGAATTCATGGCCTTTGAAGATGGGTATTCTCGAGCAGGAGGCAATCCTGACTCCTCCATACAGTTTCTGTTTAATGAACAACAATGCAGTGCTGGCTGAATTCAATAACCACGGTATGTAGGATGAAAGGTGAGAGTAAGGAGAAATACACAGGCCCATGTGGAACAGGGGAAGCACCTGCTGCATTCAGTTCCAGCACAGCACAGGAGAGATGGAGTGAAAGGGCTCCAGGTGAATGTGGCTGAGCTGGTGGCAAACATGGAGAAAGGTGCTGGAGCAAATCGGAGTAACTGAGCAACTAAAACAGAGTCTAAAAGCAGAATCTGTACTATGTGGTTTTTCACTTCTATTACACCTCATACCTTTTCTGAAAGTCGATATCTGGCACATGTACTGCAGATCCAGACTTTGTAAAGTGCCTCAAGCCCAGTTCCTGAGTTTCAGTTATATTTTCCATCTTCTAAACATGGGTGGAATAGTATAGTTAGTGTGATTTCTCTGTTCTTCTGCTTCCTGAATATATGGAATATAGCAGAAAACAGAAATAGTTGTTTTCCTATGTTACTAAAAGTCACTTGAGTTATTTGCATGTTGAAAAATGAATGGCTAGAATCTAAGAAATTATTTTTGTTACCTGTGTTTTTTAATGAAATAGAGCAAAATAACTAAAAAAATGCTTAACTTTCTTCTCGATATTAACATGTTTCATCTGTGCCAAACTGGAATGTCATCAGCCCATCATAGAAGGCAGTGAGGAGCACAATCTGCACTATTTCTGAAATGCGTATCTCTTTATCACAGTTGCTGTATTTAAAGCAGTACTTGATGCTATATAATCCTTTAGCAGTTCAAAGCCAGCAATTGTTTCTTTTCTTGTTTCTGCCTGTAGTGAGTAGTGGTCTCAATTTACAGAAGACACTGGATTAGGATATTTTTCAGCATCAGGCCAGCTGAGACCTTTTGACTCATGAAGGAGAATGCTAATTCAGACCAGGCAGCAAACAGTGTGCTTAGGACTTCTGATAAAGCAAGGGGGCAGATGAGATGAAACAGGGCTCTGGAATTGTTGTCCTGATGAATGCATCACATTAATCTTGCAATTTTTGGGGGTTTAGTAGCTGCTTTTTTGCTTTGACTATTCTGTTGGTTGGATTTACTAGGATACAATTTTTCCCTTACCCTAGAGCAATATCTAAACTCGTTTTGGCTTCTGTTTGTGGAAGTATTTCCAATCTAATGATGGTTTAATATTCTGTAATGTTATCTATCTTATGACTGTTTATGTGAAGATCACCAGAGAAAGGAGAGGTATAGAAATATCATGCAAGTGAAACTATGATTTATATAATTAACTTTTTAAGGAAAATTTGAGTTTGTGAAAGGTAACTGGTTGGATGTGTTCACTTACTGTTTAGTAGAGGGGGGTGACAGCGTGGTTTCTGCTGCTTGTAGTATCTGCACATTCCAGTTTGAACTGAGAGAGCCAGTGCTGAATCTTAAGAGGCTTTTCCCATGCTGTTCATTCAGTTTGTGTGTTATTAGTTGGGTTTGCCAGGGAGTGTTGTCTGTTTAGAGTTCAGTTGTCTTTCATTGAAAGAAAGGAAAGGGGTGTGTATGGGAAGTTCCTCCAAATCCTGGTTGGAATCTCGTACCTGAGCTGCAGATCTTGTATACTGTTTGCCTCTCTTATTTAAGTGAATGCAGTTTTTGTTTAAATCATATAGTTATTTACTTACATTGCATGTTGTCTGACCATATGCTTCATACAAGTGGGACACAGCTGTTCAAGTAAGTGGGTTTTTTTTTCCTCTTCGTCTGATGAGTTTTTAATTTGACATGACTGCGACTCTACAGGAGGTGGAGTTAGACTGTCCTCAGTTTATACAGTATGTTGTTAGCTAAAGAAAACAGCTGATACTGGGACAGAACTTATCAGCTGCATCTACAGGTGGCTTCATTATCTTTCTCTTTCTTGTATACTAAACTTCACTCTTGAGACTTCAACTCATACATCTGCAACTTGAAAGCCTTGAACAAGCTCATACTTGTCTGACTGTTTTCATACCTGCTGAAAGTGTTGAAACTTTTACACATAGACTTAGAAATTGTGGAAAAAATTCATTTCCTCATAAAGCTGTCACACTAGTTGTATAGTTGCAGAGTTTCAGTGTGATCCTGTTCTTTGCTCTGTATTTCCTTTTTTTTTTTTTATTGCCATCCATGCCCTCAACTTTGTGTTTACATCATGTTGTAATGCTGCTTCCCTAGGTTATGTCAGAGACTCTTAGGCACTCCAGGACTGCTTGGCATGCATGTCAGTGGTAGCTGTTGCACTGAAGGAACACGGTGACTTCAGTCTCCATGCTGCATCAGCCAGCCCAGGACATGCGCCGTGTGATGTGATCAGACAATCATCTTCCCCTGTAGTTTGTTGCTCCATCCATCTCTGGAATCTTTTTCAGAACAGAGTAGCAGCTTCCTGACAAAGATGACAAGTGAAACCTTCATGGACAGACGTATTCCCACGCCCCCATGATAAGATGCACCTCGCTGTGAGTCTGCCTGTTGAGAACCACGTGTGTCCAGCTGGTGTGTCGTATCTGCCTGGCAAGGCTGGGCAGTTCTATTTGTGGCTCTCGATAAGAGCTGATAGAAAAGCAAAGAGCTGAAAATGGTGTGGCTGTCCCCAGGAAGGTGAGCTCTGCCGGCCTCCCGATAGGCAAGGAATGTCAGGCAGGCAGCAGCTGACTGCAGGAGCTGGAGTTAACAAGGGAATGATGGATAGGGGAGGGATAAGAGAGATTTAGGAGTGCAGCCTTTAGGGCACAATTCAGAGCAGTTGTCTTTTGCTTTTTTGTAACAAAGTCACTTGCTTTGCTAAGGATTTACACTGGTTTGTGTTACAATTGCAAATTTAATTGGATTCTGTGTTACCTTCAGTTGTAATAAGTCTTAAGTTCTGTTTTAGTAGGAGTACACTACACTTACCGTACCAACTTGTTAATGTCTACCAGGCAGTGGAAGCAGCAGGCTGAGAGGAGGGAAGGTTAAATGAGGAGGTTGGAGGGAGAGCAGATAGAGCTGGAAACATCATTGGTTTTGTCTTTAGTAAGCGTTAACATTAACAAGAATGAATTAGTAGCTTATAAAGAAGAAGTAAAAAGTTTCTTGTAAGATGTACAGGGATAACCTTTCTGGAAAAACTAAGACTACTCACAGCAATGCTGTTCCATATGTAACTGTGTGTGGGAACAGGGCCTAAATTACACTGTGCATGAGCAGAGATTTTAATATCTCAATTTAAATTGTGATCTGATACAAATGATAATTTTCTACCATTGTCAGTTGATAACAGTTCATTTTACCCTATTCCATGTTCTAGGAGAGGAAACTTTGAGGGTAGAAAAATTGCTATAATAAGGCTTTATTATTAAGCCTGTGATTCATCTTCTAGGCTAGAGGGAAATGCAGGTTTCAATACACTGTATTGCTTAACAAAAGAAGCTTTAAGCTTTCATAGTAACAGTGTAGAAGTTTACGTAGCTTGATTTTGGTACTTTTAGAGATCAGTTGCATTATCTTAACAAGGTAGTGTAGTATTTGTAGTAGAAATATTGTCCTTGTTCTTGATGTTGAATATAAATTGGAAAACGTAGTTAGCTTCCATATGGTAATGTAAACTAAAATATATTTAATCTCATAAATAAGCAGTCCTACCATAAGAATATAGATGGTGTCCTAAAGTTCTCTAGCCCTCACTGTCACAGAATCATAGGACGTTTAAGGTTGGAAGGGACCTTAAAATCACCTAGTTCCAGTCCCTATGCCATGGGCAGGGACACCTTCCACTTGACCAGGTTGCTCAAAGCTCCATCCAGCCTGGCCTTGAACACTGCCATGGATGGGGCAGCCACAACCGTGAGGCATAAAGGTCTATAATTTGATTAAGCTATGCCAGGTGGAAATGTTTCACTGTGTATGAATGTTTTAAGTGCTATAGTGATATCAAATATCAAAAGGTAATTACATGCTAATAATCTTGCTAATTTTAAGGCCAAGCCAAGTCTTGGCATCCAGGAAGCATTCCACAATCCTAAAGTATTCTGCTGAGAAAAAAACTTTTAGCTTCTATTAAAACATTGTTATGAATCGGCAGAAAGCAGTTTCTTAATTATGGAATAAATGTGCTAATTGTCCTCCTTTGAGTTAGATATCTTTCAAGCTTATTTAGGAAAGCCAAAATCAATATGTACTTCCAGAATCCTCTCTGGTATGTTTAAGTTCCAGGCACAGGTCTGAGGTTTTTTATTGGACGGGTTTGCAAGACTACATCATCTGTAGTTTAATGAGCTTGACAGGGAAGGGGGAGGGTTCCTAAGTTTAGATTTTAACTTTGAACTGGATCTTCCTCCCTTGAAGGACTGGGAAGAAGTTGGGGTCATGTAAGCAGACACTATATCAACAGTTGGAATGCGTTTTAAATCATTAGTTCTTTGACCTTTGATCTGTCATCAGATTCTTTCAGTGGCAGCAGGAGGAGGCTGCAAACAGGCTGATGGGTAGTTAAGGCTATAAATAGGTCAGTGTGAGTGGATGAAAGTTTAAATATGAGGACATTTTTGGTAGTAGATATCCCGTGCAGTGCTTGAAAAGATCTCTGCATTTCCACAAATACTTCTGAAGAAGCTTGTGAACTCCCCTTCTCTTATTGGTTATTGAAACAGCCTTTAACATTATTAAGTCAAGTCTTTTGATTTTTATCAAGAGTGTTTGTATTTTCTTTTTTTTTCCCCCCTAAACCTGAGTGCTTTGGCTTTCATTTAAAGAAAAGGTCATTTCTAGTCATTGAAATATAAAACTTTGGAAGATATGAGACTGAAATGCTTCAACAGGAAAATAAAAACAAAAAGGACAAAAATGTTACAGTATCCTGGTTTGAATGGTCAGGACTCTGGGGATCTGACTGAAGATCTTGGAGGATTATAACTCTGCATCCTTTATCCATGGTAGAAAGTGCCACAGAAGGACATGAGAAAGATTAAGTTGAGATTTTAAGAGTGAAAATGAAAGAGAAGTACTTGTTGCTGAAGAGATTAGTACACAAATCCAGTGAAGATGTGAAAAGGGGGTCACACTGTTTTCTGTGTGCACAGGGAGACCAAAGGAGGGACACATGTTTAAGGACAGCAAATCAGGTTTGAACAGTTGAGAAATGGGATTCTGTTGTTTCTGGGAAGCTAACAGAGGTTAAAATTTCTCCCATGTGAAGCAAGGCTCAGTTACAGCTGTGAGAGTAATTGCCATTTCTGCGTTTGCTTCTCTTAGCTACTGTGTCTGGAAGGCTGTTCTTGTTCTTGCAGTGATACCTATTGGTATTTCACTTCAGGTTCAGTTTCTTCCAATCCCGAAGAGAGGAATAGAAGGGACAAGCACTGATCTCTTCTCTGTGGTGACTAGGGACAGGATCTGAGGGAATGGCCTGAAGTTGTGTCAGGGGAGGTTTAGGTTGGGTATTAGAAAGAGGTTCTTCACCCAGGGGGTGGTTGGGCACTGAACAGGCTCCCCAGGGCAGTGGACAGAGCACCAAGGCTGACAGAGCTCAAGGAATGTTTGGATGATGCTCTCAGGCACATGGTGTGACTCTTGGGGATGGTCCTGTGCAGGGCCAGGAGTTGGACTGGATGATCCTTGTGGGTCCCTTCCAACTCATGGTATTCAGTGTTTCTGTGATTCTGTGAAGTGGACCCTTGCTTTGCTCATGGGATTAGAATACTGTTGATGACAATTAGTTGATACTGATCTTAGTTTAGCTGGGCTTGAGGTCTCATTCAGTGACCAAACATTTGACAGGAAATGAAATTAATTGCAGTGCTTGGCTGATGTTGACCAGTGCTGACAGATGCCATGTCAGATTTTAAAAAAGCTGCTGGATCCCTTTGAAAGTAGAGGGCCTGCAGGATGCTTTACAGGTGCTTGATTAGTGGGGCAGAGCATCCTTGTAAGAATACGGAAAGTTCCTTGGGTTTGTTGTCAATGCATCCTTCATTTGCCAGACTTGGATGAGGTTTGGTTTTGTTCTATTCTTACAATTTTGCTTTGCTTATTTTAAATCTTTTTAGAGAGGTCTCTCATCTGATAGTTACAATAAAGCTATCCCAGGCTAAACTTTGACATTTTTCCACTGATTGCATTTTCTTCAAGGTTCATTTCCCACAGACCCGTAAATGACTTTGATCTCTACCTCGTGCTTAGTCTAATGTGAAAGGTGTTTTGAATGGTCGAATGATTCCTGCCATTGTTCCCATCCTAGTGCATGAAACATTGGTATTTCAGTGGCCAAGTGGGGAAGCTGTCACACCGCTACATTGCATACAGCTGTTTGCTTGCTGTTGGGCTCAGGTGTGAGGTATGGGCTGTTAGATTGCTAGAAAGACTGCAATATATGCATATAGACCATTTCTCTGTGCAGGGTGGTTTGTATCTCCTGTGTTAAGGAGAAAAGTGAAGACTGAAGGACTGAAGGCAGAGTCATGGCATTGATTGGGAAGTTGATCAAGTTAAAACATCACTTCAGGTTTCAGCTGGGTGAGTGCTTGCATTATATGCCTGGGGGTTTCACTCAAGTACCCCACTGAGAATTACTTTTGTCATAATGACAGTGGCACTCAGTAATTGTGCAGGCAGGATGCCTGAAATGGAGGGTCAAGATTTTTCAAGGGAAGAGGAGAAGAGCCGGACTGGAGGCTGGAGGATGATTCCCAAGGGGATCTCAGACCAGTTTAGGAGAAGAGGGGAGAAATGCAAACTTCACTTATGCTCAGGAGGTATTTATGTATCTCTCATCAGTGTATGACAGAAAAAGCCTCCAGTGATGGGAGTGTGGCAAATGGT